>JAHWFO010051442.1:2405344-2512707 GCA_023313115.1 Rhysida immarginata | reverse complement strand
AAATAAATAAATAAATAAATAAATAAATAAATAAATAAATAAATAAATAAATAAATAAATAAATAAAACTTATTATTATATTTTATATTTAAATCAAATTCTGTAATATAATGAATAATAATCATAATAATTAGAAGAATGTAATTTCGCTTTCAGTATATTTCTTTTTTTATGATAGTCATTTCCTCAGGTAACAGAGAAGTTAAGATTTACTTTTTGATTTCCTTAATGCATATAATTTTTAAGATTCCATTTACAATATAAAGCAAAATACAATATATTATAGTACGAAGTGTTCTTCTAGAAGTCATGAGCAACAGTCTTTTTAGAAATCAGAATTTATTGATACAGTAGAACCTCGATAAATTGAACCTCAAGGCAAGAGCAAAATGCTTCGATTTATCGAAGTAAAATAAAATTCGAATTATTAAGGTTTGATTTATCAAGCTAAGTAAAATAAAAAAGTGTACATTTATTTTTGTCTATTAGTGCAGACAGAGGCGGCATAAAGTAAGATTCGCATGGGGGAGAAACGTAAGTTGAAAGGGGCACCGCCTCTCAGTGCGGATGATTATTCAATTTATAGTGCAAATTATTTGGTAGAACAATTATTTGGCCAATTGGAATTGAGTATATTTGTAAAACCAATCAGAAATGCTCATAAATGAAACAATGAGAATCGCTTATGAAAACTTCTAACAGGGAAGAGATAAATCTGACATCAATTCGAGGTATAGAGGTCTGGGTTGACAAAATTTGATTTGTGGGCAAATTTATTGCAGCTAACTTTCATTCAAAAGAATTCGATTTCTGGAGGTTCTGTTACTTCGAATTATATAAGCTTTAGCCTCGGAGCAGAAGGGAATAGATTGAAATTTCAAATTAGGAAGAAATTCGATTTATTGAGGTTCTACTTTACTTTAAAGACAAGTGTATCACCTTAATCTACAAACTTTTCTTCACTTTTCAACATAATCTCCATTTCTCTGTACACATTTTTCATTCTACAAACTTGAAATTAGCTTGCAGTAGAACTCCGTTCCAGCTAACCAAAGACGTTGTGTCCTATTCCAAGTTTTGCTGCGATTTCAGACTCTGTGACTAGTCTGTTTTCATTAATAATGGTGTCAACCCTTATCTTGTTGCACATTTAGTAGAGGCCGTTCGAGAGCAATCGCTATGAGCCAATTCTTAGATGCTCACGTTTCAGTCTTTGAAATGCTTCACCCATCTGCTAATACACATGTCTCCACGTGCATGCTGAAGCCTTTGGTGAATATTAGAGAGGCGGGGATTTAAGAATTCAATGACATCTTGTTGATAAAAAAGAAAAATCACTGCCAGCCATCTCGTATATTGTGGTCTGATAGATGCTACTGATGTCATAATACTTCAACGCTCAGTGTAAAATTGGTATTACCGTAATAAATTTTTTGTGGGACCGGAGCATAAAATACGCATTAACCGAGAATAAAGCATGACTCGCTGAAAACCCCCAAAAGTGCCGTGTTACAAAGTAAGTTGAGATTAGCGCATATTACAAATAATCCTCATAAAAATGCTAAATGCTAACCAGAATGATATAAAACGCGCATGTTTATATAAACACCAAGAACAAATCAGAATTCAGTTATGGAATAACATATCCTGCGTTATTTATGTCCAAAGGAACCAATCAGAATTCGCATTTATGGAATAATATCATCAAATATCGCATGACTAATAAAAATTTTACAATAAATATCACAAGATTTAACATTATTGGAATGAATTTCTTATTTTTTGAGACAAAATATTGTACAGTATAATCTGCTTAATACAAAATCCAAGGGGACAGGGTTTCCTAATATTCTTAATTCGTACTATCCAAAGGGTATATAGACTGCATGTGAATTTTATACTGTAATACATTGGACAAGTTTATATCATAAATACAAACTTTATAGCAAATTACTTATTAAAAGAAAAAAAAAAATCTAAAATAGTTGATTGCTTTCATTACTTATCTATTTCTTAATTATAAAACCACAGCCATCATGATTCCTCAAAAGTACTAACCATCGGCAACGCTTTGAGCAGAAATATCACATTTGTTAACGGTTTAATGGCTTGATTGATTTAATATTTAAAGAAATAATTCCTCGAATTAAGAAATAGTAGTATTTTTCTCAAAAGTTTATTAAAAATTATTTCATATTATCCAAAATTTACCTAAAAACATTTCGTATTAATAAGATGATTTTTCATGTAAAATTCACTGAGGGAGTTGGGGCAAGAAATAATTTCATATTAAGCAAAATTTTGTATTAACCGTTTTCGTATTAAGTGATTTTTACATAGAAATAACTTTCACGGGAACAGGACCCGGAGTAAAATACGTATAAAGTGGGAGCACAGGTTAAGTGAGAACATATTAATAGAGTGCAAATATAACTGTTTTCTCTATATTAATAAATTCTAATTTTTAAAAAATTGTTGCACAAGACTTTCATATCACCCTCTTATCATAAAGCCCATAAGTGTTCTAATTTACAAAAAAATATAATACATGTAGAAAAGTAATACAACCCAAAATAGATTGAAAGTATAATCTATTATGATACATTTACAGGAATTATATATAATTTTGTGGAAATGATGTGGAAAAAAAAAAAAAGAGTATTTTACATGTTGTTGGTTTTTAGTTGTTTTTTTTTTTTTTTACTGTACTTTGTAACCTATTATGTTTATTATTGTGTTATACTTTTTTTTGTAGATTAGAATGTTTATGGGTTTTATTGTACTATAATATATAGGATTTTACTTGTATTGTAAATGGAATCTTAAAAAATTGTAAATTATTCACAGATTTATTGATAATAATTTAATAGTACATACAATTCAAATAACTTAGAATAAAAGAATTTAAATTTTCAGATTCTGTACAAATATTTTTTGGGCCAGTTCAAAAAATGTTGAATGCAAATTCAGTAACAGTGGGAAAATAACACGCCTTTTTTTTCTTTCCTTAATTTATTAATGTGAAGTGGAGTGGTGTGTATGTGCCTTGCCTTTAAAATATGAAATAATGTAAGTAAAAGTTTTTTTTCCCCCATAATATACGTCTGACATTCAACCATTTTTTTTTTATTTTTATTTTTACTTTGCACTGGGCCAAAACCGCATTGGGGGAAAAGAAGATAGGAAAAAACTCAGGGGGGCGTATAATATATTGCCTCATTAAGAAATAAATGAATGGTGAGTCAATATGTGTTAAATATCGTAGATAGTTGGAGAGTAACCAAACATTATGGATGAACAACATGACAGAAATAAGAAACCACAAGAAAAGTAATTTAATGTTAAACATAAACATAGTTCTCTCACCCTGTGACCATCTTTCAGTGTACAATTCGAGGGGAAAAAATAAGTTTTTTTTAATATGATAAAGATGCACAATCAATAAAATACAAGGAAGGAATAGACAATCAATGAGGATAAAAAGTAAAATTTGATGCATGAACTGAAACAATGATTCAATGTTATAAATGAAATTGCACAACTGATGAAAACAGAAAGCAAATTGTGTTTTTTTAATTAAATTACAAAGTTAACAATGGACAAAAAATAAGGTTAAGTAAACAATGAAAGTTTTAACAATGAGTTTTAATAAAGAGGTCAAAAAGACAGAGTAACCAACACCACCTCTACTCAAAGCCTGAGCGCGAAAATTTCATACATTGTTACATCATCATACGGAGTCATGTTTAATCGTATTTCTACCAATAATAAGCCCTAAATTATGACTTTGCACGATGATGTAACAATGTATGAAGTTTTTGCGCTCAGGCTTTGAGTAGAGCTGGTATTGGAGTAACCAAGCTGCATAAATGTTTTACATTAACATTACAAGAGGTTTCTGATTTCTATCAAAGTAGATATTAATACAATTTAAAACAAAATGTGGATATAACAAAATAATACATATACAATGAATAAAAGAGAACTCTTTATCCACATTAAGGAAATACAAAAATTTTATTATGTACCTATCAAAAATTTTACACAATTAAGCAACTGTGCTAACAATGTTTCTGAATGTATGTGATTTCAAACCAAAGACCAGTTAGAAACACAAAAATAATTGGAATTATACTATAAATTTCACATTATTTTATACAAAATAAGCATAAAAAAATTTGTAAACCACATAGCACATAATAAACTAACTTTTACATTTATTAGACCCATTTCATTTAATAAACCAGTATCCAGGAGGACTGAGATATAATAAGATTTTCAAGTTTTGAAATTACTGTTATTAATATATTGTTGCTTGAATATTGTATTCATATTATAGCCATTTTAATTTTGAAATCAAATTTTTAACTTCCCTACTCATATATTCAAAACAGACTATCAAACTTAATAATTCAAAAAAATAAAAATTTTAATTAAAATAATGACAAAATTATTTTATCCGATATTCACTTGTAATCAAGGATTTAATTTAAAATTTATAATTTGATTGAAATTTCATTAATTTTACATACTTTTCGGTATATAATGCGCATCTGTGTACTATAGGCATCCAGGTTATTGTAAAAGAATAAGTGCCCATTGGCTTAGAGCTTTGATGCCATACAAATATTAGACTTGGTATGATGACTCACAATAACGTGTATTCAATTTTGAATTAAGAATTACCTATTTTTTAAGAATACAGAAATTTTCACATCAAAATCGGAATATTATGCACACGTTTTTATAATGTGCAGTGAAGATTTTTTAAAATTTTTATCTTGTATAATACGTGCATTATATACTGAAAATATGGTATTTACAATTCCATTATTTATAATTTAATTTTATACAGCTTTTAAGTTTTACATTTCCCTTCTCTCTTCATTTTCCTTATTTAACCAATTGTATCAATAATTTTATGCTTGGCCTAATTTTAAGTTCAAATTTATTGTCCAATGTTGCAATCATCTCTAATTCATCCTTCGATAGTCCTATTCAATCAATGTGTAATCTTTGATGTATCTTCATATGTCATCGATATTTCCCACATGTTAAATATTTAAGTTGAGAGTGAATATCAGTTAATTGCCAAACTCAAAACAAGCAGATATATTTGTTGGAAAATCATAATGTTTTTGGATATTTATATTTATTTAAAAGAAATTTTACATTAACGACTTGATTACAAGTGAAAATTGAAAAAAAAATTTTGTTCTATTTTTGAATTATTAAGTTGGAGTTTCACATTAATTAAGTAAATTATATATATTATTCAACATTAAATTTAAAACATATCACTAATAACTTACTTAAATGAGC
Organism: Rhysida immarginata; assembly: GCA_023313115.1. Classification (NCBI taxonomy): domain Eukaryota; kingdom Metazoa; phylum Arthropoda; class Chilopoda; order Scolopendromorpha; family Scolopendridae; genus Rhysida; species Rhysida immarginata. The sequence continues at coordinate 2,507,385 of JAHWFO010051442.1, read as the reverse complement.
CATCCTTGGCAATAATAGACTGATATTATTGTAACCGAAATACTCAATCTTAACAATATCAAACTATTATCCCTAAGGAAACTAATATTGAAGACCAAAAATTTTGCATCATTTGATTGTTTAATGAGTTATTAACAAACTTAAAAGATTTATTCCTGAATTCTATATTTCAGCCTATACACATTTTTTTGCGAGACATATGATACACAAAATGAATGCGTCCGTCATCGCTGATTACAAATATCGCATCTAAATTTCTGTGGGACTGAGATATCAAGCAAAAACTGAATTTCTGAAATATGCTATATCTCATAAATGATGAGTCATAGCAAAAAAAACAGTTTAATAGTACATATAAAACAATAATTTACTTTTTTTTACACTATCAATGAATTATTCAAAACAACGATGGTATGGTTTCTGGAAAATATTCCTATATTCATCTGTTGTCTACGATTCTCAGTATGGTATTTATGGAACTTTATTTTGAATTTTTTAGTGTTGTGAAGAGAATATTATTCTCAAAGTCAAATAAAAACAATAAATTTTTGTATTGACCAGTGATCGATATTCTAACAGATACTATCAAAAAAGCATAATTGTCGATAGTCGATATTTGATATCTCTATAAATGATTGCTGATATCAATTTGTCTTATAAATGTGCATATAGTAAACTCAATAATAAGCATAAATTTGAAAAACTTTTCAAAATTGGAGCACTCATTATGGAAATTACCATATTAATCAGATGACATGAATTGTGGTTTTCACTTATTATTCAATATGGCCTTTAAATTTAACAATATAAGCCCTAGTGCAATTTTCTGTAATCTTTGCTTTGAGTATTCTGTTGTCTCTAGTAACAAAACGTACCATACAAATGCAAAACTATCATTTATTGCATTATGTGATTTACCGAGAACAGATGAAGGGTGGGCCCTTCATCCATCCCTAGATTTACTTATGCCTTTTTACATATTGCTCATGGGATGCAACCATGGCACATCTCAAATATTTTTCAAAAATGAGTTAACCCATACATAATAGTCAGACTGGCATATTCTGCCAACCAACAATACAAACACCAAGACATTATACAGGATGTTTACTTTGAAGTGATCCACCCAAATATCTACAAATCCATTAAAATTGTCAACAATCTGCTAATACAATGCCATAGCAAAGTGAGGATGTGCAGTCTGATGCTGGCATCAAATTTGACCTTTGACCTCTTTAGGGAGTCAACACATCAGCTAACTTTTTAATCATGTAAGATACAACAAAAGTGGCAATGGAAAACTTGTAGAACACACAAAGTTTACCCCTGAAACACCATTTTTACATAATTTATTTCTTTACTTCACAAGAAAATTACAGAAAACATTCAATTTGGTTACCATCTGAAGCAATACATGGATTTCTTTTTTATGGTAAAAGATGAAGGATGCTGTGAATCAAACCCCGAATGCACGTAAAAACATTTCTCGAACAACATTTATTAATGTGTTTGGAAATCAGATGTTACGATTTCAATTATGTATTGCTTCAGCTGGTAACCAAATTGAATGTTTTCTGTAATTTTCTTGTGAAATAAAGAAATAAAATAAAGGATGGGTCTGATACGATACAGATACTATCAATTTTATTGCCGACGCACGTTTCGGTGTTACACCATTTTCAAGGCTAGCATAATAGTAACAAGCGAGGTTTACATTGGCATCATATTATATAGGAAAACAGGAGAGGGTATCCACCAGTCAGGGTTGACTGATGGACTTACAAAAAGGTTGATTGGAAGGATCCAGATGGCTTCGGCAATAAAATTGATAGTATCCGTATCGTATCAGACCCCATCCTTTATTTGAAGTTCACAACGATACTAGACCATGGAAATTATAAAGAAATTAATTATGTAAAAATGATTGTTTTGGGATAAGCAATTAACTTTATTTCATTATAAAGATTTTGAATTTAGAATAGTTCCAATCAACTTATATAGAAATCACATTTAAGGTTTTCGAGCAAACCTGCGCTCATCATCAGAACCAAGAGAAAAGTGATACAAACAGAATAAAAAAAAAAAAAAATATAGGAGGTCACATGAAAAAATCACATGGTCATCTTTTGCTGTCAAGATGATGTGTTTTCCACAGTTTTTTCCAAGACCAAAACTGTGACATCGATTCCCGTCGACATAGGTGGAAAACCCATTTATGTGGAAAACATGTACTTCAAAAGGTTAACTTTCACAGTTTAGTTTCCACGCAGCGTTTTCACGCAGCGTTTTCACTTTCTAGCAGCGAGCAATTATGGAAAATCGTGTTGACTGGAGAACGGAGATCATTCTGTGTGCTTGACTATTATGTAAACAACTCTGTGGTTAAACTAATGACGAGAAACCACAAATCCACAATAATCATTTTTGAGGCACTTTGAACGTTTACCTTTCATAACACGTCTCACAATACCACATGTTCATTAGATTTCACAGAATAAACTTCTGAAATCAGGTCCATCATTTTGACTTATCCTGCATATGTGGGAGTGGATTTTTTTAATCTTTTTTAACCGACTTCAAAAAGGAGGAGGTTCTATGTTCGTCTGTATGTATTTTTTTTTTTTTTTTTTTTATGTATGTTTATCAATATTTCCGTCATTTTTAAAGCGATTTTAAAAATTCTTTTTTCATTGGATTCGGTTTAGCACCAAGATGGTCCCATATTAATTTCATTGTTAAGTCGGTTTAATTTTTTTTTTCTTAATTCATTCAACTGTTATGTATTGTTCTTAGTTATATATTTGCATAATCTTTAGCATATAATTTTTGTATGTTGGGATTTTCTTGAGTTTTAAAATTTAAATAAATTTTAGAATTAAGAAATCTTTGTGGAAAACGTTTAAATTAAATCACACTTGTAGAAATTTAAGTGGATCACTTCAAAGTAAACATCCTGTATATAAAAAAATGTGAGGCATTTAATAAAATGACCCTCATCATAAGCAATGCATAGATAATCAATTTTCAAATCCTATTTTCTCAGAAAGTGATAATTTTGAGATTTGCCATTGTTGCAGCCCATGAGCATCAATGATAAGCCAACGCATTTAAGATGGAAGACTTACTATTTATAAATAGAATTTTTGTACATAAAAAATTAGCTTTAAATACATTTTTGAAATTATAAATAAGAATTTTTTTTAATATTTTAAATTATATCAGTTATGTACTTTCTTTTTTAATGAAACATTTAAGTTTCTTCTTTTAGGATAGGTTCTGCATATGCCAAGCACTCTTGTTTAGGATGGATTGTTTACAAGGTACAAGGCACTTAACTTCTTTGTAAAACTTCATATAGTGTCTACTTTTGAATTTTTATTAATAATTTCAGTTAATTTGTAATAGAAAGTAGTTAAAAAAGTTGAGTTCTTAAAATTCAGTGAAATAGTAAGTTATTTATTTAAAATAACTATGAAAAGTAAAGAGAATGTTTTTTAAAAGAAATAATAATGCAAAAAAATAATAATAATAATAATAATAATAATAATAATAATAATAATAATAATAATAATAACTATAGATTTTATAATTATAAATTAAGACAAGATGAGTGATCATGGAAGTTGAGTGATGTTTATTTTGCTCTATTACAACGACAAGATAAATATAAACATTGATTGCTGGTTCGAAATGATGCAATATACCAGTGGAATTCTTCTCATTTAAATACTTAAATAAATAACCTGTATATAATGACTTAATTAACTTTGTGGGGGGAAAAGAAACGGATTATGAAGAAAGGATTATGCCTTGGCATTGACCTTCTATAACGAAAGAAGGAAGAAGACAAAGCTGAGCGGATTCCCGTTAAATAATTAAAATTAAAAAAATAAATAAATAAACGACGATCCTAACTCATCAACTAGGTTAAACTTACAGGAAATGCAGCTCATGCCGATTGTAAAATATTTAGTGTATAATAGTAAAGCGATAAGCTTTCAAATCAAAGTAATCGCTCTTCAAACAAAAGAATTTCACGTACGGAGGAGGGATTTTTACTCACCGAGAAGCATCAAGTTCACGACCGCCAGAGGATAAGTAAATCGGAGCATTGTTCTAGCGTCTTCTTGCAAATGAAACGATTATCTGCTAATCACATTCGCTTTTTCTAAAATGCCTTCCCCCGTCAATCGCCATTAAGAGGGTTTTTTCCGACAGCTTAGCATATTCTACTACTACTCTGCCTTCCCTTATCGATCCTGCTCCTGTCACAACCCTAGTACCGAGCTATCAGCCACCTCGCTCATTGCCTAGCAGCAACAGCACAGCGCACACAACCCGGCTCGCTTTACTATGGTGAATGACACACGCCTCTTCGGACGAATATTCAACCGCCCCACGCAAAATAATCCAGGACGATATTACTAACTGTTTGATTTCAAGTAAACTGATTAGTAATAAAATAGTGTAAAATATTGTGCACTTTAACCTATTTTAAAATATTACTTTGCTATTCGTTATAAAAACATAAACAATAGTAATAACTTGACTCAACTTGAATTTATATGAATGTACTGTATCTTCATATGCCCCTGCTTGAATTCAAGTAGGATCTACACTTGAATTCAAGCTTTAAAATTTCACTTGCAAGCGAAAATAAGATTCACTTTTACAGGAATTGCAAATTAAAGAAAAGTGAAAAAAAAATTGATAACTGAAACGCACATTGCGTTTTCCCACGATGTTTTGAAACATTTGGCAAAGCCACGACTTCTTAAGGGGGGGGGGGGGGTAGCATACGCCCCAGGCGCCGGCTTTTATGGGGCGCTGAAATCCGAATTGCCCTTCCTGGCAGACAGATGTCCTATTCGTGTTTGGTATTACGAAATTTAAAATTTAACACGGGCATTTTCCATTTAACAACATATGGGTGTCTTTTCTGATACTCCCACTTGTTTTATAACCAGCGGTTTACAAGTGCTTATGTTTCTCTAGCCTCCATCACGCGACTTTTTCAAGATCTTGCGAGATTGGCGGGGTTTAATTTTACTGCGTTTTTCCGGCAATCAGGGGAAATCTGTTTCGCTGTGTATTCTGGACTGATGGAGAATCATGGCCGTCATATCTGGTGTCTGCCGAAACAGATTTTCGTGGCTTTTTCCTCGATGGTGGAAATGGCAATACAAGGTGCATTCAAAAAGTTCGGTGAATGGTCTCATAAAATACAGGGTGTGTATAAAAAGTATCGGGAAAAGTTTCGGAAAAAAATAGATTTATTTCAGATATTGCTACATAACCTTAAAATTCTTCAAAGTACATCCCTTGAGTGTTGACACACTTTTGCCAATGGCTTTTCCACGACTCGAAAGCTCCTTGGTAGGTGGATTCCGGAAGGTCCTTAATGGTATGGTGCAAGCTTTTTTGATGGAACTTAATGTCCCATGGTGGTTTCTTTGAGGGAGGATTTCACTTTTGGTAATAGGAAAAAGTCTGCTGGGGCCAAGTCAGGACTGTAAGGGGATTGGGGAATCTTCGCGGCGCCGTTTTGCATCAGGTAGTCGGTCAACTTAGAGCAGGTGTGGCTAGGTGCATTGTCGTGATGCAATTTCTAATTTCTGGCGATGGCTGGCCTCACCTGGTCTGAATTCAGCACTTCACGCACACGTTGCATGTTTTTGTTGATTCTTGATGTCTACAGCCATCCAGAACGGGGCTCATCCTCCACACACTCTTGTCCATCTTTGAAGAGCTTGTGCCACTTAAAAACTGCAGTTTGTGACATGCTTTCATCCTTGAACACTTGGCGAATCATGCGTGATTTCCCCAGTCCACCACAAAGTTTGATGGCGTACCACTGTTCAATCGTTCGCTGCATTTCGAGCTTGCACCGAGTCACTCGACAGGGGTCCACTAAAACTTCGATCTAGCCTGAACAAACGCTCGGAGTCAGACTCCACACCATCGAGCATGCTTGGTGCGAATGCGTTGCGAACTATAGTCATGTCAGGAAAAAATTGTTCTCGATACTTTTTATACAAACCCTATAAAAGAAACAAGAGATACAAACAAAATACTTTTACTGGCATTCAAAGTAATCGCCATTAGCTACAACACACTTTTGACATCAGTTGTACACCTGCTGGAAACTGTCAGCAAATACTTCTTCCGGTATCGCTCGAAGCACCATTGTCACACGTTGTTGGATCTCCGCAATGTCGGCAAACTGTAGATGTTTCAGAACTCTTTTGCGGCGGGGAAACAAAGAGATGTCTGCAAGTGCCACAAAGAACTGTCACCTGGCGTGTAACGATGAAGTGCCTCACGCCGATCATAGTGTGTGATTGGGCATTGTCGTAGAGCAGATTCCATTGTCCACTCTGGTACAACTGTGGCCAAACCTGCCGGATGCTATTTTGCCTAATTTGAAGCAAAACTTAGTGCGTTGCTCCATTTCGCAATGACACGCCTTCTTAATTGGTCGTAGCACACACTTCCTCTTAACTGTCGTGATTTAGATGCTAGGGAGTACTAGTTGCCATGTCTCACTGCGTCTGCGTGAGCGCAACATCCTAACCAGCATGGTTGTTCAATTATAGGACCATTCACGAACTTTTCAGACGCACCTTGTATTAATACATGAAAGAGCAATTGAGTTAGAGAAAGCTGCCATTATGCAAATGTGGCATTGTGGGTGGCTCTGGCAATAGAAATGGAATGATGTAAGCAGCAATCCGACAATCTAAGCAGTGATGCAACAGGAATTGATAATAGTGGGACGCAGTACGGGTAAGACAAAAGATCTAAGGAGATTTTATCGTGGGCAAATTGTCAGGACCCGACGAATGGGTTCATGCAGGCACTGGGATTTTTAAGAGCCACTGTGTTGCAGGTATCATGAATATGTCAATACCGGTAACCATCCCTGCAAGGGCCAACTGCTGTGGACAACAGCATGCTGATGAGCGGGGTCGTTGTCAGCTAGCTTGCTTTGTAACAGCGGATAGACTGGCCACAGTGCAACAGATCACTCGGAATTTTAACACTAGTGCACAGAAATATGTAAGCAGCCATGCCGTCCAGAACCATCTCCTCACTATGTGGTACAGAAGCCTTTGTCCCACATAAGTACCTCTGCTGAATGCACATCACAGGGTGCAACAAGTAGCATGGGCACGAGAACATCGCCACATGTGGAAAAAGCTTGCCTGGACTGATGAGTCAAGAGTTATGTTGGTACATGCCAATGGCAGGGTACGTGTATGGTGCAAACGACATGAAGCGATGGACCCTTTTTATGGCAGTCGATGACGTACAGCATTAATACTTGGCTACTGTCAGGAAATTCACAGTACTTAACATGTCCCGATGCACATGAATTATTATTTCTTACTGCTGACAGTTCTCTGTTGGACGATGTCAGAGACGTCATCCATTATAAAAGCAAATCCAATGATGTAAATCACAAAACAAACATGCAGTGGTGGATTTAAGTTATATCTGTACGCAGCCTGGGACAAACACAAACATCCATACCCACGGCAGGATCGAACCCAGGACCAGGTGGGCTCGAGAACTAGAAAGCCTACGCCCTAGCCCTCTCGGCCACCTCGCCGGCCCACTGGACGTTGGAACATGAAGTAATATAAATGTTGACCACTATTGCACATCTGATGGAACTCCAAAAATCATAAATGATAATAAAAAATCATAATTAATCTCAGTGAAATATTTCAATTAGTCGTCCTAAATGTTTTCGAGGCCATCCAGCTCTCATCTTCAGAGGAAATGTATTCTGTACATGTATTGATTAATTTCAATTGTTTCGAGACCAAAATTATTGGAAATATTTTTTTAAGGAATTGAATTGAATTAGAACTTGTTTATATTGTTAGAATATTGAAAATTTTTTAATACTAGCAAACAGAAATTATAATTTTATTGGTTGAGTTGAGATATCAGTCTTTTCAATCTAAAAATAGGTAAGCAGGTATTAAAAATTTTTTTTAGAGATTTGAAATTCTGATTTTGGATGCTTATCAAACTGATCATTGGATAGCTTTTTGAAAAATATTAAGCATGTGTTTTTTTGTTTTTTCGATCCGGTGTGCATTTCTATAGATATTAGGCTGTTACATTTCATTTGAAATACCCTGTATAAAATGTGATCAGAATTCCGTGATTGAAGGGCACATCAACAATGACTAATCCTTCCTCTACCTACAGTCTCCAAATCGAATTTTTTTTCTGTTGATTTAATGATATGAATTAAAAATCGTTTCGGTTGAAAATTGAATGTTCTGTGCATGTTCACAAACTTTTTGCCAGGGACTGTGTTTGGAAAAATGAGATTTTACTATGACGAATAAAAAAAAACTGATCCATCGATAAATTTAAACTCTTTATTAACATTTCCAGTCTTTTAAATAATTTTCAAAATCATTTTTATACATAATTACAAGGAGTATCAAAAATATTTATTATTCTGAACTACATTTATCTACAAATGATTGAATTTTTGATTGATTTTATAAATATAAATATAAATTTCCAAAATTTAATTGATAGTGCCCCCCTCCCATTTCAATAAATGCTTCTGGAAGAAATTTAAAAAGATACCATTAAAAAGTTTCTTAAAAAAAATAATTTTATAGTTGACGTTCATGTCATTTAAAAAATTGCAAGCATTCTTATCAAGATTTACAAATATCTATGAGATTATAGCATATAATAAAAATGAAGATCATAAGAATTTTACTTATGACTAGTTCAGATGAAGCCTTTGATACAAAAGGATAAAAGAAGTCGTATGGAAGCTTTAAGTCAAGGACAGGAAATGGCGCGAAGCTATTTACAGGTGAATCACTGAGATCTATAAATTCCAAAGTGATGTACACTTTTGTTCGTAACTTATACTGTTCTATGGCTTGGATTTTACACTGAGGGGTCATACAAAATTGAAGAACGTTGATAGGATCAGCATATTTGTAACGAGCTCCAATGATCTTTGCTTGCAAATTTGAATCAAAGCCGATCCAAGCATAAAATATTTCTATTTTCACTGCAACTAAAACTGAGCAAGACTCAGAAAAAAAAGAACTACCTTCTTTGAGTAATGGAACCCACTCCCCTGGTTTATGAGATTCTGAATTTCCAAAAGCACCAATGTGAGTTGGCAACACGTTGACTAAATACTCAGAAGATTGCTTTTTGATTTCCGCACATGCAGTTTTCAAGTCTGATGACTGGGACTCTATAAAGCAACTGGTAACGAAGTTTTCGTTGAATTTAACCAACGAATTGTAAGAAATAATGCAATTTCCATTCTCGATGGCTTCTGGTACCAGAAACCATCGATTACCATTAAATTCGATTTGCTTACTCTCCTTGTTCAATGTCCCTGCAAGAATAGGGTAGTCTTTCAAATATCCAGGATTACCACTATGAACAACTGCATCATTTGTATCTTGTAATGTAAAGGAAACGTGAAATTTCTGAGGTATCCATAACAGAGACTGCCCTTCGTAGATTTTTATATCTTCCAACACAAATTTGACAAAAATTTTTTTAATCTGCATCATGCCATCATATATGATTTCGTATTTCATTTCAGAAACAACATTACAAGTTTCCAACTTGGAAGATTCACTCCAATATTCACTGCAGAAATATAAAGTCTCATTGCAACGATAAGGGACAATGTCTACCTGTAAGATAAAACACATATACTTAGTGATTTTTCTTTTAAAAAACTACATAAAACATAACATTACTTTGATTTTTTTTACGAGGGCACTTTAAAAGCGATTATCCAGGAACTCTGTATGCATCCCACCAAATTTGTTTTACTTTCTCCGCTTACTTCACTCCATCATAAGATCGCGTGCAAGATTTGAGCGTGCCACGTTGATTGTTTTTGTGTGGAGCTGAATCAACAGGCATACTATAATTTTCTATGATTACTCCAAAGGCTTAGAAATGTCGGATTGAAACTCAGGAAGGTTCATCACACCGGATCCCTCATTTGCTGACATAAGAGCAGAAACCAGCCCAAGTGCAGTGGTGCCAAGAAATAATCGAAAAGTTCAACAATGGGGCATCAAAAATGTCAACAACATCTGCAATAAGTGATGAAACACTATCATTGCGACCCTGAAGCTAAGGAACAGTCCAAACAGTAGCTCCCCAAATAGCAAGGACCACCACAGAAATGGAATGTTCTTGGAGTGGTAATGATGGCAACTTTCTTCGGTTCCATTGGCCTTGTGTGCACCCTGTGCTTGAAAACAAAAAGACGGTTATAGCAGAGTGGTATGTGACATCTTGCGTGCCAAAAGTCCTTGTAAAATAGAAGAAGTGCTTGAAGACGGGAACAAGAAGTTTGTTGTGGCAGCATGAGAATGCCCCAGCACAAGCCAGTATTAAGACAACTGAGTTTTTCCTGTGAAAATCGTGTGAATGTGTTGACGTATTCCCCCTATTCTCCAATTTGGCACCTTGCGGAAGTTCCATTTTGACAAAGACTGCATTTTGGAACTCACTGCCCAGGACTGGAAAAAATGCATGTCTGACTGGCTTGGGAGGATGAAACTTTGTATAGAAGCCAAGGGAGAGTACTTCAAAAAGTGCTAAAATACGTGAAGCATTCCAGGCTAAAATTTTAAGAGTACCCTCGTATTTTTTAACATTTTCACCAACTTCTTCGGATAGTTGAATATTTTCATAATACGTTTTGGCCACCAAAAATGGAGATAACGAACAATTAGGACCTAGATGAGAAACTTGAAAACAACTACTTGATATGTCCTTTGAAAATTCAACTGGCAGCATGGCATTGCATTCGTTAGATAAAAATCCATAAGGAATTGCTGAAAGCAGTTTAAGAATGAAACGTGCTTTAATAAGATCATTTCAAAGTACTGAAATAACGAGTTTTTATATTATTTCAAAAAATTACCTAAAACTTCTTTAGTTTTATTACGTTTAATTGGGATGGTGTTTTTACGATTAATGTTTAATGCATCTGAAAATGGAATCCACAAGTGTTGATGGTTTAGAAATAATTTATCTATTTCCTCCGGTGTTCCAATGGCCTTAATAAAACAAACAAATTCTTGAAAATTAGAAATTTTTTCAAGAATGATTTTAAAATTGTCTGGAAATTTGTGCAAATTTTCCATAATAATAAGTATTAGCATTAAAGTAATCTTCCATTCATTAAAGAGAAATTTATGAATGAAGGTTATCCTAAACCATGTCTCAGATGTTTAAATTATTGATGAAAATACAAGGGGAAGTCGGTAAGTTATAAACACTGATTTAAGAAATACTAATTGAAATAGGAATCTGAAACAGCTAGATTTGCATGTTATTATCTTCTTATTCCTCAACATAATTCCTGATGTTGTTGATACATTTGTCCTATCGTCATAATAGTTCTTTTGATACCTTCTCGTTAGAAAACTGGGCTTTGCTGCTTGAGCCAGTTTTGCACTTCATTTTCAACCTCCTCATCACTTGCTTTTTTCAGAGCGAATTTTAGCTCTCTGGTCCGCTCAAAAACCACATTGACAGCTAGCATTGTGCCATCCTCCCTCGTCATTTGCATAATGGTAGCTGCCAAGATGGTTTTAGAGTGGACCAGAGGGGTGAAAGTCGCTCTGAAAAAAAGTAAATGACAAGGAGGTTGAAATTGAAGTGCAAAACTAGCTCAGGCAACAAAGCCCAGTTTTCTAATGAGAAGGTATCACCGAAAGAATATTATGTTGATAGGACAAATGTATCAACAACTTCAAGAATTATGTTGAGAAATAAGAAGATAATAACATGTAAATCTAGCAGTTTCAGATTCCTATCCCAATTAGTATTTTTTAAATCACCATTACTTACTGACTTCCTCTCGTAGAAAAGAAAATTCCATAGGCTGGACTCGAACCAAGAACCTTTAGCTCAATTGGTTAGGGCATCAGTGCGATTAGCTGAAGGCTCCTGCTTCCAGTCCAGGCTGTGGAATTTTCTTTCCTATTTTCATCAATACTTTAAACATCTGGGGTATGGCATAGGAAAAAAACCCCTCATAGACCATTCATGAGTTATCATTTTCAAGTTTGCTTCCCTTAAACTGAATCATTCTGGAATAATAGAACAGTGTAAGAGAAAGGGTTTCATTATTTCCAAGAATGGTATAACAAAAGTTATCAAATGCAGAAGACAAATGGATCTACACAATCAATGGATCACAATCAAATGGATCCCTGCTGAATGTAAAGTACACCCTGTACTAAGGCCAACGTTCGAACAGTAAAGAGGCTAGTTCTTACAAAAACTCCACCAAGCGGGCGATTGCAAGCAAGATTAGAACCTCTGTTGCATTGGTAAACTGTATAATTCATCAAAATATGAAATTAGAATACTGTCACGTGGCAAAAGTTCAAAATTTGTTGCAAAGACACAGATGGCGAACCAACAGCAGGAAAACTGTATTAACGCTATTTGGCAGGCAACAAATGGAAGAGCATAGTCGCCTTAAAAGAGGCTTGGGTCTATTTATCGAGAGATGGCAAGATACGGGCAATCTATCAACAACAGGATGATGCAACTCAATCTACTGGATGCATCACTGCAAGGAGAATTTTCCGAAAGGATTCATGGTGGTTGCTGGTTACAGCTACAATGGATACCTGACCATCAAAAACTTGGGCTCTGTAGCAAAGATCTCCAGTTATAATATCATTTATTATTAATTTATTTGCGAGTTCCACTAACTTTCTGATGGTTGGATAGGACAGATTCTCGATCTGTGAGCCAGGTGCCCGCCTCCCATTGGGCTTTCAACCATGACAACTTGGTTGTCTTTAAGACACTTTGAGACAGCAAGGCTGTCCAGGTGTCTGCGATAGCCCAACTGGTAGAGGCGTCGGCCATGACAGCCAAGGTTCCTGGTTCGAACCCAGGTCACAGAATTTTTCCTTCCATTTTTCGATAGAAAAATTTTCAGTCTGGGTACCTTTGATCTCCCCCCAAAACCGCAAAAAAAGTCTCCAATTTGCCCGTGATCACCAACACTGGACTGTTGACAACTGGAAGAAGATCTGCTGGTCGGTTGAATCCCATTTCCTATTGCACCATTAAGATGGCCGACGCAGAATTTGGAGACAACAGCACGAAGCGATGGACCCCTCCTGTCTGGTTTCCGCTGTTCAGGCAAGTGGTGGCTCTGTAATGGTCTGGAGAATATTTTCCTGGCATTCTCTTTGTCCGGTGATACCTGTAGAACAACGCCTTAATGGTCAGGGCTATCTGAACATTGTTGCCGACCACGTTCATTCCTTCATGGCTAATGTTTTCTCTCCCATCAGAAGGATACTTCCAGCAGGACAATGCTCCGTGTTACAAGACTCGTATTGTCATGGAATGGTTCCAGGAGCACGATAATGAATTCAACTTACTCCTCTGGCCAGCACAGTCCCCGGATTTGAAACCAATTTTATATTTTTGGGATGAGCTTTAACGGGTTATTCGTGGCATGGATCCACCACCATCAAACAGCAGCAGCTATTGCATCCACATGGACAAACATCACGGAGCACTGCTTCCAGCGTCTAATTGAATCCATGCCACAGCGAATTCGTGCTTGTTACAGCTGCTAGGGGTGGCGCAACATAGCATTGGAGGGGGGGGGGGTCCTAATAAACATGCCACTCAGTGTAAAGTGAAGTGTGTAAACCTTAAAATTCTAGCACTCACACCCTCCCCATTTGTTTGTTTTTATTTTAATGACGTTTTAAAGGTAATGTGCACAAATTTCCGTGACAATTCTTAAAATTTAAGAGAATTTTTAAAGTAGGTGAGAAAATCTTCACTTTTTTTTCGGTGAAATAATTTCTTTCCTTGTAATTATCATACATAACGCACAAAAAGTTCCACGGGAAAGGGTACGCTATCTCCTTCTTGATGTAATAGGAACAAAAACGTTCATCTTCATATAAGGCATCGTTACTTTGACAGTGGTTTCCAAACGCTTTTCTCTCCGTGTCATCACAATTTTTGTCACAACTGCAAAAACTGCTTTCGGCTTGGAGGTCTACTCGAGCTGCTTCAATGAACTTAAAAGCGGCAATTCGTTCGCAGACGATCGCAATCAATATTCCATTAAAGATAAAACTTCTGCAAAGTTTAATCAGATCATTCTTGAACATGTCGTTTCAGACATATAATAAAATTTAAAGCTTCATCTTAAAAAAAGATGTGATAAACTCAAAATTCTTGATCATTATTCGCCATGATGTTTACAAATGACGTCACAAAATGTTCTTGTTTATTAGTTCTATGATAATCTCTGAAATGGATATAATTTAGATAATATGAATTAAAGACGCGTAAAATAATAAAGCATCAATCTGAATATGTAAAGTTAACATATTTATAAATATATTTGCTAATAATGAGTTTATATAATAATATTTATTTATTTATATTCGATCCGTAACTCGACTTGAATATAAACTTATTCGACCCCATTCGCTCGCAAATCTTAAAATTTTTATTGACCTCCAAATTTTACAAAAACTCGAACTTTAAAAATAATTTTCATAATCCTAAATATCAGTTTTGAAATTAATGATCTAACATTAATGTGACAACTTAAACATTATCAATTAAAACCCATCTTTTTCATCTTTTTTAATCAACTTTTAATTAAGTTGATCACCCAGAGTCTTTTTGTCGTTTCACTAAAGGAGTCAAAATAGGGAAAAAAACTAAAAAGGTAACAATAAACAGACGTGGATATTGATTGTAAGAGCAACAACAACGCTGCATCTTCTTCTTTTTGACTTACCCGTTTTTGGGATTGATTGTTTATTTCAGAGCGACATGTCTGCCTCGATGCAGCCAGTGACGCTACCTCCGCAGCAAGCAAATCTGTCGCCGGCGCCGCAGATCGTCCAGGCCCAGGCTCAACAGCCGCCGCCCCCTCAGCCTCCACTGCAGGAACCGAAACTGGACAACAACATAGCTCAAGTGAAGGCACTTATTTGGCGGTTGAAAGAAAGTCTAGCGGTGAGAACCCTATTACACTCTTTCAAAAGCAAATCTGCGAGAAATGTTAATACAAAAAATCTTAATGAAAGTTCTTTACGACTTTTAAGTAACTCTAATACAGACCATAACAAATTTTAGAATTCCAAAAGCTTACGGTATATGTGAAGTAGGGGTAAGAGAAATAAGGAATGTCACTGAGTAGTAACAATGAGTTATTTGAGATTAGTTAACAATGGATATGATTAGAATATGGGCACAAACATTTTTTAAGTTTATATTTTCTAGTGATATTATTAACAATTTTGGTTAATGCTCAGATAAATTGGTGCTTTATATAAGGTGAGTCAATTAATAAATGAGACTGGAGCAATTTAACAAACACAAGACTATTTCTAGCAAAACTGTTTACTATTTTTCTGAGGCTACCCACATATTGCAGTATTCATACAATTTTTGGAAACGTACTTTGAAGTCCTCTGTCTTAAACCCTACCAAGTTCAGCTGTACATTGTCATGTGAAAGGAATTTTGGTAAATGTTAACTATCTGCACATCGCACGATGACTAATCATGCGACGAAGGTAAATGAATTTATTTTTTAAAGACTGGGGGGGGGGGGGGGGCAGAATGTGGAAGACCACCATAACCCCCTTGCTCCAAAAAGCAGAGCTCTGCTAATACAGGTGCCCTCTGCAGCAGTACTAAAAGGTGCTTCCTGCTTCTAAGTACAGAACCATGCATCTAAACCGCAACCTATCGTCACTGGGTACAAACACCATATCAATTCATTAATACCTTTATACCCCATGCCTGTAATTCCCCACTTCTAGATTCGGGCCAGTTACATCACCGCACATCAACAGAGAGGCAATCTTAATAATTAGCAAGTTCATTCCCCAATGCCATAGCAGGTGACATGGTTCTTTCCCTAAAATGCCATGACTAGACGTGCTCCACATGCTCCATAGCGAAGAAGATCAAAAAAAAAAAAAAAAAAAAAAAGAAACAAATTCTTAAAAAGTACAACAATACGAAAACGCAGTACCCGTTGCACAACAAAGGCGATGTCGAGTTCAGGAATCCTTCCCGGAAACCCTCTGAGAAACAATGCTGATGCTCGACACGCGCTCTCGAAAATGTGACTATAGCGAACAATGCACGGTTGAGAGCAAGACGAGCAAACAATAGAAAACTCTTACAGTAAGCGTCATGTTATTAAAAAAAAAAAAAAAAAAAAAAATAGCAAACAAGAAAATATAATGCATTATTAACATCGTTTTAGTCAATTATAGAAAATAAATCAGAAAATAAAAGCCAGACAGCCTTAACCCTGTCAAGATGCCTTTTGAAAGTATTGGAATGGACTTGTATGTGCTCGACTGTCACAACAGCCAAAACCACACTGACATTGAATGTGTCAGATTCAAGAACTATTCCTGTCGCTAGACAACGCAGGATAGAAAGATTCATTTATTAACCCTGACCTGAATTACTACGGAATTACTTAAGATGTATTCAATGCCATAGTAAAATTGGGCCCTGGGCAAATTATACTTCCATAAGTGTAGTTGTGCTCCCTTACTGTATTGTGGGCCCCCCCCCCCCCCTTCTGGCTACATCATATACTCCCAAATTTATTAGGAACACCCCTAATACTGTGTTGCACCACCCCTAGCAGCTATAACAACACGAATTCACCATGGCAAGGATTCAATTAGCCGCTGGAAGCATTGTTCCACGTTTGTCCGTGCAGATGCAACAGCTGCTCCCAGTTGATGCTTATTGGATGGTGGTGAATTCGTTCACCACGCCTCGAATAACCCGTTCCAGCTCATCCCAAAGATGTTTGATTGGGTTCAAATCCGGGAGCTGTTGTGGCCAGAGGAGTAAGTTGAATTCATTTTCGTGCTCTTGGAACCATTCCAAGACGATATGAGCCTTGTGATACTGAGCATTGCCCTGCTGCAAGTATCCTTCCGATGGGGGAAACGCAGTAGCCATGAAGGAATAAACATGGTCAGCAACAACATTCAGGTAGCCCTGACCATTAAGGCATTGTTCTACAGATATCAGCGGACCAAGAGTATGCCAGGTAAACATTCCCCAGACCATTACAAAGCCTCCACCAGCCTGAACAGTTGAAACCAGACAGGAGGGGTCCATCACTTTGTGCTGTTGTCTCCAAATTCTGCGTCTGCCATTTGCTTTTTGTATAACCTGTGGTGTTCGGCTAATGGGAACTTGGGGATTTTGCTGTTTCTAGCCAGTTGGAATCGACTCTTCCTAGAATTTTACTTATCCATTCAGTACTGCCAATTTTCCTTTCTGTGAAACCGAGAAAATTCTTATTTTACAGTGCTAATTATAGCGGAATAGTTGAAATTGGCATCAGAAGGGGCATTAATGTACCCATCGTAGCAAGATCCGATTTTCAGAGACTTTTTTCATAATATTTACTGCTTTTGAATGAAATGCAACAGTAATAGCATCATTTCATGTGCTTTCTATCACGTGACCATGACCGCCGAGCGAGAAGGCCTCCGCATTGAATTTGCACTATCTATGATGATGTAACAATGTATGAAGTTTCAATACGGAGGCCTTCTCTCTCGGTGGTCACGAAGTAACCCGCAGCATTCACGCAATAAATTGTTAACAAAAATCATAATCAGCCTTCTGTAAACATGGTGCCAATTGAATTTGACATGGATAGTTTTGGCTTTTATTCCCATCTTTCTCAAGTACGTAAGAGAGGATTTACATTGGCTTGAAGTTTCATGTTCTTATGAATAATATATCAAGTTAAACGTGAGATCTTTGGAACATCTTAAACAGGCATGTAATCAAAGTGGAAGCCTTATGATAGGGCAGACACTTGGATTGCAGGTGGGGAATTCCTCCTTTCTGAATCATTAGTAACTTGATGAAAATTCACATTACAGTGATGGTCGAAAACTGAAGCTTTGCTTCAACTTTAGATAATTAAATTGAGATGGAAATTGAGAGAAAAATCTGGAATAGCCCAGTGTCTGCAGTAGCTAGTTAATAGCCCATTGGCCAAGAAATAAATATAAACCTCAGAGTTTATAAATTGCTTGTCTTTTTTTCTCTTATAAAATTTTTGAATCTTCCCAAAAAAAATTGTCGAAAATTATCTACATTTTCGCTATAACACACCACCTCGATTGTCATATTGCTTTCTGCACATGCATGCTTAGAGTTGGTACAACTGCAGTCACGTGTGCAAAATTTGATCCTGACGAATCATTTGCCTTACGGTTATTACAGTGTAAACATGTCCTCTCTGCTAGCAGTTTGCACCAAAGAGGAACAACGAGCAGTGATCCGATTCCTCTGGTTCAAACCATTAAAAGTTAAATTTTGACGCAATGGAAGTTCCAGTCTGCCAGTCTGTAACACCCTCCCTACAGCCTAGATCTTGCTCCCTCAGAGTTTCATCTGTTTGTGCCACTTTTGCACAACTTCCTGCAAGTCTGGAAAATTGACGACCCAGCAAAGCATCCTTGACAATTTTGAATGTGTGTTATGGTGAAGAAAGGTAGATAAATTTTGACTTTCCCTTGTACTTTTATTAAACTGTGCTTTATAGAATTCCATAATTTAAATATTAAATATTTTTATACCTTTTTCCTTTCTCTTTAGAATTCAATGAAAATTGCTGCTCAAAATGTTTATCAGAATGCTACAATAGATTCAGGAATGTAAGTAACGTGTAATTTTGAAAACTTAATTCCTTCAGTACAACTGAGCAAGCCCCTCCCTAAAATTAACCCATTATAACAGGGTACTATAAAACAACTTAATAGAGGGGTTCTGGAAAAGTTAAATTTAACGTGTTTGCTGCTTTCCAACTATGGCATAGCATATATCATATCAAATCATACCATATCATCAAGAATGCCATGTTTATTTACTTCTTAGAAAAAATATTAGTAATGCTATGTTTGAATTATATTCTCAAATGACAATATAGTGATACTTCGGCTAATGAATATTTCTTTGGAAGTTTTTTTTTCTTCTGGCTAACAAATGATGCAAACTTAGAAGTCATTCGATTCTCCTTATGTAGGTCAGTCAGCATCTGTGATACCCACTGGCAGCATACGTTTCCGTATTTTTAGGGGTCAGTGTTATTGTGCACAGCACAATACCTAGTGAAATGTTGAAGTATACAAGGAGTCCTCGCACTTACGACACAATTGGGTCTTCGGAAAGTGTCTTAAGTCGAAACATTTCCTATAATGACACATGCGTTTAATACAGCACGGACCTGGTTGAACGTTTTCCAAATAATCGCTAAGCGATCTGTCTTCTCTCACACAATCAGCTACAAGCGCCTTCTGTTAGTACAACAAGAATGTTTCTATTATTCCCTGGTCAAGGGGTTGAATCAAAGTCGTATTTTTGGCCTTTAATAAGGCTGTCGCTGCTAATCAAAGTTTCTGCTGGTGGATGGGCAGGGCAGTTGTCCAAAAGCAAAATTGCTCTGGGTTCCTGCCCTACAGACCTGAGATGGACCTTAACGGATGGCACGGAATACTTGTGGAACCACTCATCGAAGACTTCTGTTGTCATCCACGCATTTTTCGTAGCTTTATATACGAGTCCTAAGTTAGTCAGATTTTTTGTGATGCAAACATCGAGGGGACTTTGACTTACCGACACACAATGGCCTCAGTTTAAGTTCCAGTTTTGTTAACGCAAAACAAAATGGTTATTCTGTATTTTAAGTTCTTAAATCCATCCGCTCTATCTTTGTCGCCTCTACTTGCCAGTGTTCTTGTGCTCAGTAGCCGGTAACATAGTCTGGTTTCGTCACAATTGTAAACTTACTCTGGTGAAAAATTGCCTTCCTTTATCATTTGCTTAAACTCCTGCATGGTACCGATTGGAGGACTCCACGTCTGCAGAGCACGCCTATACACATGGTCAAACCGTAACCACCGAGAGAGAGAAGGCCTCTGCGATGAAACTTAATACATTGTTACTCGTATTACTACCAATAATAAGCCCTAAATTTGATGTAACAATGTATTACGTTTCATCGCAGAGGCCTTCTCTCTCAGTAGTTCAAACACCTTTAGTGTTCGACTCAGGATGGCATCCCCCCAAGTCAGGAGCCAAGCCAAAACTGCACTCGAGCAAAGTTTTGTACTGTAGCGGACTGCGTTTGACCTGGTTTGTACTGTAATACAAAGTGAAGTACTTTTTCATCGTGTGAAACTAGTGTCAGAACATTTATAAATCTCTAGCGCTGTTTCGGTGTTATAAGTGCGGAACGTCATAGGTTGAATTTCGTAAGTCTAGGACTCCATGTATTCTTCATCTATGATTTGCTGTGACCATCTATCAAGATCTGCAGTCAGGCTGTCATTCATGACTTTGTTCATGATTCTTGCGGAACATTCGCGACTAGTCTGTCACGGTCATCTTTGAAAACCATGACCATTCTTTGATGAATCTATAGGCTTTTATGCCTCGGCCATTCCAAACTGCTTTCATTTGACCTTGTCTTGTATTTTGACGATTTTAGAGTATATTTGGCTATAAGATTAGTGTTTGTTTCAAGATCTTTAGTGATATCTGACCCAACTGTTTTTCTTATTTTGCTTCAGGAAAAGCAGTGATTCGGCTATTCCTCGTTTTGATAAAAGCTTAGAAGAATTCTACGGATTGTGTGATCAGATTGAAATGAATTTGGTAATCTTCAGTGATATTTGTAATAAATACTCGTTACTTTTGTTTAAGATTAATAATTCTATTTTCTTCCCTTTTCCCCCATGCAGAAGACATCATTAGAGTGTTGTATCTTAACATCTAGTAGCCAACGTTACACACCAATTCCCATGACAAAATCCGATGGCGGACCGGATCATCTTGGCTACAGTCAGTATATCAATACTGTGCGTACACAAGTTGCTTATGCAAAGGAAATTCACGATGCTTTGTCAATAGCAGCTAGGAAAATCAGTTCAAATGAATGAAATGTTTTCTGTTAAGTGTTTAATTTTTTTTTTTAATAATTTGTAAATGCAAATTTATTTATATTGTTTTTTATAATCAAATAAAATAAGTTTTCAATTTTATATTTATTAACATTTTTTTTTATAAGCTTTTCATGATCGATCCGTGACATCCATAAATGAAACTGCTGTATTAACCTGGACAGACAGCAAATTGGATGAATCCGGACGAATAAAGCCTCCGCTTGTCAATTTACGAGTAGCAGCAATTATTTTTGCTTGCGGGTTTGATTTATGTCCTATTAAGGTGTACAATATGAAGATATGAGACGACAGTATTGCATTTGGACAATATTTGCCATTAACAAGAAACTCGCTTTCATACTCTCCACTTCTAATACTTTGATAGTCATCTTGTAATGGAACCCAATCGCCGAGAGATAAAGAATCGCCTTTACTGAACTGACTTATGTAATTAAATGTAATATTTAAAAGTTCTTTTGTACTCTTTTCTATAGCGTCACATAACTTATCTTCATCTACGTCTACTTTCAACTTGAAAATACAACTGCTGGCAATATTGGTTCCAAATGACACTTGTTGTTTACCATTACATTCATTAGCTCCGTTGCTGATGTTTATATACAGCAACTCTGTAGATTCATGGATGGATGTTCCATTTCTAGTTGCAATGGGATCACCTGGCTTGTAACCTAAATGGTTTTCTGTCCTGTCTTCACCAATGTTATTTTTGATGTAATTTATTGAGAATGTCTGAAAAAAGTTTTTGCTAATTGTTACATTAATTAATAAGACAGTCAAGTTTATCTCTAAGATTCCTTTGATTCCATCATGGACGATCAGATAATTTAAATCTTTTAAAATGTTCTCGCATTCTTTGGTATCGTGATTATAGAGTGGCTTTGCAATTGAAGAGTTGTCTGAAACTGCTTGACAGGACGTTTCTGAAAGGCACGTGAAGATGTTTACGTTCCATTGTGATCCCTGTTGTAAAAGAAACAAAACTTGTTGAAACCGTGAATGATTCATTAGAAATTTTTTTTTCAATCAAAGTAATTTATCTCTACCTGCAGTTTGGAATATTCTTCTCCGTTCAAAATTTTAAGATTTGAACAATTGTCAGGATCTTCAATATATTGTGGGCAAGAAACACTTTGGTTTAACATGTATCTTGCTCTTTGCATCCTACTGCACGTTCCAAACCACAAAGTAGGAATCCCTGAAAATAAAAATAACATTCATACAGTAATTCATCATAAAAAAGGATGTGGATGTTTTTAATGGTAAGATGAACATTTCTTGCTTTTAGATCATTCAGGAGAGCAAAAGACAAAAATAAAAGTTAAAAAAAAGTAAACTTGTCCGTCCATCTTAGACACGATTCCAAAAATGCATTAGTGAATTGTTGGAAGAGATGAATCATCCTCGCATTAGGGAAAGTGTGCAGTGCACTTTGTTTTGGATCTGTGCATGTGCTATATGTTGTGGGATGGTTAGGTTAGGCACTTCAATTTTGTTTACATTTCCTTTTTACCTAGATAATATGGATCCTGCGTCTTAAGTTTGTGTCAGGCAAGAGTGTAGGTCAGTTAAAGGGTATGTTCACTTACGCGTGGGTCAATATTATCTCCCCAGAATGATTCCAACACCTTGTAGAGTCCATGCCTCAAAGCGTTACTGCGGAGGAGTGACTGGCTATTATCATTACATCCCAAGATTTTTAGTGACCATTTCATTTATAAAAGCTGCTGATCTTGCGCCTTTCCCCAAATTAGATCCTATAATAAAAGGCAATTTCCTATTCAACAATCTAGCTTTCAGAACACTTCACAGGAAGCCAGCAAAAACCTGGCTATAATTACTTGTGCATTTTAGGGTCTGTATTGCTGTGTGATGAATAACGAGAAAAAGGTCCGATAATAGTAATAGGTAGCTTCTTTTATTGTGTGTTCGACGACGTTTCAAGAATCGCCTCATCTTCAGGAACTTAGAATGACTACAGCCACCTATCTAATCTAATTTTTTCAGCTTCTATAACATCCTTCAAAAGATTCATTGAATCTTCACCACCTGTATAGATAGTCCCCACCTTAATACTCTAGTCAAATCATTGCCTGATCCTAAAGGAACAATAGCACATGTTGGAGATTGGCATTCAGAATCTTGGCCTACATTGTCAAGACATTGTAAAACCCAGCCAACTGTACCATTATCACCACACACTAAGATGAGGTGATTCTCGAAATGTCGTCGAACACACAATAAAAGATGCTACCTATTGCTATTATCAGACTTTTTTTCTCGTTATTCATAATTACTTGTTTTTAAAAAAATGTATATTAAATAGCTTTTTTTTAAATTTTCTTGAAGGCAGTTGGTTCAAGTTGTTCCCAAACAAAAGATCTGATTAGTTGGAAACTTGACCACTGGCTTTACAGTCAGGACCTCTCGTCCAGTGGCTACCACTTGCTCCGGGAGCTAAAAGAGATGATCTGCAGCCTGCATTTCAGCGACGATGAACAAGTGAAACTGCACGACTTTTTCACTGGCGGCAGCTTCTATGAAGTGATCATGCGGAAGTATATCAAGTGCTATGACAACTGTTTAAATAAATTTAGAAACTTATGTAAAAAAATAGTTAAAGGTATATAGAATTTGGTAAAGAAAAAAAAATTTTTGAAAAAATATATTAGTAGTTTTGTTTTTACTACAAAACAGTTCTTACTTTAAAAATGACCCTCTTATATGGTTAATTTTTTTTATTTTTTTTTTTTAATTATTTTATAAAATTTGAATCAGCCAAATGGATGGGGCCATCAACCATTTGGATAAGCTAAATGAATCAGTGAAATGGATCAGCCATATGGATATGCTAAACAGATCAGGGAAATCGATCAGTTATTTGGATAAGCTAAATGGATCAACAATTTGGATCGCCAAATGAATTACCTACCCATTTGGGTCACCAAATTTAATCAGCCATTTGCACACGCTAATCATCAAACAATTGAAAACAATCAGCTATGTTGACCGGAAGTTGTTGGTGCAATGTTTCCCAGTTAAAGCATTTAACCGATTGTTAACTGCAGTGCCTGGCACGAAAGAAAAAGGAAACTGGCACATGCAAAAAAAACTCATTCAACCAATCAGAAACGGACATGAAATGGAGCATTACTTGTTCCTGGCATTCCCTTAGTGAAATCGCAGCTTAAAAACGAAATCGAAACATTTGGCACTTGATTAATCGATAGCTTGAATATGATATTCTAATTATATTGCTGTTCTCTTTTATTATTGCATCATTACTATATTTTGTAAATAGTTAAAAGCATTATAAATTCAGGCTCTAGTTTGACTTTTATATTGTTGGTGAGGAAGAGGTTGCCATGGTTCAGAAACTCTGAAAGAAGCAGACATCTACAATCGCCAAGCACTTATATTATGCATGCACCGGTTTCCTTTTTCTTTCATGCCAGCAGTATAACTGAAAGTTAGCATTATTTTAACTGCTGATGTTGCAACTGGCTGTTAGTATACACCAGTGACGTTATGCACAGAGCGAATTTAATGATTCTAGGGGTGTAATAAACGTCTAATGGTCTTAACCAATTTATCACCTAAAGTGAATATAACACAAAAGTTATTAGAATTAGAGCAAACTTACCAAGATATCGATAATCTCCATTGTCCATTTGAAAAATAATTGCAGAGCCAGTTTTCCACAAATTCATCTTTAACACGTTCTCATTTTTTGATGGTAACTCGTAGTATCTTTGATTCATTGCCAAGACACTTTGTTCTTTGGTTGATTCTATATGCTTTTAAATTGACAGTAAAAATTATTAATGAAAAGCTCATTTCTTTTCAACTTGTATCTTTTACCAGTTTTTAGAACCCAAAGCACATAAGCTCTAACGGTTAGAAGGCCTCCTGGAGTAGACAAAATTAACGTTAAAGCGTATAGGAGCTGCAAACTGATTTATTTCTACCGTATAACAAGACAATACACTTGCTATAGCAAATGCTCGAAATGGCCTCCGTTAGATTCCAAGGAAGCCTGAAAATGTCGCCACATGGATTGGAAAATTTACCAGGTGTATGAAGATGTCACAGCCATCCACGATTTGCTGACAACAACTGGATAATTCAAGCCAGTAACAGCCAACAATGGTGCTCCAAGAACGTTTTGAATGTTGAAGAGAGCACAATTTTCTTCAGATGGTACTTTGAATTATCATAACTCTTCTTCTACTACAGGACACCTTCAAACTTAATAATTCTAGAAAGAAGTGTTGTTTTGGTCCTTGAAACATATCTTGAAAAATGTGTACATTCCATTCAGAAACACCTTGCATATGTACAGGGGTTGAACAAGATAATATGAACACCTACGTAATGGAATGCTCTAGGGAAACTTGCTGTATTAGTTTCCTGCCCTCTAGTTTTGAACAGTGAAACCTAGCGGACGAGAATGTACTCACATCAGTCTATTAGTAGCTTTGACAGCATGCGGATGCTAAATATATTACGGCATTGAAACTCTGTAATGGCTGTCCTCTCAGATTTCAAAAGAGGCACAATTGTTGGAGCCCGTCTTGCCAGAGCTTCAGTAGGGAAAACTATCACCCTTATTGGGGTCGGGAAAAATACCGTGTCAACTGTATGATAGCCTATAAGAAACGGGGAAGACTTCATCTGCCAAGCACAAAGGTGGCCAAAAGTCGAAACTCACTGATAGAGATAGAAGGGTTTTGAAGTGGATTGTGGGCGACACCAAGCAATGCATTGAAACTGCAAAAATGGTGTCACGAGCATAGAAATTGGACACAACAACAATGAGAGAATGTCAACTAGTCAGATGAATCATCGTTCACGTTTTTCCAGACAAACACATGTTTGGAGAATGCCAGCAGAAGCCTATGATGTTGCCTGTATTCTTCCTACTGTTAAGTAATGGGGGGGGGGGGGGCGATGTCTTATCATGGTATCAGCCCACTCGTTGTCCTGCATGGGTGGGATACAGCACAGGATTATGTCAGTATTCTGGCTGACCATTTTCATTTAATGCTACAAACTGTGTTCCAAGAAGGTAATGCTCCCATTCACACTGCTCGACTTCTTCAAGACTGGTTTAATGAACAAGATGATGAACTATAACACCTCAACTGGCCCTCTCAGTCCTCTGATCTTAATATCATTGAACCTTTGAGGGGCATTTTGGAGGCCAACCTGTGCAGTAGGATTCCACCTTCACAAAAATCAATGTGGTTTCACAGTTACATTGTTTTAGGTATAATTTAAAAAACAAACAAATAACAGATGGTGCTACCAGCAAATTAAAACGTGCTATCGTTTGCTTTACTGTGAGAGTACTAAAGTGAAACGTTGATTACCCATGCATATGACCTTACTGAACTGAGGTTACTTAATGAGCCTTCCCAATGGTGTGCTTCACTGCAATTCAAATTAGAAACCTCAGCCAACCTGGCCAGCCCAATCTGACCTTGAGTGACTCTTTCTCGCCCATTTTCTCAAAATCTTTTAAGGGGAAGGGTGTGATCAAAATTTGTTTTTAAACTAATGTGGTGTTGCTCTACAGGGTAGCAGTCGGAAATTTTTCTATATCTTTAATAGTTTTCGAGTTAGCAAATGGATGACCTTAAATTTGGGGGTCAAAAGTCAAATTTGAGTGCAGCAATGAATTTCCAACCCCCCCCCCCCCCCTTTTACCTTTAAACCACACTCATCAGATCTCGCCTACCGGGCAGCTTTGAGATATCTGCCATGCTACCAGACTTTCCGGACACCCTGTATATTTTGTCTCATTTCACAGGTGTTCATATCATTTTGTCCAACCCTTGTACGTTATATTGTTACGCTTACTTTGTGTTTGGTGAGACATTTTTGTTGCTTGGTTACAGATGGTACAGCACAAAACAAATTATCCGGAGGAGTTTTCATCATTTCATAGTCTGTATTAATTTTATAAAAAATGTTTCTTATGAAACAGTACTTGCGAGATATAGGGAAGATTAAATCGTCACAAGCAGAGAAAGTCTTCATGTCTTTTTCAGTGCAGGCCCTATCGCAACAGCAGTTCATGTCGCAAACATCTGGACTGAGATCACAAAAACATTCTTCGCACAGTGTGAAGTACTTATCAGAGGCATCAGACAACGAAAGCTTAAAATCATGAACGGGTGCTTTTGTTGGAGAATGGGGTATAATTTCTGTATTCATTTCTGTAAAGATGTCCTTATATGTAGTTGTGGTCTCATGCCCGGCCTCTGTTGTTAAATCTGTTAAATTTGGGCCTATTTTATGAGAACTATCAGTTTCATTGTTAGCTGTTAAGTTTGCTTCATCAGAGCACAAACAAGAGATAATGCACACCTTGATGAGAGCAAAGAAAAACATGATTAACTGCAAAAATTATGTCTCAGCACCGTATTTATCAAAATTTCTTAATATAATAGCCAGCTCCAAATGAACATTTCCCATGCTTGTAGTTTGCAACCTGAACCGGTCGTTTCCACTATGGATAACATTCATGGCACGCAACTGTGGTCCTCCTCCAAGAAAAAGGCGCGTTATCTCTTCCATGACTGTACCTGTCGGCCGCCATGTTGGGCAAACAATATTATGCACACCTGGAGAAGTGGGAACATGACAAAATCCATATCCGTACAATTCATCCCGTCCAAACTTATCATGATGCCAGACTTGAAAGTGTAATTTAGGCCATCCTGAATTGATAAAAATAAATAGCAAATCAATTTTAAGTACAATTTCTATAAAACATTGAGGGTTGAGTATGTTACAACTAAACGATTTGCAAGCGTCATACGTCTATGAGAAACCCTGCTGCCATGTTTGGTGATGTTCTATCTGGTCCCCACAGTGTCGAACTATGGCTCTGCATCGCAGCTTCCGTGTTCAATAAGACTTCGCTGCAGAGAATTTAGGTTGATATGTGCCCACCCCTCTTCACAGGCTTTCCATAGACCGTCCAATGTATGGGATCGTCTACTTCCAAGGGAGTGTTTCAGCAGTCCAAAGCCGCAATAATCCATGGGGATGTATCTGGAGATTTCACGGGTATGTCTTCAAACAGAATTGAATGTATGCCCCGCTCCCGTTCCAGTGTTTGCAAACGGGCGACGGTTGACTTGGACGTATTACTTACAGCTTTATCCTGATGCACCCATACCAGGTTTCGGACGCCTAACCAGTCTGAGATTTTTGTGGATTATGTTCTATACCGTTGACTGTGATACTCCTACCGTATCTGCGACAGCCCTTTGAGTTTTGGGATTTTCTGCAGAGATGAGACGCTTGACTTTGGCTACAACCTCTGGTGTTCTGCTTGGAGAGGGTCATTGTCTTGAGGCTCCAGGTTCATCCAACATTGCTGGTATTGCGGTTTTCTGTTTTTACTTAGTATGTTACAGATTCCTGCCTTCAAAATGGTGAGACCTGGATTTGCATTGTTTTATAATCATGGAATAGGACCATTTCGCGTCAGAAAATGCATTTGTATATCCTTCCCAATATCTATCGGTTTTTGGTGGCATTCTCGCAGCTAGCGTTTGTACAACGATTAAGAATGATGAAGCGATGTCCCGCTTATAACTCGTCACGACTGTGTAGCCCTGTCAACCACGTGGCTGGAGAATTTGCATATGTAAATCGTTTAGTTGTAACATACTCAACCCTCTGTGTTCATTTGAACTTATACGAGGGCGAGTCGAAAAGGTTGAACTACACTTTCACTATCTCACTCCTTCAAGGTTGCCGTAAAGCCTTCTGTGCATGCGTGCTTAGAGTTTGTACGACTGTGATCATATGTGTGAAATTTGATCCCAATGACATTAGTTGCTCCAATAGCAGATTGCACGAAGAAGGAACAATGAGCCACACCGTTCAAACCATCAAAACGTTGAATTTTGAGGTGCTGGAACACCATCCACCCTCCGTACAGCCCAGATCTTGCTCCCTCAGATTTTCCTGTTTGGGCCGCACAAGGATGCTTTGCAAGGTAATTAATTTTCCACAGACTTAAACGTACAGGAAGCAGTGCACAAAAGTGGCCAAACAGGGAAAATCTAAGAGAGCAAGATCTGGGCTGTAGGGAGGGTGTTCCAGTACCTCAAAATTCACACCCTCTGACCAGAGAAATCAGATCACCACTGCTTGTTGCTTTTCTATGTGCAATCTGCTAGCGAAATGGACATTTTTACATTACAGCTACATACAAAAACTCTCTATTAGTCGTGCTACGTGTGTTGTGTTGCAAAATGCTGACATCACTTCCTGCACAAACCGCCTCCTATGTTGCAAAGCGCATAGCACGGAGCACAGGCTTTTTTCTCCCATTTTCATGTTCGTTCGCTAGCATGATATCGGCGTGCTTTCTGATCCGAAAGCCGTAATGGCATAAAAACGTCGCTTTGCTAAATATTTTTGCATTATACGAATCAACTGCACCATTATTCCATGAATAATTAGTATAGAAGGAACTCTACTGTTCAAGAACATCGGTTATGAACCAAAACAAGAAAGAAACAAAGTTATTTTTGAAAATCGGAGAAGATTGGGTCGGCAGCAAAGTGCCTAACGCTAAAAGCTACATTATCCTCATCTGGCGGTAAAAACTGTAACCCTCATCAAATCAAGAATTGTAGTATGAATGTGGTATTTGTAGGCATGCAAAAAGCTTCATTAAATAGCATCTTTTTTGAATAGGCATAGAATCAATGATTCACCCATGTTTATGCTGGATTGCTGAGCTGCCTGCATGCTTTAAAACACCATGCGTTCATTCAAAAATTACCTCTAGCATGGTTCGTGCTTTAGCTGAACATGACACACATAGCACGATTAGCATCGAAATTTTGAACGTAGCTACTGTAATAGCCGGAAGGCAAATAACACAATCTGGATCAAATGTTGCACACGTGATTGCAGTTGTACCAATTCTAAGAAACCATGCACAGAAGTCAGTATGACAACGTTGAAAGTGCAGATAATTTCTGACTTGCCCTCATAATTATCGCAATTCAGGGTCTTTAAAGTGAATGGTGGAATTTTCGTAAGCGAATAAAATGGAAATTTCCTGCTCTACATGGATGCAACTTGTGCCATTAGGAAAAACAACTGTCCAAGTTTGGGATGCATAGTCCTTGTGTTCAAGTTTGAATATCCAATAAATAATGTCCTCCGGTATTACAGCCTGTAGTGCACGTGTTATCCGACCACAAAAATTCTGAAGGACTTGGGTAATGGTGGCATGTAAACATTCTCTTTAACAAATCCCCAAAGGAAATAATCGCTGGTGTGAGATCCAGCAAACTGGGTGGCCTCAGGAGAAGGTTGTCTTTGTCATTTGAAGAACACAACCAAGGAGCTGTAAAAATGGGGTGGGGGGTGGGGAGGGAATGTAATCGCTGTAATCAGTGTCCAGTGGAAACGAGTACTTTTCCAAAAGGGACTGATGGGTGCTTCCAGTCACATTTGCTCCAGCGAAGAAAAACGGGCTGCAATATAATATCTCCTTAGACACCACACAGAAAATGTTCTGCTTCAGAGTCTCGCTAGTTCATCCCAAAGCGAACATTGTGACAATTCACTTTGCCTCTTTCCTCTTCCTCTCTATCTTCGACTGTATTTCAACAAAAAAGCCAATTCTTTTCACTTTGTCTGATGTTGTAAGGGCCCTTGGCAATTGGAATACATTGTTGTTGGACACAGATGGACTTTTACATAGGCATCAGTGTCTCTGTACCATCTACAAATGTTATTCGCATGTGGTGCATCCTTTTAAATGGGGTACGAAATCCCGCTACATCGTAAAAACGGACTTGGACCCCTCAAATTCGAACACAAAGAATATCATCTCCTTTTGACTTGCCATTTTGGAAACTGCTAACTTGTGACTCTATGAGCATAAACAAACTGTCCATAGCGCATTGCAAACTTGACAGTTGATCTCCCTCATGGTGCAGTTGTGCCATTTTATTCAATTAAGAAAACAACAAAATTTATTTATTGTAAAGATCCTACGTACGAGGGGCGGTCATAAAGTCATTACAACCAGCCAGAAGACTAAGAGATGAGGTGACACTGCACGGTGGTAGCATCAGTCCTCTCCACATATGCACCTCCCAGGGTCACACACTTTTCCCAACAATGGACAATTTGCTGGATGCTACTTCTATAGAAGTCCTCCTTTTGGTGTTGAGGAACTACTCTACTTTGAAGATGAGCTTGCCATTGTCTTGGGGCCAGGTCGGGTGAATATGATCCCGGCTTCGCTGCAATGCACATGATCTCATGTGCGGAATGTGCTGGCATGTTCTCGTGCAGAAGTCTGATCCCTTTGGATGCTTTGCCTACCGCTTTGACTTGATGGCCTCCTGTAACTTCCGCAGGAGGTCCCGGTAGTACATTTTCGTGATTATCTGGCCGTACCTTTGCAATTTGTGGCTTGTCACAGATGGACAGGTGTCTGCTCCGAGATTCGTCTTCCATGCTTGTTTGGCCACACAGGAAAAGTCGACGCCACAAGATGACTGTCTCGTATGATGGGATATTGTCGCAATAAACAGCCACCGGATTTGTTTGGCATTGTTCCCCTTCAAATGCAGGAACCTTATCACAGCTTGCATCTTTAATTTTCCAACAGGCTGTGCCATGTTGCTTTCGGCACTCTGGTGGCGTTTAGCAATACTGCACCAAACGCCGCTTTGTATCCGTCATTTCAAAAGTGATCGTTTTCTTATGTTGACTGTAATGACTTTATGACCGTCCCTCGTATTTTAGGATTTTACAAATTCCGACCACCTTTATCCACATTTATTAATTATTTTCTATTGCATATCAGCTTTAAAATGGCAATTATGGTACCTTGGATTCCTTTTGTTGCCAAATGAAGATCAATTGGATGATTCCAGTAGGCAAATGTTTCTGATTCAGGAATATCAATCTGTGTTTGTCCTTCTTGCAATCCAGAAACAATTTTCCAAGCACCTCCTTTAAAGAAAACAAGAACAAGATGCTATGATGTTCCAATACAAAATTTTCTTAACACTGGTGGAATATGAGGTACATAGCAACTTGGTATTAATAATGGAGCCATTCAGTGTATTTTCCAACAATACACCCTACGTAATAAGG
This sequence comes from Rhysida immarginata, assembly GCA_023313115.1. NCBI lineage: Eukaryota > Metazoa > Arthropoda > Chilopoda > Scolopendromorpha > Scolopendridae > Rhysida > Rhysida immarginata. The sequence goes on along the minus strand of JAHWFO010051442.1, from coordinate 2,475,167 downwards.
CAAAATGCTGCTTGTACTGAAATTTAATTTGACAAAACAAAATTAGAGGAAGTAGATAAGAGAAAGTAATATTTGTCCCTCTATATAATTGTATGAGTGGTGCAATGGTAAATGCTGTGCATTTTAGGCAGAGAGATGCAGGTTCAAATCCCACGTCCTTGTGTCTGGCATATCACGTACATTCCCAGCTGGCTGCAAGTGCTATTCTAGTAACTAAGTCCTCATCTGAGTTAACAGGAGTCTCATAAACTTGACTCTTCCTGATCCCCAGAAAAAGTAATCCAGAGATGACAAATCAGAAGACTCAGGTAGCCAAGCAAACGAGTCTGCCTCTGCCAATCCATTGGGCGCCAAAAGATGTATCTAGGTAATTTCGCACACCAATGCTGAAACATGCAGGGACCCCATCATGTTGCAAATGGTATAGGTTTTAACAGTTCTGGTAATTGTTCTTCCAAAAAGGTTTGGTAGACCTGGCCATTGAGTCGATGTGGAAGCATAATTGCATGCATAATTAACTGGTAATGGGTTGAGTATATCCAACATTTTTCCCTGTAGCAATTTAATGGTGAACTTTGGACCATCCATTCTTTGGTAAAAAATGTTCAGTATGTTACCACATATCACCGTGTGAGGTTTGTGCATTCAGTTCAGAAACACCCTATATGCCTGCGGCCCCTTATGCTGATGTGGGCAGTACATAAAATTATTTTTCCTAGATTGATTGTGATCAGTTGAGTAAGGGAATGGACTCGAAAATAATGGTAACATACAATGATAAAAATTGACCATTGTGACTGGCAGAGTAATGGAACAGTTCCGAAAATAAAGATATTTAATGACTACCAATGGAATATTGATTATAATTGGCCGCTTCTTATTGTACACATCTTTTTGTATCGTATAATAAATATCATAGTTATAAATGCGGGTACTATTTTATTTTTTTTTTAACTGCAATAAACTATGGGCTTTGTATCCTGTATTAATAACCAAAGATTTTATGTGCACTTATTATGCTGAGTGCAGCATTATGCCAGGAGGGGCTATTAGACCAAAAAAAATTAATTAAGATTGTTCTATAAATAAAGTGATATAAAGTTATTGCTTACTTACCTATAGAAATACCCCACTTGCAAAACAGATGTTGATTAGGAAAATCACTTGCACCAATTATTTCACCAATAATATGAACTTCTGCCATTTATCTCAGTGCTTTATCAAACTGAAATAACTTTCAATGCAGTATGCCATCTTAAAGAATTACAAATAACTGCAAATAAAAAAATAATAAAACAGTTTAAAATAATAAAATTACAGGGTGAATCAAAAGTCAGGACAAACTTTAAAACTCAATAATTCACACACGAATGCAGATAAATAAATTATGTTTGCACAGATACGATTGAAATGAAGTTGGATGTTTTCAAGTGGTCCATGATCTAGTATCATTGTGACAAATGAAATAATATAGTGTGCAAGAGTGTTTTGTCCACCAATCAGGTACAAAGAATAACTCTGGTGGATGCATAATGTAGAGAAGTAACATCTAAAAGGCGGACCTGTTAGAGAGCTCATTTCTGGTTAATACAGTCAAGTCAGGAAAGCGATTCCATTAAGGGGTTCATTTCCGGTTGTCAGGATTAGGGATGTCAATTAGAAAATCAATTATTTTGGCTCTTTCAAAAGAAGCTTGGTTGTTCACATTTCGTGCATCAACGAAAAGGGAAGGAATTTTTCCTAGTTGAAGCTAAATGTTACTTCAACTGCATTTATTGAAAAGCAGTGCCAGTGACAGGCATGGTCCCCGGTTCGAATCCGGGTCACGGAATTTTTCCTTCCCTTTTCAATTTGTCTTTCGAAATATTGGAGTGTTTCTTCAGTCAAACATTATCTTACATTTGAGTTATTTTCATCAATTTATTTGATGGTTAAAGGGTAGGGACTATTCCCGACCTTCGAGTCGGGGCCTGCTCTGCCGATTGAGTTGCTGCGTTGTGGCTTCAATGAAGTTTATTTGGATATCTTGTAACAGCAAAGCTGTTCATATCCGCGGTAGCTCAGTTGGTTAGAGCAGTGCCAGCGATAGGCATGGTCTCCGGTTCGTATCTGGGTCGCAGAATTTTTCCTTCCCTTTTCAATTTGTCTTTCGAAATATTGGAGTGTTTCTTCAGTCATTATCTTATATTTGAATTAGCTTAAATAGTTTAAATTTATGTATAGCAGCTGCCACGTAAGTTGAACGATCTTCTTGACATGCGCAGTAAGTCATCTCATCAATATGCTTTGTCTGGATTTTACCCATGATGCACTTGTTCTACTATAGTAATGGTGGAGATATCGTTGAAGCGTGTAAAGCCTATTAAAAGTCGAAATAAAAACAACTTGCATTTGAGTTGACTATTCTGCGTCATTTTTTAATTTATTAATTTCATTTATCTATTTAAAATAAAAAACGAAAATAGAAATTAAATATAAATACGAAAACAATGTTTCGAAAACGAAAGCGGATGTTTCATGGAATAGTTAAGCTATTTACTTCCCGTTAACGTCTATTGGCTGGCATTAGAAACGACATCATCCTGTCGTTCAACTTATGTGGCGGCAGCTATAGGAACAAATAAGAATACAGCAAGAATTTGCCAGCTTTTATATTGAAGAGATTCCCCTTGCCTAGCACACATTGGAGGATCATGAACAGGGTTGCCAATTATGTGCAGGGAAGGAGCGGGGGGGGGGGGGGGCAGCAAATGAAGCCAGGAAGACTAATAAGAACATTACAATACCAGGGATGGATGAAGGTAGAGCCATCATCCATCCCTGACAATACTGTTGAGCACCACTGAAGAACTGAAAAGTCGCTCTCATAAACGGAGTGCTCTTTTATCGAGAGCTCCCATAAGTGGACTTGATTATACTGCAAAATACGAATGGGTTAAAGCGTACTATCATAATACGGAATATTTTACAGCCTTTAACAAAAAAAAAATTTAATCACTCTTTTACTCTGTCATGATTTACGATGAATAAAAAGTGTAACATGGGTGATTTCTGGTAGGTTTCAGTCTTTATTTAAGTTAATATAACACTAAGGAAGTAAGGAGTACCCATTTAATATGATCATGTTTAATACAATTTTCCACATAATGCATGCTTTTTTCTCGGCCCTTTACTTTAAGTACATTTTCCATACATATACAATCTATCCTGTTTAATACAATTGTTTTCTCGCATATTACGCTCCTTCTCACTACTGCGCATATGGAGCTTTGAGCTCGTTTATGACATAGCAACTGTCAGTATTGGAGGCAGAGTGCCTCTCCCAGTTCCCACCTCACATACACTTTCTTCAGGTTTTTGTTCTAATTCATATGATCCATCGTTCCTCATCAAAAATTTCCAAAATTAAACGTAAAAACACTCTCACTAGATGCTTATTTCATGTAGATTGTCATATATTTACTTTCAATAACGAAAAGGTACGTGACTAAAGTATAATTACAATTTGTAACATGTATAAAACAATGACTAGAGTATAGAATAATAAAAAATATGATAAGAGTATTATATAATTTTGCATATACTGGATCTTCACACCTAAGACATTTTCCCAGTTTAATACATTATTTTCGTACGTTCCCTTCAGAATCGTATTAGGCGGATACCAGTTTAATAAATAAATATTGGAGATAATCCCCCAAAATATTAAGCTTGAAAAATCAAAGTAAATATTCTGCAATCTGGATTCAAACCAGGCATTATGAGTAGCCAACATGTTGCTTCTACCAATTGAGCTACTGCAGATACTGAAGCAGCAAGGATGTCTTCAATCTTAATATGTTACCTTAAGTTGAAAGATTATCTCCAGTATTTAGTTAATGCCTTCTTACAACTTTTAATCAGCTTTATGATGGGTTGAAAGAAAACTTTCAAATCTACAAGCAAATCTTTACTCTTATCTTTGATGACATTAAGAGGACCGAACAGCTTCATCGTAGAATAAGTGTTCAACCAAAAGATGATGTTTAAGAGGGCCGAACAAATGCAAATTGCAGAGAGCAAGGTCAGGGCTATACAGAGGATGCTCGAGGATTTTTCACTCGAACTTTCTCAGCATCTCATTTGTCTTGTTGGCAGTAAGAGAATGTTCACAGTCTTCTGGGATTACGAGGGCATACTGCATATCATATAGCCCTGACTTTGCTCCTCACAACTTCCATTTGTTCAGTCCTCTTAATCATCTTTCGGCTGACAATAAAGCTGTATCAGGGAAGTCATTGCCTGGTTCAGACAGCAGCCCAAAGAATTTTATCTTACTGGTTTTGTGGGGCTTTTGAAACGATGGACAAGTACTCAATGTACAGGGAGATTATGCAGAGAAATAAAAGTAGTTTTCAAATTGGTACTCGTATTTGCTTCATTTCTATATCCATTTGTAACTTAGTTACCAACTTCCTCTCACAATATGCTTTTTATTTCTTTTATTATTTTCTTGTATAACTTGTAAAGTATGTCAGAATTGTTTGGATGAAAGGAATGCTTTAAAATAACAATACTCTATGTATTAATATTACTCTACGGTAAATATCCTATATAATTTTTACCGAATTTCACCATTATGTAATTTTATCGAGGGCAATTCCAGTTTTGAACATACTTGTATTTGAACAAAATTATTTCATGGATGCCTCTCTATAGTAGAAAAAGATTTTGTACAAAACATAAAAAAAATTTATGGTTAAATTTAGGAAAGCTAGTACAGATTCCGCTTATACGAGGTAGGTTCAAAAAGTTCCCGAACTTTGCTTCGGGAAAAAGAAGTATGGGACACAGCATATTTTAAGCAGTCTGGCCTTCGAAGTAATGCTCTTTGGCAACTATACACTTTGCCAACGTTCATACATTTAGTCGAAGGTGGGTTATAGGCAACAAAAGTATTATTCACAAGAATGGGGAAGTTGCATGGAAATTTTAAATTATTGTTTACTATAGTATTTATAGTTTACTATAGTATTTATCAATATCAAGGAACAGTAATTCGTTTGTGAAAAAAATTTATAGTTATTTTTTTAAAAAATGTTAAAGTTGACACCACAAGAAAACGGTACGTCATAGCCTGTGAGTAATATGATGTCACTTGCCTGCTCCCTACTATCAACGTCAATGGTTAAAGCCTTGAGATGGAGCTGACGTACACATAAAATCATTGCGTTTGATGGACAGTGACATCAGATATTGTTTTCGTTGGGAGGCGTGGTTTCATGTTTTTAGCGCTAATTTTAATAGGTTTCTTTAATATTTCTAATAATTTAACAATGATTTCGTATTCAGCATAACATAATCTGTATGAAACAGTACTTTAATTTATAAAAAAATTTCCATGCAACTTCCCCATTGATTTCAACCTGTCCATAAGTATAAGATCGTTGTCATTTTAATGCCATCTATCAAGCATAATAATTATCAAGAATGTAATAATCCATCAATAGACTGCACTGGTGATTACTCAATATGGCTGTACTCATAAAAAAATTCTGTGGATTTAAATAAACAGTTGAATAATAATGCTTCGCAATACCACCGTGACAGAGTATGAAAAGGAGCAAATAACTGCTCTCAATGCATCAGGACTCTGTGCAAGCTCTATAGGAAGAGCTATAAGTCGACACATCAGATTGTACTAACAAGGGAATCCCTCGAACATGTATATCAAAGATTTCCACCAAATGGAAATATGTTACTCAATTGTAGCTACAATAGATGCTTGCAAAATAAGAGAGTGCGGATTTTTGTTTCTTTCAAAATAAACCACGAAAACGAAAAATTTGAGCCATTGTTAAAGCGGTGTATTAATGCGCTTAACGGAACTTTTTTCTTCCACTACTCACAGCAATAAGCACGAATCCAATTCAGATGAAATAGACAGCAGCAGATGGCAATTGAATGGCTTCTCAAATTTTTAAACAAACTTAGTTTTTAAAATAGATTATTACAGTTAGCTAATTGCTTTCCAGTAAAAAATGTCTAGAGTAATTAAAAACCATTTCCTTAATTTATTATTTCATTTTATTAAATAATTCGGTAATCAAACACGGATCTGGCTTCATGTGCAACGTCGGGTAATACGTTGCGGTGGTGAGGGGGCATGTATCGTGGTGCTTTATAATTTTAAATAAAAAGAGTATTCATGGATGCCTACCTCATCTTATAAATTATTTCGAGACGAATAATTGTACAGCAAAATTAAGGTTTTATGCTTAATAGCAGTGCTCTAACTGCAATTCTTTGTCGATCGCCGCTAACAAGTTTGCTTCCCCTCTTTCCGCCATGTTTTTTGAACTCTGCGCATTTACGGGGCGCTTCACTGCTGCGCAACGCTATTGCTTCCACGGTGTGCTTGTGCTCAAAAAAAGGCTATCTGGGGTTCCCTCGTAAGTTATTTGAAAGCTGGTATTCAGTATGGATAGAAAAAGAGACCTGGAAGACCTCAGAAAACTGCTAACCGAGAAAAAAGGGCCATTACTAAAAAAACTCAAGAGATCACATACTCTCATTACGTCAAGTGGCAAATTGTATGGAAGTCCCAGTTTCAAAATCAACAGTACAGCAGATTGTGAAAAATTCGTCTTCCCTTGTTTACAAAAAAAAAAAAAGTTTAACCTGCCCTCAAATTGCATCATAAGCAGAAAAGGGTATTTTTTGCCTGTGAAATGATATCATGAGGAGAAATTTAATTTAGATGGCCCAGACGGGTGGCAAATATTACTGGCATGACATTAGAAGGACTGATGAAATATATTCAAAACGTCAACAGGGAAGAGGATCACTTATTGTGTGGGGTAGTTTTGGATTTAATGGTAAAACAAATCTGGCTGTAGTCAATGGCCGAATGAAGGCAAAGACTACTAAGACCTGCTTGATTGTCATCTTCTACCATTTGGAGAGAATATTGGAGGAAACAGATGGATTTTCCAACAGGACGATGCTCCAGTTCATCGTGCAAAGACCACGTATGAATGGTTCCTAGATAACGGAATCCAAGTGATCAATTGGCCTGCCCTATCCCCAGATATTAATCCCATGGAAAATGTCTGGGGAGTGTTAGCCAGATCTGTTTATGCAGGCGGTAAACAATACAATAATTCAGAGGAGTTGAAGAATGCCATCATCGCTGCATGGGATGAAACTGATCCTAGCTTTCTTCAAAAGCTGATTACTACAATTCCTAACAGAATCTTCAAAATTCTTGAAAAAAAAAGGGGGGTGGGGATTTATTGGTCACTGAATGCTTATGGGACAGGTTAAAATCAATTGTTGTGAATAATACTTTTGTTGTTAGTTTTTTGCCTGAATTTTTTTTTTGTGAAATAATAGTAAAATATTGTATGAATTTAAAACTCTAACAAAGATCTAACTATTTTATTTTAACTACAGAAAGGAAAATATGGGTGGTCTTATACTTTTGGGACACACTTTGTATGGGTGATAAAGCTATATTACGTTTAGGTCACATGTTTATGTTCTCATGGATCTCAATCCACTGTTGTATCTGAACTACTATGGGTAGTGATTACTAAAGAGGACAATCGGCATTAGTCAGTGACATATTGTATAGACCTCATATTGGTGGACATAAAGCCTGGCTAACTTCAGTTGTTTGCCGGACGAAGAAAAACAAGCTTATATTCATAAACTCACTATGAGTAAAGGAGATAGTTTGTTAGATCTGTATAATTGCAGAAAATTGCTGGTAGAACAATGCTGTGTTTAGGCCGGAGGTGGTATGGCTCAATATCTACAGCTGTCTCATCGAAACGCCAAATAGTCCGTTCCAACACGAAATCAATTCCATTGCTGTTTTGGCATGGCTTCCGACTTCTACTTCTGGTTTGTAAAAACTTTTGAAAGGCATCTCTTGGTGATTTTTGCCCATTTATTTTCATCTGATGACATTTATGATATGTATAAATGTTTTATATTTGAAACTTTACAGAGAATTCATTTTTTTCTCGAATTTCCATTACTTTTACATCGACAAAGGCATGAGACAGTGAAGTTTCGAAAAGAAAATGGCTATGGCCAATCAGAAGTGTATGGCTGCTTCTAAAAACTCGTTTTTGATCATTCATGCAATGAGCTTTATGGTCAACATGAACACTTCTACTAAAAATGAACGTGCAATCATCATCAATTACTACATCTAAATATCCTCCCATTGAATGACCGCAATCAACAAGTTCAATTCGCAATTTTGTGTTTGTGCCAAGTTTTGATTTTCACAGTGGCTGCCAGCGATTGCGAATGATTCCTGCATCACTTTCTTTGTCATGCGGAGGTAAAAATTAAAGTTGAAAAATGAAATAAAGTTTCAACAGGCAAAGCTTGTTTTTTTTAAGATAGGTTTTGCTTGAATTTAGGAATATCTATTCACTAAAACCAAAATTTTTTTGAGTTATCTGGGATTTATTAAAAAATTTGTTTGAGTTAATGAGTGAATTTTATATTGAATTAAATATTCTGGGGGATGGGACTTAGATTATCGTTTGAGTTAACCAGGAATTTGAGTTATCAGAGTTTGAGTTATTCGGATTCGACTGTAATTCATACGTTGTAGAAATAAACTTGAATCTAATTTCATGCCTTAATCCTGCGTTTGCTAGCCATCGTTACTAAAGATCCTGGGTCGATGTTCTCCCTATTAGAGGACAGGATGGTGGACATTGCAAAAGCAATCGTTCTTACAAAGTCGTTTATGTATCGTCAGGCTGACGACTCTCATGGCATTGTGATTCGTAGTGACAGCTAGTCGATTTCATCGCAATAAACAAACACAGCATAGCAAAAGAGACTAGTTTTTTTTTTTTTATTTTTTAATTTTTTTTTTTCATTTTGATGCTAGTCAATCTAAAATGCATAGGGGAAAAATAGTTATATCTTGTATCTTAGAAACGTAGAATATATATATATTTTTTAATTATCACTGTGCCAAGGCTTTAAGCTCGACTGTGCAAAATCCATTAATCAATACAAATACAGCATGAAAAAATTAACTTTAATTAACTTTAGTTATAACAGTTCCATAGAAGCATTCATCAAAAATACCCAAAATTGAGATCTACCCATTCTTCCTTTTTAGTAAAGCCCTAATAAAAGTGATAAACAACGAGGCACGAAATGAAAAATTTCACGTTATATATATTGAAAAAAAAGTACTGAAAATAAATGATATGAAATTTTATCTTAGAGCTTGATATGACATTTATATTTTTTTTGTGTAAACATATATAATGGTCACATAACAACATGAATCACGCTATATTTATCGTGAGTAAAAGGAAAATCAAGCAGATATTTTTAGAATATATTAAAGTTCAATTTTATCTCTTAACCTCTGCAACAGAGAGAAATAAAAGTATGAAATATCAAAATTTTAAAAAGTTTGCGTGCCAACCTACTCCTTTGTTAGTAATCAAATGTTAGCGCATTCTGCACCGGCTTTTCTTTTTCTTCTTTTATGAAGAGCGCATGCGCAGTGAGTACTATACGCTGTTTAATGGCTGCTGCCGATATGAGTGTTGTTGTTTGTTGAAAAGGTTTTAATAAACAAGAAGCGCATTGCTATGAAGAGATGAGGCCGTTTAAAGGTCGTGTTAGGATTCGAGGAACGTTTAGCAGAAGTAGAGTGCCCGAAAGGTTAGCTGGGAGGGGCAGAGGTTCGCCTTTGGTGGATCCTGAAAATGCTGGACGGGGTAGGGGAGCTCCGAGGAAACCTTTATTTTATCCAGATGACCGACACGAAATACCTTCGTCTGCGCTTTACGACGAGCTAGACAACAGACATCACCTAGATTTACCACCACGGAATAGGTATGGTAACCCTCTCGGTAATATTAGTCGAGATGAATATCCCCCTCCTCATCCTCCTCCTCATCGAGGATTTGGCTCTCGGTCGCCATCTCCTTATGACAACTACAATAATAATAATCGGGAGAGGAGAGCGCGCTCGCTTTCAAGACCGCGTTCCGTTTCAAGATCACGCTCGCGATGCAGATCCAGAACTAGGTCCAGGTCTAGGTCTAGGACCAGATCCAGAACCAGATCGAGATCTAAATCGCGATCGCCTCCAAGTACAAAGAGGGGTCGTAGTCCTTCACGTTCACCCAGAAGAAGACGTTCTCGATCTCCATCCTATTCCCCAAGAAGAAGATCAAGAAGTGCATACAGGAGCAGATCCCGGTCTCCGGAACGTTATCGAAAGGATGACAACCGTTCAGCTACAAGCGACTTCAGAGATAATAGGCGAATTGAACCACCGGTATGTATGAAAAAATAATTTCTGATTAATAAAGTGGGAAAATATTTAAGTACATGTAATTGTGTATTTTAATGTACCGGGTGGGCAAGAAATAACGTGAGGTGTTCAGAGCTCGCTAGCGGGAATTCTATTAGGCCAAATGCAGTACATTTTGGTGTATATACTTAGTGGAACATGCAGTTTCGATTTCTGCAAAAAAAAAAAAATAGTACCAAAAGTCGCCATAGGGGGCGCTTATTTCAAGAAAACAATGAATACATTTGCATAAGCGCATTCCATGTTGAGCAATCATGACAATAAAAGGCAAGGCTGAGGATTTCCCATCATTCACGAACGAATGCCTGACGATGATGCTTACTCTGCCTGACCGGGCGTTACTAGTCAAGTTGTTTTATCAGAAGAGCGACAATGCAAGTGCTGCCCTTCATGAATTCTGGCGATTGAAAACATTACGAAGAGGACCGATGAGCATAACTAACTTACGGAAAATGATTGAACGATTTGAATCTACCGAACTCTAGGAGTGCAACCAGGCCGGGGACGCAAACGAATCAGGCAGCAACACGTTGAAGAAGTTGCAACTGCTGTTGTGGAACAGGAGATGACTACTGTGCAGGGTACCAGCAGTGCACACGCAATAGCATGCCAAACAGATCCCATATTCGGCGGTGAGGAAAATATAAGATACTGACATTTTATCCCTATAAACTCACACCTGTTCAACAATTGCTTCCTGGAGATGAACGTACCCGAACTGACTTTTCGTTGAGATTTTTAGCATGTATGGAAGTGGATGATGCATGGCCATGGCAAATTTTATGGAGTGATGAGGCACATTTTTATTTAAATGGTGATATCAATACCCACAACTGCCGTATTTGGGCTGCATCAAATCCACAAGTGTGTCTGCCAACTCCTATGCATTCACCGAAACTAACAGTAACGGTATCTTTCATCATTGGCCCGTACTTTTTTGAAGAAATCCGTCCCCGTCGACCGGTGACTTGTTCCGTCAATTCTGCCAGGTATGCCGATATGCTTGAGAATTTTGTGATACCACGATTGCAGGAAAAGGGTTGTCTGGATTCTACCATTTTTATGCAGGATGGTGCGCCACTGCACATCGGACGTCAGGTGCAGCAGATCTTGCGAGAACGTTTTTCAGACAACAGAATAATTAGTCGTGCATTTCCCATGGTATGGCCACCCAGGTCGCCTGATTTCAACCCTTGTGATTTTTGGTTATGGGGATATTTGAAAAGCCTTGTGTATCAAGCACATGTTCTTGACCTCTCAACCTTAAAGGATCAAATAACGTTACATATCAGACTAATTAATGCAGATATGCTGCGAGCTGCCGTAGAAAATGTCGTGTACCGCATGCAGCTATTGGAACAGCACACTGGTGGTCATATTGAAACACATTTGTAATTAAAAATAAAACATTGTTTATTGTTGTTACTAAAGTTGGTTTACGGTATTTGTTCATTTGACAATTAGGTATTTATTGTTTTCTTGAAATAAGCGCCCCCTATGGTGACTTCTGGTACTATTTTTTTTTTGCAGAAATCGAAACTGCATGTTCCACTAAGTTTATATACCAAAATGTACTGCATTTGGCCTAATAGAATTCCCGCTAGCGAGCTCTGAACACCTCACGTTATTTCTTGCCCACCCGGTACTAATCAGGATTCGTTAATCAAGGTGGTTAATTTCTGGTTAATATTCACTATCCGCACAATCAGAAAGCGAAACTTCACCAACCGCACAATCAAATTTAAAAAAACGATAAACTTACTTCTAACAAAAGAATAAACCAAACAAAACACAAACAAACTTAACAATAAAAACAAAAACAAACTAACCTGAAAGACTCAAACAAAACACAACTCGCTCAGCCCCAAAATGTGAACATCACAAAAACAGCACTCACCGTCTCAGAAGAAAATTAATACATCCTCAATTTTGACATCTTAAAAAAGCAGTTTGAAAATGCTGTTGCACAAAGACTCTGCTAATTTTCACTAGCTACTTTCAAAAACGTCGTGCTAGCCATGTTGCTAAAAGTTAACATCACTTCCTGCACAAAGTGTCCCCCGTGTTGCAAAATGCTTATAATGGAACATGGCTTTTTTCTCCCATGTTTGTGTTAGTTTCTTTCCACAACAGTGGCATGCATAGCCATTGTGGCATTCCTCATCTCTCTCTCATGAAAAGCTGTAATGGCGGGAAACCGCTGCTTCGCTGAACATTTTATAATTATACGAATTAATTGCGCCATCACGCCATGTATAATTTTATAGAAGGGACTATTTGCTCAAGAACATCGATTATGAACTGAAACAAGAAAAAAAACATAGTTATTTTTGATAATCAGAGAAGATTTTGTTGGCAGTAAAGTGCCTATCGCTAAAAGCTCCACTGGTGGTAAAAATTGTAACCTCGATTGTAATTAGTATTGTCGACAGAGCTTGAACATGATTCACCTTGACCATATGTAAAATGATCACAATCGAGAATTGTAGTATAAACATGGTGTTCCTAGACATGCGAAAAGCTTCACCAATTAGCATCTTTTTTTTGAATAGGCATAGAATAGGGGATTCAGCCAAGTTTATGCTGGACTGCTGAGCAGCCTGTGCACTGTGATGGTGCATGCCATCTGCTGAAGATTCAGCTCTAAAACAACACTCATTCATTCAAAAAACACCTCTAGCACGGACAGTGCTTTAGCTTAACACGACATGTGTACCAAGACTAGCACAGAGTTTTTGAATGTAGCTACCATCTGCACAATCATCTTGAATCACATTAAAACTGAATCCGAAAAAGATAAGTGGGTACATTATTTATCAGAGTGGGAGAGCTGGGCCCCCAACACCAAACCTAACAGACACCCCTCTTCCACTCCATGGACAGTAAAAATTAGCTGATAAGATTAATAAAAGCTTCATTTACCTTGCCACAACCACCCGAAGCTCCACAGGGGGAAAAAATGCCAACACAAACTTCAAAACTTCATACATCACGCGAACACACACACAAATGCTGAGACCGATTGCAACAGCAGCTCCACACCCAAACATAAAAAACAGACATAACAAACGCTAAAAAACAAATACAACAGTCAAATAACTACATAAAAAACATTAACACGTTTAGTACACAAACAAAACAATACAGAAATAATTACCACTTAAAAAGAGGGGAAAAAAACCAAAAAAAAAAAACCACGGAAACTCAAAGACAAAATCGAAACATAAAAGGCTCACAGGAAAACTTTTAACCACCAGAGGGAACTACAACAACTTTTGCAAAAGTGCAGGAGCTACTTGCCCTACAGGTTGGTTTGCAAATACGCGATAGTGAAGATTAACCTAATTTCTACTATCTGACCAAAATCGCAAACTGTTAATTTGGATTTTTTTCTGCAATCTGGATCTAGACGTTAGACGGCGATATTTACCTTCTATGGTTTTTTCTCGCCATGCTAGCTGTTGCCATCGCAACTCCAAATAACACTGGTCACAAAAATATATATATTTTTTCAACTCTTTCCTCTTAAATTTAGCGGTGTTGGGCTTATTCGAATGCGTTGATATCAAATACGACATTATTATTATTTTTTTTTTAACAGCTCTTGTTTTTTGAAAATTTTTAAATATCAAAAAGTCTGGCCAGTAAGAGAGAAACTGATGGTTGATACAAAAAATGTTATCTATTTGCCCTTGGTAACTGACATCGCATTATATTGCCACCTCTACATATTAACTGGGCATTATGAAACAGTTTGTAAAGTCACTTGACAAAAATGGTGAATGGTTTGCATTTCTTTCACACAAGTTTCCAGGATTAAGCACAGAAAAATTGAGTGGGTATTTTTGATGGACCACAAATTAGACAACTTGTAAGTGACCCAAGCTTTGTGAATTCAATGAATGAATTCAAATCTAAAGCTTGGAAATAGTTTGTTTTGGTGATTAAAAATTTTTTTGGAAACATATCATGTTGGATAACTATTTTGAGTCAGTTGAGTGTCTGTTGTCTAATTTGAAAGATCTGGGCTGCAACATGACTATCAAACGATTTGCACTCTCATTTAGATCGATTCCCAGAATATCTTGGGGATTTCAGTGAAGAGCAGGATGAAATATTCCACCAAGATATACGTACAATGGAGAGTTATCAAGGAAGGTGGGACATCCAGATGATTACTGTTGAAGTTTACAAAGATCAACCGGAAGCAGTTCATTCAAGAAAATTGTATTAATGGACATTTCATAGCTTTTAATAACAAAGAAACTTAGAAAAAATATGGTGAAAATTGTAATTTCTTATAAATAAAAAGCTGAGCTGATACAATTAAACTAATATCTCCTATGACAGTGCCTTAGATATATCCTAGAATACATATTAAATTTCAGGAAAAAAATTCAGTGTTGACCAGTGTAATTATTGTTGGTTCGAATCATTTGAAGGTTTCTGATTTTCAGTTATCGAAAGAAACCACTTTCTTAAAGGTAAACCAGCATTTTTTCTGGTGTTTGTTTAGGATAACTAGGAATAAGTTAACTTAGGTTAACCCCTAAAATGAGCTCCCGTCATTTTCTGGCAGCCATTTCTTTGATCAGTAAAAAAAAAAAATACAAACCATTAACCACCTGTAATAGACTGGGGACCAACTGCCTCCCTCTCCAATTTTGATAAAGTTTTACAGAAAGTACATATGGGTCTTACATGAAGCCTTGCCAAATTACAGCTCCGTAAGAAGCATGGTTGGACCACTAGCTATATTTTTGTGAAGGCTACAGGGGCATAAAAAAAAAAAAGGGTCCCACTTTTGACCCCCCCCCCCCCCCCCCAATGCAAAATTCTGGTTACACCCCTGGGCTACTTTTTTGACATCGTGACTTAAGTGAGTAAGTCATCAAGCTTGTTTTATCATTGTTCATGATCCAATGGATCTATCATGTTGAAACTTAGTGATCCTGTCCAATATTTTGGGTATAATAGCATAATGGTGCCAAGAAAAGTCAAATTCGAGTGACTCCTTTTGAGATACGGCCTCTTGAAAATGAGCCAAAATTGACTAATAAAATTGTTGATAGACTTTGAACTTAGATAACTTGGTTATTACTTGAGCAATCAAGATGCCACTTGCATAGCTTTATGGCATGCTGACAGGCTGCAATTGATTAAAGGATCAGCTTCAGAAAGTTATTCTTTCAGTAGATACAGGCTGATAAAGTTTAGTCTAAATTTGTTGTGACAAGATTTCTGAGCCACTTTGAGGGTTGAATTTGGGACCTTATCCAAATTTAGGCCACTTGACATGGGAAGACCCAAAATGAACAGCTTGTGATTTTGGTCAGATGGTATAACTTAACCATCAAGGTTGGATCTGGAATTATTTTTTATAGGCACTGTTTAGCCACTTTCGTATTTATTTAGTCACCTAAATATATGTTGCTATATTCCAACTAGTGAATTATGAGAACTGTTGCCATTGAAACAACATGGAGTAAAATTTAGCATCGTACTGAGATTGCTTTTAAATGAATGAATGTTAAATTGGTGGCCCTTAGAAGGGCTTTTATTGCAATTAATGCGAAATTAATTTTTCATGGAGGACTCGTTTGACA
The DNA here is from genome assembly GCA_023313115.1 of Rhysida immarginata. Lineage (NCBI taxonomy): Eukaryota > Metazoa > Arthropoda > Chilopoda > Scolopendromorpha > Scolopendridae > Rhysida > Rhysida immarginata. The sequence goes on along the minus strand of JAHWFO010051442.1, from coordinate 2,459,210 downwards.
TATTGCTTAAGCATGTGTTGAACAAAGTTCACCTTAAGCAGGGAATATGAATGGTAAATAAAAGAACCTGTGCAGCGAGGCTAAGGCAGTCTATGATTGGCTGATGAACATAGCCAACGTCATGTCCATGTGATCTATTGCAGAAGTAGCAATTCTCATGATTCTTCTGTTGAACTGTATTTTGATGTTTTAACGAAGATAAAATGGGTAAATTGTTCGGGAAACAAAATTTTCTATTTAGAAAGATTCAACATAGAAATAATTCTTATATGTTAATAATATTTAACATTTAGAACAAGCATTTCTAACTTAAACCATAAACAAACCATAAAAATTAAAAAAAAAAAAAATCATATGGATGTCAACTGATGCGTGTGTCAATTCTCAAATGTTAGATAATGATGTAACTTAACTGTCGTGCGAAGTGCGACACAATCACAATAGGAAAAAATTGTATGCGAGATAACATTATGACTTATAAAAATTACTATAACGTGACTTCCAAAAGATAAATCAATACATGATAAATTAAAATGATTTGAATAATCTTAAGCTCCCTAGAATAGCCCCAGCTGAGAATGATGATCATGGACGATTATAGTGTAAACATGGTTTTTTTTTTTCACCACAGACTTTAGCCACTTCTAAATAAAAATCGCCACTTGGATATTTTTTTGGCTGTTGGCTAAGGTGGCGGTCTGCATCGCCACCCCTGGTTAATACATAAGAGTCAGCAGTTAATACTATTTATATGCCTCATTTTCAAAGCAGTTCGATTGTGGTACCACTGAAGCGCGCAATTGGTCCATTTCTGGTCATACAAAACTTATTTGAGGAAGAAAAAGAATAATCACTGGATTATTTCTATTGTTAAGTTTATTTTAATCTTAGTTCAAAGCCCCAAAGAAAAACGGTACACATTTAATGGAGCTTAGCAGAATTAGCTTTTATAAGTCTTTCTCAGGGTGTTAGGAAGCCTTTCACGGGGTTTTAATGAAACAACCTCTTGGCTTTCCTTGTGAACGGGTAGGGGTTGCATGCAAAGTTAGGATAAATAAGGAAATATGACCCTGACAAAAGTTGCCTATTGTGATGAATACTTGCACGGTGACAGATTGGGGAAGTAGGGAGGATGGTCTAGTACTTCCCATCTCCAATGCCGTAAATGGGTCTTAATAATGTCTGCCCTTTGGTCTGTTGCATTATCGTGAAGGACGATTGTATTCTTCAACAACTCGGGATGTTTATTCCTGATAGCATGATGTAGGTTATTCTGCAGATAAGCAGTCGAACGATGAGGAACACGAAAGAATTCTCGAATGTCATTTGCTAAAATGATCATTAACTTCATCGGAGGTGGATTTTGTGTTTTTGCAGCGATTCTTGATGTTGCCATTCAGCAGATTGGCATTTGAGCTCAGGTTCATAACCCCTGGCCCAGGTTTCGTCCATGGCAATGATCCTATTCAGCCTCATGTCTCCTTTACATTCCTATTGTTTGTATGTTCACACGACATCTTTCATAACTTGTCCGCTTTCGTTGTTCTGTTGCTACATGTAGCACCCATTTTGCAGTAATTTTGTACATGTGCGTAAAATCGTATGCACAGTTGGTAGTCAATATCTATTTCTTTTGCCTACTTCTGTATTTCCTATCGTTCTTTCAGCATTGTGCGATCACAGCACAGACAGTCATAGACATGTCAGTACTTGCTCTTAATCCACAATTGAAAGCTGCTACCCATCTTGCAACAGTTCCGTATGGGAGAGCATGATCTCTAGCAGCTTCTATGAGTTGTGCATGACATTCCCTCACGTTTTGACCACGAAGCACTGTATTTTTACGCTCATTTTTCTAGCGAACTCGCATCGCTACATGACAAAAGTTGAAAACCAATTGACTTTTGCGCATATCCGTTCCTCTTCTATCCTTGAACACCTACACCATCTATCGGAAGCAATTAGTACCATATGTCTCAATGTCATAGCTGCATATTGAAAAATGTGGATCGCAGCCTGGAATTCAGCTGAAAAAAAAAAAATTGCCGTGACCCTTGTATGGTATCCACACTTTAATTATTTATACTCTATCAGGTTGATGGGAAAGTAATGTCTGTCTAGCATCGGCATCTTAAATTTTATGCTAGAAATATGAATTTTCATTGTTGTAGGCGTGTATTGGTACTGTCGAATAATTTTTGTGCTATTGTTCATCAAAGCTGCAGTACTGACTAGAATTCATGTTTGTTTGTTACACATGTTCAAATTTGGCAAATTTGCAGCTGAAGCTGTAAGAAATGTGAACATGGGGCTGAACTCTGTTTCTGAGCGTGAGACCCAAAGATGGTCCTAGGGGAGTATCTCTGATGCCATCTTCTGCTTCCTTTTGAAGCATGAATTCACAGAACTCCAGAACCAAATGAAACTTGAGAATCCCCACTATGGTAAATGAACAGTTATGGGGCTGTAGCACTTTGAGATCAGATGAATCAGATGAACCCTTTTTGTTTTTTAATTTTAAATGCAGTAAAATTCACTTATTTTATGTAAGCCACTAAACCTATTTTATTTTATTTTTTTAATTTTTATTAGGAAAGAACGGTTGATGCGTTAACATCTTTGAGTCGTTCCCCTGAAAGAACTGGTTTGCGTATTACTGTTGGTAATTTCAAAAGAGACGAACGGACCTTTAAAAACTTGAAATCACCTGCAGAAGACATGTTTGCAGACCCAAAGATTGTGGAAGACAAAAGAATGTTCTTGGACCCTCCTAAACACGAACATGATTCATTAAGATTCGGTCGTGATTCACCAGCTCAGCAGCGAACTAGAGGACGGATGTCTCCAAAACGTGATTCATCTAGATTTGCTCGTGATTCACCAAGGATCGACAGCCGTGACATGTCTCCCACACGATGGGCCGAAGGTTTGAAACGACACGGTGATTCTAAAGAATTGGTTATGAAAGACAGATTTGGTTACAAAGAGGATTTTAGACATGAAGGATATGAAGATATCTCTCATTCAAAAAAGAAAGAGAGTGAATATTTAAAAGAGAGACAGGCTAGAGGAAGATCTCGAAGTCCAAGTCCGTTACATTCTAAGAGCAGTAAAACTAAACCTTTAAAGTCACCTAATCGAAGTCCTAGTCCATCACATTTGAGAATGAGCAAAAATAAAAGTTTGAAATCGCCTTCTCGAAGTCCAAGTCCACAGGCTTCTAGAATGGTCAAGAATAAAAATTTGAAATCGCCTACAAGATGGATTGAAAGTCCTATGTCTCACGATAGTTTTATAGACTCAAAACCAAAATCTATTCTTAAGAGAAAGTCCTTAGGTGACGACGAATCAGACTCTCATTCTTCGCTAATTGGAATTCCTGGTTTATCCAATGCTTATTCCGGTAATGTAATTCCAGGCTTAGGTGATGTGGATGCAATTGAAGATGAAGAGAAATACCTCTATGGTGATGAATCGGAAGAACATGCTTCAAAGAAATCTTCATCTCAGTATCATCACGAAAGTCATGATAACCACGGTTTTCTGCATAGCAGTGATGATGCTTCTCATAGTCTAAACGAAAGTTTGAGTCGGCGGCATAATGAATCTGGTGATTTTAGAAAAGGTCGAGATTCCCCAACTAGAAATTACGCTTCTCCGTCACCGCAGACACGTAGGGATATGTCGTCTTATAGAGATCACTTAGAATTAATTGGATCTCCCAACAGAAGTAACGAATCCCCTTACCGTTTACAAAGAATCGACTTAAGGGGCAGTGACGAACTTTCCTCGAAGCTCACGGAAACTTTAGGTCGCTCACAAGGTTTGCTTGGCAAGCGAAAAGCTTCTGACGATTCTGATTTTTCTGAGTATTTGAGGAGTAGAGAAAAATATACTGATAAGGATACGATCAAAGCAGGTAACAGGAAGCTTGAGGACGTTTTAAAGTCTATGGGGTTTAACTTTGACATGGTTAAAAAGTTACAAGAGAATCAGACAGTAAGTGAATTCCAACAACAAGAAGTTCATAGTCCTATAAGAGACATTGCAAAAGAGGCAGCAGAGCTGTATGGAATTCATCCTGACAGCCATACTTCGTATATGGATTCTATTTCTAAACTTACAGAGGATGCAACACAAGCCATGGTATCAAGAGACATGGAAGATAGTACATCTTCTGCCAGTCAACATTATTTATCAAATATACAACAACAACAACAACAACAACCCCATCAAAGTAACCCTTATTTAAATGTAAACAATGAACCTCAATATACACACCAGCACATGCCTGATTACACACAGCCCTATGATTACAATGCACCATCCCAACACGAGACCTATCCATATTCCCAACAACAATATATTCCACCACCTCAGTATTCTCAGCCACCACCTCAAACCACTAATTACAGTGAAGCGATGGCGAGGTCCAATTTAAAAGTCATCCCATTACAGCAATCACTTTCGAACAACTTAGTCCCAGTAAATAAAATATCGCCCAACGTCATGGAATGTAGGCCTAATTTGTCTAATTTGAAACAAATCCCTATTAGCACCACTACTCCAGAAGAAAAATTTCGACCCATGGTTAACACTCCCGTGAAGATAGATATTAGCACCCTTAACAGGCCCCCTCTTACTGCTTCGAGTATGACAAAGCCACACGAGAGAGAACCAGAAGAAACGGTGAAATCTGTTAAAGATATTCAGATGCTATTAAACAAACGGGAAAAGCATTTTAAACGCTTGGAGTTATTAGAGAACGAGTTATGCCATTTAGCCAAACAGCAAGGAGAGCTGATGCGTAAGAAACAAAAGCAAAAGGACGGTCACAAAGACCCTTTACTGGTAGAGAACAGCAAGCTGCAAGAAGAGATCTCGCAGGAGATCACTATGACCAAGCAGTCCATCGAAGAAACAACAGCTTTGTTAAAAGGATCTGATTTTTTTTTGAAAGTCCGACAACTAAAAGAGGAAAAGACACCTGATCAGGTAAAATCACTAATTTTTTTTTTTTTTCATTAAATATTATTTATGGACATTCGTAGTTCTTTATCTCTAAATAGCCATCCACTTTTTATTATATATCATAGCATTCACTATTGTTCTTTATGCATATTAGAATTGATGGATGTCACCATTAGCAAATAATCCATTAAAATAATCATATTGAAAAGAATAGATTTATTTTCTTTAATGTTACGAGGGAGATTCAGAAAGTAACAGGAATTTGCATTTCATAAATTACTGTAATTTTCGGAATATAATACGCACATTATGCAAAATAAAAGTTAAAAAATCATCACTGCATACAGTAGAACTTTCCGTATAACGAATGTCGATATATTTATAAAATAGAGTAAGAAAACATTTTCCCACCAAAACCGTATGCAGAAAAGTGTTTTCCTTCTTTATTTTATTAGTATAGTTTCATCCATAGTTTCAAGTGAATTCCACAAATATTAGAACGTCGATATAGCGAAATTATCTCTATAATGTAGGTTTTCTGTGGTCCTGGCAAAAATCCTATTGATTTTTCCATCCGCTTTTTCAACCTCCGTATAGTGGAATCTTTATAGCGTAATTATCCGTATAACGTAAGAATTTTTTGGTCCAGACAATTAATTTTGAGGTATATTTTAGCTCTTTATTAAGAAATTTGGTTTCCGCACTTAGCATGACCCGGCAGCCAACAAACGAAGTTATCGCAAACGGCCAACAAGTGAAATTAAAAACAAGTGTTCACATCACAAGCTCTGCCCAATCGGCTGCAGCTGTGGCATTAGGCTTATTTTATCAGCAAATTTACAAAATGTTCTCGAGAACAACATTATCGGACCATACTACCCATAATGCACTGCTGAAGAGTTTAGATTTGCAAGCATAATTAAAACTTTATTTTCTATAAGAATCAGCATGAGAACTATTGTAAAAGCTGTCGAAAGTCTGAAGAACTTCTTATATTAAAACTTTAATGTTTGTTCAAATTTATGAATTTATTTCATGGAAAGTTTTTAAGCCGATTATACATATTTGCGAAATGTTAATTTTATTGAGACCAACAAAAAAAAAAACAAGCGCTCACCGGTATGAATATACATGCTTATGGATACGTTCTATTGGTATTTTCCCATAAAATATGTATTAAAATGTTATTTTCAGTTCGTTCTACTTTCAAATTTTAATTATTTCAGAAAAAATAATTGCGGTCCAAACTAAATTTCAGCAATGGCGACCTACACGACTTTAGATAGGCAGCGATGTCAAGTATCGAAAAAGATGTGTTCTTGATGTTCAGAAACATTCAAATTATTATAAAATACTAAATTTAAAATATATGGTATATTCCGAAAATTATGGTAATTTCAAACGTTCAGATCAAATCAATTTTATTTTGGAATTTTTTTTTTATTGCCTCATTTTTCAACATAATTTTCAACATGTGTTTAAGCAGTGGCCCCAATCGCCACCAATTTGTTATATACCATAAAATCTTGAATACAGGCCAGGTATTCAAATACACGTCGGTCTCGAATAAAAGCCGGGTGGGGTGTTAAAAATAGATTAAACACCGGATCTCAAATAAACGCCGGGTCTTTTTCGGGGAATTTTTTTGTAACCAGGAAAAGTCAGGAAATTTTACAAAATCAGCAAAAAAATGTGAAATTGGAACAAGAATTTGAAAAATGTCAATAAAATTCTATCAAAATAGTTTTTTTTTGGTGCTGGTGGTCAGGGGAAATTACATGATTAACCGAGAAAAGTCAGGTAATTTTACGAAATCATTTTGCTAGACACCCTGTTATTGGGAATAGCCCTTAACGCCGGGTCTCGATTAATCGCCAGGGGGGGGGGGGCCCCCCCCCAGACCATTGAGACAAATAGACGCCCAGGCCTGTATTCAAGATTTTACGGTATTCTTCGGTTGATTTCGAAGCCATCTTCGTAGAGTTGTTTTCACTTAATAGTCAATCTGTAAACTCTAACCTGAGTTGGTCAATAGTAATTTTGACAAATTGGACGTTTGTGATTCCTAGTTCAGTTGTGGAATTTTTTCTTTCAATTTTCATAAAATTCTTGGGATGATTATATAACAGCCGATATAAACATGTTATTCTTCATGTTAAGATGAATCTTAAATAGTAATTTTAGTTAACACGCTGTGTCCATAAATCGATACGTTGTGCAATATCCTATCAAAATTGCAAAATCTTTAAATTCACTGTCCATCACTGTAATTAAATTTAATGAAATAATACCACTACACCTTTCAAAAAAGTCTGATTAGCTGGACTTGTAATAATGGAATAGTAAAATTTGTTCTCTTTTTACTAAAAGTATAGTTAACATAGCACCTATGTATTAATACATTGTTGGTTTGGTGCATTTATTTTCATTTTAAACGTTAGTTATATGAAATCCTCTTAGAGAATAAGTAATGCTAACTTTTTTTAATAAAAAGTTGATAAAAACTGTTATGGTAAGTTATGTCTTCTCAGGTATACTTCAGTTACCCTGTTGAATAAAGTTTTGTTTTGATAGAATAGGTCATTAAATTTTTTTACTATTCATGGTTCAGAATATTATTATTTCTAAGACAAAAGAATAATATTAATATTACTCCTTCTGTCCGAAAGCATGGTATACATTTATATTATAAAATAATTGTGAAGTGTATAACATATTTTTGGACAGAGTGCACATTTATGTGTTTGTGCATTCAAATAAGAAGTTAGTGAAATAAGTAGCTAAATATTTGGATTTTATTCTCAAAACAATCAAATTTATAAATCTTGACAATAAAATGTATTAATGCTTCGTTATTCCTTTTTTATTGTTTTCTAATGCTTATATTATTTATAAATGGATTATATCTTTGTCAGATTCCCATTTTATGTATTTAATTGATAATAAATGTTTACGTTACATGTATTAAAATAAAATATGAAACTGTTGTAACATTCAGTATTTGTTGCAAATTGAAAAATGAACAAGATATTTTTGCTGAATGTTAACATAATGAAATTTCAATACTGTAATTCTGTAAGAGAATATCGATTTACATTGAGCAAAGGATTTGAGTTTCAAGTTTATACGTTCAGGTTTATAGCAAAATTCTTTTAATGATGAAATAAAAGCTAACCTTCAAGTGAAGATAAATAATGCTTTCCGTGAATAATTTTGAAGTTTTTATTAAACAAGTGTTTATTTTCTGCTTATTTTATTTTATGCCTTTTTTTTTTTTTTTTGTTTATTTTCTGTTAACAATTTCATGATACTGAGAAGAAATTTTCATATTTGATAATAGCATTTTATTTCTGACAACTTTTTTTTTTAATTTTATTTTATTTGTAAATCATTTCAGACTAAACATTTTCTCTGTTTATATGAATCTTAATAAAATCGTATTTTATCCTTTCAAGTTTTCATGGGAGGCAGAGATCAAAATTATTCCAAACATCTTGAGGAAATAACATAATTTTCTGTATATAATACGTGTAATGTATTATGCGAAATAAAAGTTAAAAAATCATTACTGCTTATAAAATTTGCATACATTAATATGTTTTTTTTAATATCCAGGGAATATATGATTGGAGGGGGGGGGGGGACATTTTAAACGAAGTTGTATTCAATTTTTTTTTCTCAATTTCCTAAATTGCATATAATAATCTGATAATAAAACCAAGAAAATAAAATTTTAGTAAGCAAAGTCTAACATTTTTAATTGCTATTAAGAAAACCAGGGATATTGGTTTCCCTTAGCACTAAGATTCCAGGTTTTCCCAGCAGCTTTTCAAATGATTGCTAAGCTGATATGTCTTTTAAATCTGTAATAATAATAAAATTCAAAAAGTAAGGCAAATTACTCAGCCAAACTGGAGTCATAAATGCAATACATGAATGCAATACATGAATACAGCTAGTCTTAATGATATCAGTCAAGGAAGTTCGGGGATGCTATTCCACACTTTTACCGATCTTTATAAAGTTGCCGAGACAAAATGTTTGAATTATCTTTCATGTGGATAACAGAGTACAAGAAAATACAATTTGAAATATACTTGTGAAAGCAGGAATTACACCTCTTGTGGATGATTCAATCATGAGAATCTAAGACGAGGAAGAAATGGTAATTAGGCCTAACAAAGAACTGCATACTGAAATGATGGAATTTTTTTTTTTCTCAGTGGATGATTCTGATTTTGAAGGATTTTAAATAAATTTGTTTCTCACATAATGTAATCTTAAGTATAATGAATTAAATTGTTATATAATCATTTATTTTGAATACTTTTCATTTCTTCATTTTATGGAAATATAAAGAGTCTGAAGCCTTTAAAAACCAGACGACCATAATGAACTGCGCATTTGAACAAATTTGGTGGAGCACTCCCTGTTGCTAAATCGCCATCTTAGATACATAAATTGCATGTAATACGCGGATGCATATTATACACGGGAAATTTTCCTAAACTTAGATGCGTATTATATACCGAAAAATTACGTTAGTTGTTGATGTTGAGGAAATAGTTGTTGTAGATATTAAAGGTCAATTCTATGCAAAAAAAATTTTTTTTATATTTTTGTTTAAAAATGTTATTTTAGAATTAATTAAAATATTTAAATAAAATAAATTTTACTCACATTTTTATAATGGTTTGTAAATGCGAATAATGGCACTTTCATTTCAAGCACTATTCTCTAATTAGTTCCTTTTGCATTTGTAAAAATTAAATTTATCATGTAAATCATAATAAATAGAAAAATTGACAAACTGAACATCACGCTTCAATAATATAATAATTTGGTGTTTCTATGGTCCCTGGTTCTTGTCCAGGCCGTGGAATTTTTCTTTCCCTTTTCAACACCAAAATTTTCTTGTAAACCATAACGAATAGAATTAAAGAGTGTGGTCACTTGCATAGTAGTCATTGCTAAAATCAGGTAAGATGGCGGATGTGTGAAATAACAGGGCTGCTGTCGCTGTCAATTAACTTCATAGTGAATCTTGCTTGCTGCAAATGCCAATTTCACGTTTCGTATAAATTTTCTGTCGTATGTTTTATTATTTAAGTATTTTATTAGTGTAATTTGTATATAGTTTGTTGAAGGTAAATTCTGTGCTCAAAACGATGAAAGATGAAGATCTCAATAATCACTTAGCATATATAAAAATTTTCAATTCGAACTCGGAATTATTAAAATATACAAGTCAATTTTTCCCCTCCCCCTGTAATCGATTTAGTATCCATTCTTCAGGAGGATACTGTGACATCAGTTTGCCATGGAGTATAGAGGAGTTTCAGAATTCATAAGGTCAAACATTGCAACAAGTTTATCGGGTTGTCAGGGAAACTGCAGGGCATCGCATTTCGTATACGAATAGAAATACCAGAGCGATAGTAACTGTAGTGATTTTGATAAAAGTGACAGCGATATACAAGGGCAGTTAGCAGAATTAAATGCTACTGCAACTTCTGCGATATACAGTCCCGTAGTTTGTATAGGTTGCCGCAGCAGATTGCGCACCTCATTCCTTCTCCACATGGCACATGTCTGTCGTGGTTGTTATTCCTGAAGATGACCAGATTTAGGCATGTTTAGAGTTGGAATAGAATCTAACTTCAATGAATATTTTAGTTTTAATTGACAATGAATTTAAAGCTGCAGGATCATAGAAAAAGCACGAACTGAGCAAATGACGCTGTTCGTATTTGCATACCAGTTCTCTAGCTTCATACCAAAAGGTAATCCACTGCCTCATAATCGATTCTAATTGTAGAAATCTATGAAATGTGAAGTTTATATCAAATTTCTTATTTATACACCCAAACACAGAACAATTTTGGCATTCTGATAGAAAATAGGCTAGCAAACTTGCAATATGTAGGATCAAAAGCGACTAGGCGATGAAACTCCCTTGGGTTCTCGCGGCACGAAATGGCCTCATGTTCCGCCAATTCTTCTAGGAGGACCAGAGAGCCAATTTTCAATTTTCCGAGCCAAATCAGAAAATTTTGAATGATATATACTTTATTAACCTGGATTAATGTTATGATGCAAATAAAATAAAGTCGAATTTTTTCCGTAGAGTTTATTTTTAAGTTTAAAATAGGATTTTTACTCATATTTTAAAATATTGAAGACAAAACCTGAAAGCAATGATAAGTCATTTTTTAACTATGAAGAAGTGAAAACAGTTTTTACGTTAGGCAAACAGATATCTTCATCTAAGCTGTGAACGATTTCACGTACAGCAATAAAATTTTCACATAAAAAGAAAGCAGCTTCCAGCCATGTCCCTCAACGAGTGATTTATAATAGTCATTCAGGGTAACTTTGCACCATACAAAAAGAGAAAGATTTAACCCCTTCCCCCTCCCCTACGACTTTCCTTCCTCACTGTAAGTCATAAGGATACTAGGGAAAAAATTATTACAGGGCTCTTCTAACTCACAGTGGAGAGGAGGGGTTAATTCAAGGATGGTTCAAAGTTACCCTGATTGACTGTAACATAAACATCGAAATATTTTGCAAAATATACATTAAAATGAGAAAAAGAAAAACTATGGATAGGATAAAATTATAAACGAGATTATCTCTTTTTCCATAACAAACTTTGAGCTCCTTAGATGTAAATTTCGGATGTGCTGCGTCCATCATTCGGTAAGGAATCTGATTTGGTAAGCCAATCACTATTGTGACGTGTTTCAGTTATGTGACATAATCAAGTCGATCAGGGCGGAATCGCTGATTGGTTCTCTGTCCAAGTTCATGACTGACTCAGCTTTCCTTTTCTGTATAGCGACGCTTTCTTAGGTGTCTACGAGAAAGTTTTCTCTAACAAAGCGCTGAATCTTTCCCTTACCGCAGATTTCTTTCTTGAAAATTATTTATCAAGCAAATTGCCAGTAAAACCTGATACGATCCGTGTATGATTGATATCTTTTCAAAAGGAGAAGGCATAAAAACTTACTGCATCCTTAACTACATTACAGAAAACTAAACAGGAGAGTAAATTCATATCCATCTTGTTTAATAGTCACCTGGCTCTCAGACTTGTTTTTAAGGAATTTAACTTGGAATTGGCATTTAAAAACCCAAGTTCTCAAAAAAAAAAGAAGAAAGAAAGACTTACTGGGCAACCCGAAGGACAATATTCCCCCCCCCCCCCTCTCAAAAAATCGGGAATATATGAAATCAGTTGCAACACATATGGCAAGACCTACTATGGAAAATCAAAACGGGATGTTCACTCTAGGTGGAGAGAACGTCTTGCCGATCTCAAATTAGGTTGCCCTATTAGTTCAGCAGTCGCGAAACATTTTATTGTCTCCAGACACAATCTCCAATTTTCCGATTTCAAATTAATTAACCCAGTTAGAGAAAACTTTTTCTTAGACACCTACGAAAGTGTCGCTTTACAGAAAAGGAAAGCTGAGACACTCATGAATTTGGACTGAGGGCCAATCAGTGATTCCGCCCTGATCGACTTGATTACGTCACGTGCCTGAAACATGCCATGCCAATGATTGGCTTACCAAACACGGACCCGTCTTTTAACCTTATACTTGTTGGAACCCAGTCAGATTTTTTGCTGAATGATGGAAGCAGCGAGTCCGAAATCTACATCAAAGGATCTCGAAGTTCGTTGTGGAAAAAGAGGTGATCTCGTTTATAAAAACGACATTATTTAAGACAAAAATTAAATGTTTCTTTAAAATGTTTTTTATCCTGCAATGATAATAGATGATAACAGACTAATAATGACTGAATGGCTATATTGATACACTAATAGCTTAACAAATAGAATAAGATTCATTATGGTAATAGATAAAAATAGTTAAGAAACAGTAAGTGGTAGTAGGGTGAAAAAAGAAATTGGCTTGAAAATTAATTTTTAAAACTACAGTTAACATTTCATCTTTTTCCTTTTAAGCGAGTGCTGAAATTGTACGACTCACTGCTCAATAGTGCAGGCAGTGACATTTTGCGGATGCTCCAGAAAACTTCGCAAGTAATCACACTTCCTAATTCTATTCATTATGATGTAAACAATCGAATTTGTAGCATAATGCTTTGTTTAATGATTAAGATGGCACATCACTCGGCATTTGATGAAATGATGGTCTAAATTAGCAGATAGGAAAGAGTGAATCATGTTGTGTACCAAACGGAATATTTAATTTTTCAAAATTAAGTTTAAAATTATTGCTGTTGTTGCCGTAAAGTTTATTTAAGAAACAGACAAAGATGGCAGCTTGGAGCATTTCATATGTTCTGTGATACAAGGCAGAATTATTGAAATTTGCATGATGAATATGGTTTGGGCTGAGCAGGAGAGTATTGACTGTGGGGGAAGGGAGTGAGAGCTGACTAAATAATCTGATAAATTAAGTTTGAACAATAAAGAATGGTTGAGATTTAAGTAAAATTTTTTAAAGAGCAAAGCAAATAAAGTATTTCGTGTTTGTTACACGAGATCAGGTACAGTCGCAGTAAATGCCAATCTGTCCTTAGCGACGACAACGACTTTCAGTGTTGTATATTTCTGTAATTTTCTGTGACTGAATATGTTCCTGCTATTTTTATGATTGTATTTAATTTACATAAAATAACACACAAGCAGGGTGAACTCAAAACAATGAGAGTTATGAGTAAACGTAAACAAATGCCATTAACCTTTTAAGACTGCAAGAGATCAAATTTGGAATCTCTGAGAGTTAACACAGCTTGAAATTTAAAGGAGCATAACCATTAAAACTTTGATATTTTATCATTAATTTTTTTTAATAAAATATAGAAGCCCTCTTGTAAATAATCTCTTTGATAATAGGCACATAAAACTATAGAAAATATAATAAAATTATATTTATACAATGCTGTTTACAAAAACGAAAAGCACTTCTGCTCGACGAAATCACGACATATAACTGATCATATACGAGGGTTGTACCAAAAGTAAGGTTCCCATATTTTTTACAAGTAGAAAACATTGTTTATTGTTATTAATTTATACATCGTTGAAAAGCTTACACTGTTGTCTATTTTTCAACATAGTCTCCATTTTTTTCGACACACTTTTGAAGACTGTGCTCCAGCTTTTGTATTCCTAAGTCGAAGAAGTCTCCCGCCAATCCGTTCTTTCAATTGTGCCGTGGGAAGCTTCAGGAATGCGTTCAACAAGTTCACGGACAGTGACCCTCCGATCTTTCAGCAGCTCACTGTTGAACTTCTGGGCAATCGAATCCGAAACCGGCAGTCTTCCACTCCGTTCTTCATCGTGAACTTCTGTGCGACCCTCAGCAAAAGCCCTGCATCATTTTCAGACGTGCTGAACGGACATGCACTTTTCACCATAAACCTCAGTCAGTTGCCGATGAATCTCCACGGGCGGTAACTTCCTTGCGTGGAGAAACCGGATTACTGCTCGAACCTCGCACTTGGCGGGAGCGGCGATCAACACTTCCATCTCTGACGGCTGCCAAGCGAACACTGAGCGCCGTAGGAATCGCTCGAGAGTGGGGCTCGAGAGTGCGGGAACCACTGCGCACGGCACTGTTGTCGGATTTAGCCTAGCACCTTCCTTCGAGGCTGTAGCTCATTGGGAACCTTACTTTTGGTACAACCCTCGTAAATAATTATTATCTTATGCAGCTAGATATCTCAAGCTGCTTGTATATTTCAAGTCGTACGTTTATTTTCTAGCAGTAGGCAGAAAATTTATCAGAATATAAGTAATACATGATATTTAGACTTACTCAGAGCATTATTCCCATTTCTAAAGAGAAAAGTTAGGCTCAGGGGAAAAAAAAACAAACATGTCAACAACAAAATGATATTGACATAAGACAAAATTCAAGGAAAAAAGAAATATAAGCAGTTAGTTAGTCGGGTTAAAGTATGTTTAGTGAAAAGGAAAGACTTTGAATTCCACCTAAAATTAGTTATAGAATCAAGAAGAAAAGACCACCATTTTAGACCAGCAAAGGAAACACAGTGGTGAAGATAGATAAAGACCTAGATATTTAAAAGAGGAAGTCGAGGAAAGAGGAGGAAAGAGAGAATAACATCAGGGTCAATCCATATGAAGTGATCCAATGAGGGTCGCTTGACCATTTTTAAATATTTTGATTTTTTTATATGTGATTACCCTATAATTGAGAAGTTCAAAACAGTTTTTAAAAAAGTTTTACCTTGCATCGTTACTGAATGGCAGCCATTTTTATTTGTAAGCACACGACAGTTTTTCAATTTGAAGACATTAGCGTTAATTTGAATATCTCTGCACTCGGTTAAGTTACAACATTGCAATTGACATGATTGTTTTTAGAAACGTCTCCTCTACAACATTGTTTATTACCCAAAATATCCTAAATTCAAAAATAACCAGTTAAAATGGCCTCCAAAGTTTGGTATTGAAAACTTAAAAAATCCACTTTTTAGACCCAAAAATAACAACCAAGGAGTGATTTATCAGAGTGTATTTTTTTTCTCTAGTTAGATATCATACACTACTAGCCTTATATAGAGCAACAGCACTGACAAATGTTTACGTAATTTTTTATAAATTTTTGAAATTTGAAAATCTTAATTTTTTTGTAAAGTTTGGGGCTAGTTATCTCTGGTGGGACTGAATATAAAAATTTGGTTTTTGCACATTTTGTACACCTATACGATAGCAAAGTACTGTAAAAATTTCAACATTGATATTTGACTGTGAACAAAGATATGAATTTTTGAAAATGAGGAAATAATTCACATTACACTACAATTGATCTTATGGTTGTTGCCTGTTTAAATGGTTTATTGCTTCATTGTAATAAAATTTAGTTGTAACCTATATTTAGTTAACACTATCACCCTATATTTAATTAGTATTATTTATTTTAATAATAAAATATAAAACAATAGGAGCTTTTACTTTAATTCTATGTTAAAAAAATTGTCCATTTACATCTAGGTTTATTCTCGATTAAGTAGCAACATTATTACGAGGTGCGTTCAAGTTTTTAGGTCTCCAAATTTTTTTCTAACAATACTTAACCCAGAAAGTTGTAAGTACTGTTACTCTTCGACGTAATCACCGTGAAGTCTAACACATTTTTCACAACGGCGGTGCCATGATTGGCTGCTGAGAACTCATCTTTAGGGGTATATTTTGCCCACTGGTAAATCGCTGAAGTAACAGCAGCTCGGTTGGGAAACAAGCGGCCACGGGGAGTGTCCTTCACGATTTGAAAAAGCCAGAAATCGCTAGGAGCGAGGCCTGATGAGTATGGAGCATGGGAAACCACCTCAAAGTTGTTATTTTGAAGAAACTGCTGAATTACGAGTGCCTGACGAGCAGGGGTGTTGTCTCGATGACAAAGCCCCCGTCCAGTCTTGTTTGGTCGTTTCTCATGCAATGCTGGAAGGAATTTTGTTCTCAAAACATTTTCATATGAATTAGCTGTTACAGTTGTACTCTTTGGAACACAATGCGTGAGGATTACACCTTCGCTATCCCAAAACATGGCCACTATAACTTTCTCAGCAGAGGCTGTGACTCAAAATTTTTTCGGTGGTGGTGAATCAGTGTGTTTCCATTGTGAAGATTGGAGTTTCGTTTCAGCGTTAAAAAATGGAATCCACCTCTCATCCATCGTCACAACTGATGAGAAGAAAGCACCATGCATTGCTTTAATTCATCTAGCCAATGTCACACATGAATTAGGCAACAGCCATAAGATCAATTGTAGTATAATGTGAATTATTTCCTCATTTTCAAAAATTCATATCTTTGTTCACAGTCAAATATCAATGTTGAAATTTTTACAATACTTTGCTATCGTATAAGTGTATACAAAATGTGCAAAAATCAAATTTTTATATTCAGTCCCACCAGAGATAACTAGCACCAAACTTTACAAAAATTAAGATTTTCAAATTTCAAAAATTTATAAAAATTAAGTAAACATTTGTCATTGCTGTTGCTCTATATAAGGCTAGTAGTGTATGATATCTAACTAGAGAAAAAAATACACTCTGGTAAATCACTTCTTGGTTGTCATTTTTGGGTCTAAAAAGTGAATTTTCTAAATTTTCAATACCAAACTTTGGAGGCCATTTTGACTGGTTATTTTTGAATTTAGGGTATTTTGGGTAATAAACAATGTTGTAGAGGAGACGTTTCTAAAAACAATCATGTCAATTGCAATGTTGTAACTTAACCGAGTGCAGAGATATTCAAATTAACGCTAATGTCTTCAAATTGAAAAACTGTCGTGTGCTTACAAATAAAAAAAGATCAAAACATGTGGTCTTGACACTCCGCTTAGGAGTAAATCCATGTTGAAAATGAGAGATATAAGAGTTAGAGTTGATGAAACTGGAAAGCCTGTGAAAGAATAACTTTTCGAAGATTTTTGAAAAAACAAAATGTTATTTTTTGTTATTTTTCTTGTAAGGGATGACCCCCTAAAGCTTGTTCTTATTGTTTTAGTTCACCCTGTATATATGAACATGATATTTATAATTATTTGATCAAGAAATTAGAAGCTGAATTAGCTGTGAAATTGGAGCCAAAATTGGGGTGATTGATTCCAGATGCGTAACTTATAATCATGTGTCATTGTGCTACTGGAACTGATAAATCTTCCAATAAATATGCTAAAGTCTTTTTGGGTTCCAAATTGAAATCCTATTTTCAGAATTGGGAGTAGTGTTTTCAAGTTTCCACAACATATGTCTACACTGAAGCATACAACCATTTATGACTACATGACCTGCAAAGTGTTCATCTGTTTCATTTTCTTAATATAAGATTGATCGTGGCTTATTTATAGAGAACAACTGTTTAAGTGTTGTTTATGAGTACTGATACTCATCTTCTTTTAAAATTAAGTCATCTGGATCATAGAATTGACCTTTAAGAGAAAAGAGATACAGTAGAGCCCACAGAAGGCTCTTTGAGAACAGACTCAGTTCCCCCATAAGAACTTTGTAAATTCGATTAATGTATACCAAACACCTAAACCATTGCTTGTTTCAACATAAAAATACATAATCCGTACAAATGAAAACTATAAAACCAATAAACATCAGAAAATTTAATTATATTAGGTTGATGCACAAGTTCGTCCTGAATTTTCACTTTGTTATTCGTTACTTGTAGTGGGTGGAAATAATAGTATACTGTAAATGGACGTTGGGGAGGAGACTGCTATCAATAACCTTCTTTGGGCTCATGATGAAATACAAAAACACCAATATACAATAAAACTCGATAAGTTTCAAAACTAACTTTCCCACATGTACACTGTGGGAGAGCCTGTTATAAACTGATTCAGATCCACATGCTTACAGGTTTCTTTCTAGTGAACAACATGTGGTAAGAACTTGTCACCAAACGAGCGAAGTCGAATGGAAATCACCTGTTAGTAGATTTTGATCAAAAAACTTAGACTAAACGATCGTATTTGAATGGAAATATGGTTTTTGGTTGCTTTTGATCAAAAAAGTTACACCAAACGGATCTCTCTTTGAGTACAGGTCCATTTATCACTAGCTCTTCCACAGTACATGCATGTGAAATCTTGCTGTGTAAATTGTATGTTTTTATTATCTCCAAAAATGTTAAGAATTAGAGAAGACATAGCTATGCTTTAATTAAAATGATATGTAGCAAACTCCCAATTATTTGTGCTCGTCTCCAGACAAAATGACACAAAGAAACGAAAATTACGAATAATCAGAAAGGTTTATTGATTTGCCACAATAATGGTTTAGCATAAGAAAATAAGCATACAAGAGTGTGTCAAAAATTATCTACACTTTCGCAGATGCGATCAGCATAAAATTCCACACAGTCGTATCAACTCTAAGCATGCATGTGCAGAAGGCAGTATGACAACCTTGAAAGTGTGTTATGGCGAAAGCGTAGATAGTTTTTGACTCGCCCTCGTATATGTGTAAACACAGTCGTGAGAGAAGCAGTTTTATAGTGTTATAAACAAACTATCAAAGATAAGTACTGTACTGTGCAATGTTTATCTTCATTGTATTTCTTGCATTGAGTGCACTTATTTCAAACCATAATACAATATAGCTCTAACAAAATGAGCTTAGTTCACACGTATTCGAAATTTCTTGTCATTTTAATCTTTTGAACACCTTCACTGAAAAGAAAATAATAATAATAATAATAATACTCTGCACGATTAATCCACAAACCGGATAATCTACACACGATTAATCGAGACTTTGTTGTAATGCTATGTTCGCACTACACCTTAATCATGGTTAAGTTACCACGGTTAACTGTTGATCACGATCAAGCAGAACTGTGCGGCTTGTTTCAGATACCTAACCACGTTTACAGCTCGGTTAACTAACACGGTTAGCACCAACATACAGGAAAATAAAACATGGTGGTCAAATGAAAGCATAGTAGCGAATGGTCTGATGAGGAAACTAAAGTTCCTATATACATTTGGGGAGAAAGGCTAAACGTAACTGCATATGTTCGAGCACATATAGAAGCTTCTTTTCCATCCGTCGTAATTTCGCTAACAGCAAAATTTGACGCCCGCGAAAGCAATTGCTATTCTCACTACCATCTATTGATGCAATTGCAAGAAAAGAATCGTAGAGAACGCCATTTTGCTTGGTAACCGTTATTTCCCTTGAACGCAGTGTGGACAGGAAGTGCTTGATTAGCTAACCACGGATAAGTAACCATGGTCTATTGACTGTGATTAGCTCCTCACAGTGCGAACATAGTATAAATGTCAAGCATGACTTAATTATGTGTATTATGCAAAAAATTGATATAAATCTAGAAAGTTTCTCAAATAGGTTACCATGAAGATATGGAACTGACTACATCTGCACCATTATTTTATCTCCATATTTATTAGAGTATTGTGGAAAGCTTTCAATATAACAAAAAAAATAAGCTATAAAAAAACCTCATTTATTTGCTTTGGCATCCTTTTCAGAGAAATAATAGGATAATGATTGCAGTTTAAAATGGTAATTACAATAAAATACTTTTACTTCATTTTATTTATTAGAAGACAAATAAATAAAAGCATTGATAAATATAATATCTTATTTAAATGTAATAATTCTTCATCAAGATAGACCGTTTATGCATTGATCAAAATTATGTAAGATTGATTTATTTCAAAAGGTACCAACAGAGAAACCTGTTGTGAAAAGTCATCCGTCACCCATAGAAAAAACCGAGCCGGAAGATAATAATGATCCTGAATGTGAATATACAGATAGTGGCAATCATTGGTGTAAAATATGTAACGAGTTTCTTCCTAATTTACCCAAATGGTTTGCTCATCTTCAGAGTAAAGAACATTACAAGGTAGAAGCTTGTTAAATAAAATTATTTTTCCTATTTCTTTTTTCTCTAGTCTACTATTTATTTTTATGAAAGATAATTTATATAGAATTTAATAAATATATTAACTCAAATGTTTATGTTCATCCCCCTAAACACAGAATATAGATCCTTCAGATCTTGTAGTGCTGGCTGATGCATTTAGACCTCCAAAAATCATTCCTAAGCAATCTCAAAAGCGTTTGTTATCAGCAATCAAAGGTACTTTGTGACATGATTTTTTTGCATTTTAAGTATCGTTCGTTCTCGTTTTTATTTGTAATTTTACGTTTTTTTTTTTCTTTTAGGTGTTCAATTCTTAGTTCCGTCAGCCTCTTATTTTTGTAAGTTATGCTCAGAGTTCCTCGGAAACAATGCTTCCGCTGAATATCATCTCAAAAGCAAGGAGCATAATTTTAAATATTTAGTATGTTCTATCTTATTTTTGTCTTTAATGGAAATTGTTATTTTGTTATATTTTTTTTATTGTGGTTTTATATATTTTTTGAAAACAGTTTTATCATTTGAAAATATATTCTTTTGTGAACAAAGTGATTGTCATAAAGCTATTTTTATGTTTGAAATAATGTAATGTAACAGCTCGGGGAAGGGTAAGAATTAAATAAATTTCTGCAGGGAATTAATAAAAATTTAAGTAAAAGAGGAAAAACCATATTCAGGGACCAGCAAATGTACATGAAATTATTGTGTATGAAATATTATTTTTTGTTCAAATTCTCAAATGTATTTGTTAGGTAAGTATTAATTCAGTCGGTAAGGTTTTTTTATTTTTTTATTTTTATTTTTATTTTTTTTTTTTAATAAATTTAAAATCTTCTTGAAAGGCTTAAGTATAACAAATCTCAAGACTGAATTGTTTGCTTGGCTGAGGAGATATCGATAGATTTTTCATTTGTGGTTTTATTTTGGTTTATAGGAGATTTCTAGGTTTTCCATTTAGCTTTTCACCCAAGCTGTCTTAGAATAACTTTGGGGCAAGGTTGGAGGTAGTTAAGCATATCTTAGAGTCTGGTTGCGATCTTGACAGAAGTAGATCCAGAATGTTGTATAGAGTCAAAGATAAATGGTTGTTGGGTGCCTACAAAAGCCTATTTGGGAAAATGTCTACTGTATTTTTGCGAATATCCCCCTGTAGAATCCGCACCCTTGTATAGCCCCTGAAAATTTGAATTTTAAGTAAAAATTTTGGAAACCCAGCTTCCCTGGTATTCCCCACACCTCTCACCCCACACCTCTCAAATGTAAAACAAATGTATAATCTGCAAGGTATATTCAGGAAAATACGACACTTAAGTCATAGTTATTGGTTTATAATTTGGCATTTTATTCTATTTAAAATGGTATCTTCTTGGTTTCATTCCTTGCTGAATGGTGACAGGTTTTCAGTTGAAATACATATTCAAGGTTTTTATTACAGTACCATGATTAAGAGGCTTTTTATTGTCTTAGTTCTATGTTATCAACATTGTTGCTTGTTGTTTTCAGGTTAGAAATCTGTAAGTGTGATTTTTGTAATTTACCTATCCATGGCTTCAAATGGTATCATTTGATAAGTTTCTTTGGCCTTATGTGTTATTAATTTGCAGACTCTTAGTTTAGGTACCTTCTGTATCATTTAACAAGAAATTAAGCCTCCCGAGGAAGGTACAGGAAAGTAGCGGAAGCCCTGAGTTCATCTATTTTTATCCCTTCATCTGCTCTTTTTACCCTCCAATTTTTTTTTTTTTTTTTTTATCAAAAAATTGATTTTCTCGAACGTAAGTTTTATTTCAATATTTCCTGAATACTTTCGTCTTTTCTTTCTCATCATTTTCGATCGATCGAATGAAATATCGCATGCCTTTTGTTGTCATATTTTAAAGACTGGCACTCCCACAACTCCAACCCCATTGGGACAATTTGGCCCAAACTTCATACGAATGTAAATTTTGCCTAAAGGGATATGCATGTCGAATTTCAATCCTTTATATACCTAAATACCATATAGAACACTTGCTCCCCTCTAATTCCCACCCCTGTATTTCCGACCCCAGTGGGCCAATCAAAACCAAACTAAATAGTAAGCTACATTCCGAATTTCAACCTTCTACCTCAAAAAATGCAGAAATTATGAAGGGGACGGACGGACAGACAGACAGACTGACATTGTGAAACCAATAAGTAGCTCCATTCTTTCGCTACTTAATAATTCCTGTTTGAAAACGATACAACTTCTACAATATCTGCTTCTGAACATCACCCGCAATCTTTTGTTTTAAGATATTTTTATTCACATCTGAAACGTGGCGTAGGAATAAACCCTCATTGACCATTCTTGGGTTTTTTTTTAAAATCTATCCATTTTGTCGATATGGTTTCCTTTCATGTCACAGAAATAGGAGAAATTAATTTAATGAATGGATAGAGTAAGATTGAGGTTCTGGTCCTTTCAAGACTGCTTACTCAGTGTGCTCTCCTGGTTAGGGGAACTCCATTGAGACAGGTAGAAAGGTTCAAGTATCTCAGAACTGCATTCACGAGTGATAGAGAATTGGACTTTCGGATTGGTGCAGCAAGCTGTGTCAGATATAAACAGTGGTGATCCATGGTAATGAAACATGAGCTAGGAAACAAAACCAAGTTCTTGGTTTTCAAATCTATCTTTGTCCCCATTCTTACCTATGATCATGAGTCTTGGGTAAGGTCTGAAAAAGTGCAATCATGGGTGCAAGTGGCCGAAATGAGGTTCCCATGATGTGTGGCAGAAATTACCCTACTAGATAGGGTGCACCAGAGCATAATAAAGGAGTATTTAGAAGTTGAGTTACTACTTCTCCGCATTAACAGGTCTCAGTTGGATTTATATGGCAACACGACATGAATGCCGCAAACTGGTTTTCCTAGGCAGTTGCTATTTTCCAAGCTGATGGGTAAAAGACTAAGGGGTCAACCTAGAATGAGGTGGTTAGACTACATGGAGAATCTAGGTTCTAGTTGTTTGGGTAGATTATCATTGAGGACATGCACCTGATGGCAGAAGATTGAAATAGGGCTCCTGCCTCCCTATCAATTTGAGCAATAAGCTGTCCCTAATAAAACATCAAATTACAGATGAACGTCGTCATATGCAAAATTATTCCCTTCTGGAAAATTGGATGAACGAAGTTTATGAAGATCATTTTATTAATGAATCTTAATTCCTTCACAAGGTTCATTTTGTGTAATCGTAGTCATCTTCACATTTAGTAAAATAGCTCTTCATCTCATTTGTTTGTGGGCTTTTATTAGGTAAAATTTTGATATAATTGGGTCAGGTTCACAAATATATTGTGATAAAGAAAGATATTAGTAAGTGCATGTTAAGGCATAACATAGGTGCTGAGAGGTCAATTGCTAAGAAAAGAATACAAGTTTTATTAGAATCCTTTTGGTAATAATCTTTTAAGAAGCATTTCGTTTGTTTTTTAATTTTCATTTTTAATGTCATTTTCAATTTTTCATTGCTTTAGATTGAATTTTCTTATGAAGTTAGGATTCCTTTATCGAATTCCATATTGGGTTTTAATTGGCTTTGTATTGGGTTAGGAAATGGAATGTCATGTCCTGATCTGAAAACAGTAGAATTAAACATTTGGCATTTTGTTTGAATAAATTCTACCTAAATCAGTAAGATCCAAAAAAAAATTTTCATATTTTATTTGAATGGTTAAAATTTGTTTGGTGCTGTTAAATTTGAATATTCATTTTTCATTTTAAACTTTTTCTGGCTTGAAATGGAAGGAATGGTAATTACATTCAAAGAACTGCAATTTAAATGTCAAAAAATATTACCACCTTTATAAAAAATTCAGACTTCTGTTGCATATTTTTCTTCACTAAATAATGCCCAAATGAGTATGTACAACAATATTCGTATTTTTTTCTTGTTTGATCTATTTGCTTAAAGTTTGTTGACGATATTCCACTTCATAGAATTGAAAAAATATAGTTATTTGGCTTCATGTGTAAACTGTCCAACAATTCATGGACTAGCATGAGATTATCATGAATCATGTAAAAAATAGAGCCACAAGACCAATTTGAATGTTTGCTGAGGGAGGAATCCTGTTATGTAGTGCTGTCTGTCACCATCAGGGCTGATTAGGCTTTATGCTTAATCAATAGCAAGAAATAGTGAGGAACACTGAGGACTCTACTATTTTAACCATCTTGGAAAGAAAGAGTATTTACTTGGAATCTATGTATCAACTAGCCTTTTTGAAGTTTTTACATAGTTATTAGTTTGAAGTTCATTCAGAACTTCATGGAAGCATTCATAGTTTTTTTTCTAATATATAAATTGGAACGGTAAAATATTTCCTTTATTAATCCAAGTTTATGCATTCATTCATAGGGAGGCTGGAGCCTGGTGGGCTTTCGCTGAACACAACTTCTGTGAAGCTAAGCTACATCAGGCACGGCTAGTCACTCTAGTGAAGACCAGTTTATGTCTCCTCTTCTGGAGATCAAATTTTGGTGGAAAATTTCACGAACTTATGATAGAGACACATTAGAAGTGTGAGATGTTTCTCCATCTTGCTGGAACTATGTTCTCTGATTATAACCAGCAAAATTCTACAGTTCAGGTACCAAGAAATTGTTCAGCATGTCCACATAATGCTCGGAATTAACTCATCGTGCGTCCCCTTTCATCTTTGGAAAAGTATGGGCTGATTATTCCTCGCACTGACATTGCAGCCCATACAGAAACTTTTGGTGAATGCTCTGATGAGAGGAACACTTGGCGCTTGATTTATGTTGTGCAGATCATGATGATTGCTAAACTTTCGCAGTGTAATAACCGCAGAATGATTGTTTTTGTAAAACTCACGCACAGAAAACGCACAGTCCATACCCGAGAAATGCTCCATGTCAATTAAATTCCCGAAAGCAGTTAATATTCTCCCTGCATCTCATTGGTTATAATATTCTCATGCAGTGAGCCAATCAAATCGAAAACTTCTTTTGGGATACCTTGTATTAGAAGCCTGCTCTACAATTCGAGTACTTATGACAGCACACATTGAAATAAACTTTATGAATTTTTTTCTCAGTAAATTTTGAGAAATACATCGAATGGCTTTGCACAGGTAGTTAATTGGCTGAAAGCCACTTGTAGAACTTTTTTTGTCAAATTCGACGAAGGAAAGTACGTGGAGTGTCCTCGTTAGAAGTTTTACAATCGAATTATTTATGGTTGTTTCAGCCATTATCAGATGCATTCTGCATTGTTTAAAATTAAATTGCTTAGCTTTGCTGGCTTTATTAAAAATTCTTCAATACTACTACATTTCACTATATAAAGAAAGTATTTTAAAAAATTTAAATTATGCAGAAGTTAATTTTTATTTTTTTTATTACATTTTCTTTCCGTCTTTAGGTCCAAATAACGACTCAAAGGGAACAGATCGGGGGAAAATGAATATTGATTATTTGGTTTTAATGTCCCCTAATTCAGAATAAAAACAATTTGCGTCCCTGGGGGTGAAAGGGTAAATTTTAAAAATTTTAATTTTGTAGGGGTAGGGGTTAGACCCCATGTGTTATTTAGAAAGTTGTAGAGCATCATGTAAAATTTATTTAGCAAAAAACCCGGTGAAATAATCTCATTCTCTGCCCCCTTTATCGAGTGGGTAAAGTGAAAGGTATGGCTAGCCGATGTGGACAAAAACCATACTTAATAGAAAACAGTAGGGCCTACATTTGGAAAATTAATGAGAATGAATGAGTCGTTACCCTGAAAAGCTAATAAAGTTCTAATAAGTTTCTAATGAGTTTTTCTGTTTTTGTCTACATTAGCTAGCCTTACCTTTCACTTTACCCACTCGATAAAGGGCAGGGGATGAGATTTTTTCACCGGTTTTATTGCTAAACCCCCATTTTACATGATGCTCTACAACTTTCTAAATACCACATGGGATCTAACCCCTACCCCTACAAAATTAAAATTTTCAAAATTTACCCCTTCACCCCCAGGGACACGGAATGTTTTTATTCTGAATTAGGGGACATTAAAACCAAATAATCAATATTCATTTTCCTCCAATCTGTTCTCCTTGAGTCGTTATTTGGACCTAAAGACAGGACACCAATTATGAAACACCCTGTATAGCATATTTAAAATTCTTACTTTGTTACTTATTGCCGTAGTAACCTAACCTAAAACTTAAGTTATACGAGTAATGCATGCAAAGCATATTTAATGTAAATCATTAGTAAACAAAGAATTGTCTAAAATCTCATTTTTTATATGAAAAAATTCATGGACTATTGTTTAATGAAAATCAATGTGATGAAATCGAGTTCTTTGAAAAATTAAGAGAAACATTAGAAAAATTAGTGTTATTGTTTGAATATTGTGGAATTTATCACTGTTTCACTGAAGGCAGTTGCTGCTTTTTTCCAATTTTTCATGGATTTGAGACCAGTCCATGCTATTATCTTGACTTGGAATGTTTTACCCATTTTAAAATAGAAAATTCAAAGGATTTTCCAAGTTTGTTTTTTTTAATCCTGTGTAGTGGAATATTTTTCAATTTTAGCATATTTTTTTGTGTATTAATATCGTAGTTAAATAAATTGCTAATTTTATTTTTTTATTATTTTAGAAATTTGTATTGGAAAATCCCCAATATGAAAGGAAATGGAATTCTGATAAATTTAATGCTATGTCAGCTAAGGCAGAGGAAGTAAAAAAGAAACGTGTCGAACAGGATAGAGAACGGGAGGAAAAGCGTAAGAAACGTGTGGTAGAAGCTGAAATGAGAAACAAGGAACTGATAAAAGCAGAAGCTGAACGAGCGAAGCAAGTTGGTGAATTAGACGAGTCGCCTAAAGCTTCGTCTTCGAAGTTGTCCTCATCAAAAGGGAAGGAAATCAAACTGACCCTGAAAAAAGAAAATAATGGTAAAGAAAGCAGTAAAGAAGAAGGTGGTTTTGGCAAATTTACTTGGAAAAAGGATTCTGAAAAAAAGGAAGAAGTTCCTCAGAAGAGTGAAGAGCTACCTGGAGACAGTTTTGCAAAAGATAAAAAAACTGGTTCGAAAATTGCAATTCGTCTCATTGGCAAAACTATTATTGCACCTTCTATTCCATGGCAAGCCGTAGCAAAAACTGGAGGAAAACCTATGCCATTAAATAAGCAAATGTCTAAAGCTTCTATAACGTCATTTCCATTAAGAAAAGGCAAAAACGAATCCGGTATAGATAGGCATTCTTCCATGGATATTTTTACAGACAATTCTGCTGGTAGGGGTGGAAGATCCACAGCTGGAAACGATAGATCATCAGGTGGATTTGCTCCTTCCAAGATGGACATTGCCAATGCTTTTGTAGGAAAATTTGAAGCAAATGAAGAAAATGAGTCGGCAAAATCTGGAGGCAGTGAAGAGAAATGCAGCTTTTCTACATCTGATTTAGGCGGCGATACTGACATGTTTGCTTCTCCGAAAGAGGATCCTCAGAAGAAGGTAGGTGAGTTTTCTAAAATCCCCTTAAGTTCTGCATCTTTAATTTCCTCAATCGTTTGTAACAATAAAGTATCGTCTAACAATAATTCCATCTTATCCACCAATAACCAGAAAACCGAAATTCTACAGGAAACTTCTAAGAATCAAGGGCTAGAAGATAAAGAATCTGCTAGTGAAAGTGCAACTGAAGGTAAAATGACCACTACTAAGAATCCTGAGCCGCTGAAATTTTATGGTCCTGAATTGCCACCAGAATCATTCAAATTAGATGAAATAAATAGGACAAATGAACCCCGTGTTTCTGAACCAAAAACAAAAGAACAGACTATAAATCGAAAGTGTATTAATAATGATAATAAAATTTTATTGAATACTGACTCTGCAATTGTTCACGAGGAAAAAAGTGTAGTTTCGACAACTGGTTCTTCAAATGTTAGTAGTGTAAAAGATAGTGACCAAAACTTAATTTCTAAAACTGCAGTTAATTGTAGCAGCATAAACTCTACAAAGTCTACGGGTGGCAGCTTTGTAAGTAACAAAGCTGTTTCTGAATCTTCAATTGAAAATGTCAAAGTTGGTCCTAGTTCTACAATATCAAAAGCTAATTCCAGCACTACTTCTATTTCTTCTACAAAAGTAGAAGTACCAACTTCTTCTACTTCTACAAAAGTAGAAGTACCAACTTCTACTACTTCTACAAAAGTAGAAGTACCAACTTCTTCTACTTCTTCTACAAAAGTAGAAGTACCAACTTCTACTTCTTCTACAAAAGCAGAAGTACCAACTTCTTCTACAAAAACAGAAGTGCCAACTTCTTCTACAAAAGTAGTAGTACCACCTAAAAAACCCGTTAAAATTGCAGATACTAGAAGACATATCCCAAAAGGTCCATCAAATGTTGTCTGTGATTATATAATGATGACCTTAGCTAAATCAACATTAAAACGTGTAACTGACAACGTTAGAAGAGATCTTTCTGTAAATAGTAGTTTAGAAAAAGTTCAGTCTATTAATGCGTGTGATAGTAAGCAAACAGAAGGGAAAGAAGTGACAAGTAAGGCTACGGAGAATAAAAATGATGGCGGAGGAGATGACAAAATTCGTGTAACTGACAACTCTGTAATTCCTTGTAAAAATGCAAATGAAGGTGAAAAGGTTAATATTTTACCAGAGCATGTTAAAGATATTGGTCCAGAAAAAGAATCTAAAAACGATAGCGGAGATAATGAAATTTGTATGTCGGATATCTCTGCAGTTCCTTGTAAAAACGCAAATGAAAGTGAAAAGGCTAATGTTTTACCAGAGCATATTCAAGAAACCCGTCCAGAAAAAGAATCTAAAAATGATAGAGAAGATAACGAAGTTTGTATGACTGATATCTCTGCAGTTCCTTGCAAAAATGTAAATGAAGGTGAAAAAGCTAATGTTTTACCAGAGCATGATCAAGAAATCTGTCCAGCAAAAGAATCTGCAAACGGTGTACATGAAGCATTAGGGAAAGTTGATTCCAGCAGTGTCTATAAAACTGAAGCTGAATTGAATGACTTAAACAAGATTAAAAAGGACACATCAGTATTAGCTAATGCTGATTCTACTGAAACTGGATTGACAATTGTATGGACTTCAGAATCGGTCTCTGTAAATAACTCTGAGAAAACCCCTAATGAAGATTCTCTTGTAAATAAAGGTAACGAAGTATTTCCCAATTCTCAGTCTGCTGAGAGCATTTCAACGACTCAGTACAATTCTATGGAGGTTTGTGAAATTCACTCTGAAGAAATTCAAGCAACTGAGCCAGTAAGCAGTGTCGAACAAGCATTAGCTGATCCTGTTCAGAAGGCTATAACAGTTGATGATTCTCTGAAAGTCTTCGAAAATTCTACTGAAGAAACGAAATCTGCGGAAAACGTTAAGCAAACGGTAGCTAATGTGAACTCTCCTGGAAAATCAAATGAATGTGAAAAATTATCTGAAAGTCATAACGAAGAAATTTGTGATGGTAATCAAAATGAAAATGTTGAAAATAAGGCATTATCTGGTACCGATTCACCTGAGAATGTCCACATGGAAATTACGGAGAGTGATGAAATTCCAGAACAAGCATGTGAAGATCATTTACTTGTTCACCAAGAAGTTACCACTGTAGAAAGTTCCTCTGAAGACGTGGTTGAAGGGAAAAAAGAAGAAACTGAGAACGACTTGCAAAAAACTATCAATGAAAACACAAACACTGGTGGAAACGAATTCGAAAAAGCATGTGAATCTCACTTCCAAGCTCTCCTTGAGGTCACCACTTTGGAAAGTTCTTCTGAAAACATGGTTGAAGGGAAAACAGAGGAAACTGAGACCGATTTGCAAAATATTATCACTGAAAATACAGATGCTGAAGGAAATGAATTGGAAAAAGCATGTGAAGATCATTTACATGTTGACCATGAGGTTACCTCTTTAGAAAGCTCGTCTGAACACATGGTTGAAGGGAAAATAGAGGACACTGAGAATGATTCGGAAGAAATTATCAGCAAAAACACACACACTGATGGGAACAAATTGGAAAATGCTGTTGATGAGAATGAAAATGAATGTACAAAAGATTCTCCTGAAGTTTATGCAAATATTTGTGAAGTTCAACAGATGCCCGAAGAATCTGTAGATGAAAATAAAGAATCTGAAGAAAGTGATTTACCTAATCCTGTTGAAAGCATTGTTGATGAAGAATCCATTGTCCTGGAAGAGAATGTTACTGAAATTAAAAATGATTTTAAGAACCCTGAGGAAAAAGACTTCGACATAGAAGATTCATCCAGTGAGCATGTAAATGATCTTCAGGTTAACGATGAAAGTGCTGACAAGTCACAGCTGTTAGAGAATGCACTTCAAGGTAATAATACTATCTCCGATACTGTTGAGGACCAAACACT
Organism: Rhysida immarginata; assembly: GCA_023313115.1. Taxonomy (NCBI): domain Eukaryota; kingdom Metazoa; phylum Arthropoda; class Chilopoda; order Scolopendromorpha; family Scolopendridae; genus Rhysida; species Rhysida immarginata. The sequence goes on along the minus strand of JAHWFO010051442.1, from coordinate 2,428,398 downwards.
TATAGCCACTGTGGAAGAGAATAATGATGATAAAACTAATCTTGATGATCTACCTGAAGAAACGGGTAATGATGTATGTAATAACTTGTGTGATTCTGTTGGCAGTGAGCATGATTTTGAAGAATGTTTAGATGAAAAATCTGCTGAAAATGTTGATCTATCTGAAATGGACAAAGATAAATCTAATTTAAAAAATACCTTTTCCGAGGAATTACATAAAGAAATTATTTCTGAAGAATCTATTTCTGCAGATAATTCGGAAATTATTCTCTGTGATACTGCTGATAATGTCGGTAGTATCGATGATCAAAGCAATAAATCACCTGCAGGTAATAATGAAGTTATTGCATATAATTATTTTTTTTTAAATTAATAATTTAATTGAAATTAGTAATGAAAATATTGTTTTTTTAGGAACTGATGAAAATATAAAAGATGATCTTGAAGAAAATAAATCTGATGCAGTAGATCTGCCTTCTGATGAAAAACCGGATGAGAATGTTCATTCACCATCTGCTCTACCTTCTGAAGAAAGCATGATCACGGAAAGAATTTGTGATGATGTTGAAGCTGAGGATGATGTCGATACTTCCGCAGAAGAAATTGCTGAAGAAATAAGTGCTGTGAAAGACGATGTGCAAGAATTATCCGACGTTCTCTCAGACAATGCTGAAGAAAATGCTTCACAAATATGTGAAGACTCAAATGCTGAAGAGTTCATGGAGGTTGATGATGTTGGAGATCTTTCCAATGTTGATGAAGAAAACGAAGCTACTGCATTAGATACTATAGAATCTGCGTCAGAAACCGAGTTACTTAAGGAAAATGCTGACATCGTGGATCCCAATAGTGATGGTGCTGATGATTCCTTGAGTGTATCACTAGGTGAAGAAAATTCAGAGGCAATAATAGAGGGCACTGAATTGGAAGCTGCATGTTCTGATTCGGAAGAAATTGCTCAAAATGATACAGAAACTTCACAAGGTGAAAATGAGGAGAAAGACACAGTTACAGAAGATAATAATGAAGTTGAAATGCAGGTCGAAGAAGAAAATGATGATAATAGTGCGGCTGTTCAAGATAACGAATCAGGTAAAGAAAAAGCATTTTATTTGCATTATCAAAGTTGTGTATTTTGGAGAATAAGAAAACTGTTCTTATTCTGACATTTGTCTTCAACGTTTTAGGCAGTTATATTAATGTTATCGATATTATCATTTGAGGATGTTAATTAGAATTTTTTTTTGAAATGAAAATTTAATCAGTTTTTCTCCAAGGGAACATCACATTTTTTTTTGTTTTGTTTTGTTTTTATTGTATAAAAATGTAAAATGGGATTTGCAGTTTTATGTATGCAGCTTTAAAAAAATTATAACATTGTTATTGCATATTAAGAAAACTTTTAAAAGGTTTCATACGATAATAAAATGCATCCCAGTGTAGCATGAGTGTTAATAAAAGTATTTTTTTATTCATGTGTACATTATAAAGTGGGCATTTTAATTAATTATAATGGAAGGTTTAAACTAATAATGAAAAACCAGTTGAGAATGTGTGGTACTGCATTACCATAACGATGTTAATGAAAAGCATCGTTACTGTAATCGCAAAGTCAGTCGTTTTGTGGCTAATTTTTTTCGAATTTTTTTGATTTTTGAAGTAAGTAAAGCAGGATTCACACTACAACGGATTCCGCGACGGCAGAGCTACGATGGCAGAAATGACGTCATGAGAGCAAGGAAATCGGGCAGAACTTAGCATATAGTAATGTCTAATGCCAAAGGTTTCTTTTGCTTTTTTAATGGTTACTCTTTCGTAGATGAACTGAGCAGTGATATGCCCATGCGCTTCGATCACAAAGCCCCAAACATGCCGTTTCGGATTTAAATTACACATGAGAATAAGATGGATTATGACTGTGCAATTTAAGACAAATCGGATGAAAGAATCTATCTTTGATTTCGATCTTCACCAACGAAACGATAGAAAGCATTCATTTCACGACAAAGTTTGCTTGCCTTCGACGCTGCCATCACGGAATCTGCTAGAGTGTAAATCCGTCTTAAAAGTTATAATAAACACATGTCCTATCTATTTGGGAACATGGCCAAAATTTTAACTTTAACCACATTTTGGTCCAGTTCACGAATAGATAGGACATGGTACCTATTATAACATACTTTTTGATGCCTTATCCGAATCTGAAGTCAAAATAAAAAAAAAAAATTAAAAAAAAAATTGGCAACAGAGCGACTGCTTTGGCAAATACAGTAACGATGTTTTTAACATCGTTGAAAATGTCATGAAACTTACAATGCCAGGTAAGGATTTATTATTGATTCATTTAACTTTTATAAATTTATTAGTTTTTGCTTGTAATAATGCAGATTTGTTTTTCTTCTGTTCCCTCTTTCTCACCATTTTTATTGTTTATTTAGAAGCAGGGAGTATAGAAAGTGGAGTCTCCATAGACATAGACATTGACATGGACATGAACGATGGTGACATGATTGTTCTGGATGAAACTGATACAGAGTAATAAATTATGCAGGAATCCGATAGAAAATTTTGACATGGCAAATACTAATTTACTGACAGTGAAATTTAATTTGCCTTAAGAAATAATTCGACATTTCGGATGACAGAACTTGGATGAGCTTTGGAAAAACGTCTCTTTAAGTTTCATGAATTTCATTTTGGGATCAAGTTATATATATTTTGTTATCAAGCTATGCATAACTTTTTTTTTTTTTTTACTTATGTTGGTATTTTATATGTAATGAATGTTGTAAATATAATTTTCATTTTAAACGAAGTCATAAAAATGTTTCTCATTAAGCAAAAACAGATTTCCTCCTTAAAAAAAGAAAATAATGTTTCATATATCCTCAATTTTTGTTTAAAGGCATATGTTCAGACTGTAATAACTTTAAGTTGTTCTTAAAAAGAAAAAAAGATTTTGTGAATTAATTAAAGGATAAAAATTATTCTGTGTCATATTTTGTTTTATTTTGTAATGCACCAAATATTTTGCAGCACCATGAAGACTGAACATAATTATAAATTTATTTCAATTTAAAGCACTTTCCTTGTCTTTTGTTAAATTGTAAAAAAAAAATAAATAATAAATTAGCATATGAAAATCTTTTTCTGTACTTTGCAGATATTAAATAAATGTTGATGCTAAAAGATGGCAATTTTTTCCACTGTTTATTTAACCCATTAAATTTGCTCTCAAGAGCAAAGTATAATTGAAATAAAATTGGTTGTGTTTTGATCCACTATTATCAGCAGATTCAAAGTTGTATGCATTGTTATTAAGGTAGCCAGATGGCCTGACTTTTATTTAGGTTATTCTATCCTGATTGTCCTGTTTTATATAAAGATTCCTGTACGCTGTACATGTAACGGGTAAAGATTCCCTCCCTTGCATTCTGCTCACACGTACACCACAACTCCTACAACCTTTCCTAGCATCCACTGGTTAGGATACCTTCTCTCTCCTTAGATAGTTATGCATATGCGCCTGAAATGGTTCAACTGATAAACGTTTTTGCTAAATTAACTCAGTTTTTTAAAAATGCCAAATTAATAATCTAATTTTATATTATATAATTCAGCTACAAAATAAAGTTTGAAAAAGATTTGCAAACAAAATTAAATTTTATTGATAAAATAAACCGTGTGAGACTAAAGTTCAAAATTATATGTGACAGAAGTGCTGCAGACTACATTATATAGCATTTTTGGTAGCAGCAACTTTAAATCAGCTTTCGGGCCTGTATGCCCAGTGTTGCGTTTAGTTATAATTGTGTTTGATTTGATCATGTAACCGTTGTTTATCTTTGCCGTATGTTTGGCAACATCACCGATTATAAGGAAATTAGGATACTGCAAACCGTGATTATTTTTATTTATTTATTTATATATTTTTACTTTAGCATTTTAAAGTAGTTTTATTTTGAAATGTATTTTGTATATTATTTTTACACAGGGGGGGGGGCGCCCCTCAAAATCCTGTTTTTCTAACTGAAAAATCTTGTCACCTTAATTTTGTGTGTTCAATACATCTAGTGATCTTATAAAGAAGATGTAGATATGATTTAACTATTGATCTCATGGCTTGTGTTTTAATGATGTTGATGTTGATCAGATGGCAACCTTTTTATTTATTCAAGTACTCTATTTTGGCTCTGCTGATGATAGTGTATTGTAACATGTCAGCCATGTAATTTTTTTTCCAAGTTCCTTAATTTGTCATTTATCTGCCATTTTTATATTTCTTAAATTTTTTTTTAATATTAAAAATAAATTTATTACCTTATTATGTTTCACTAAATTTATTACATTGTTTCCTTTCGAATAATAGTGATTTGTTCACTTTTTTTAATGGTTTCTTCTTTAAATTATATGCTATATAACAAAATATAGCAGTTTTTAACGTTTGTTCGAAGGTAAGTTCATGAAATGACTGAAATCCATAAATCTATACTTTAAGTAATACATGTATAAAAAAATTCTTTCAAACCATTTGCCTACGTGATAAGTAAACTGATTAGATGTTGAAAATCACTTTTATGATACCTTTGATTTATGCATATAATGTATGCAAAGTAACATAAAAAATAATAAATTTCATGACATGCTGATTGGAAAATTGACTTAATTTTGTTTAATCCACTCTGCACTTAACAAACCCAGACCGATTTAGAAGACATGATAATTACAGTAGTTTTTTCACTGTTATTCATTTGTAATGATTTAGAAGACATGTAAAACTTAAAACTGGATGAAAAGACTTTATATATGGACAATTGAGAAATTGAGATTAAGAGGAATTTTTTGTGTGAAAGCCGATTTTATTCTTTTTAGCCTGCACATCTTTAAGGTAATCGGTATTCTTGCAAGTAATTTAACATACTGTTGGGCTTTTTTTTTTTTTTTTTTTTTAAACTGAATTTTTCTCAATAACAATAAAATTACCACATATATTTGTGTACAAGTCAAGATTTTCTTTTCCAAATCAATGAAATATCTTAGAAAAATATCTTATCAAGTGAAGTTTAGAAAAACTAAATAATTTATTATTATATTTTGAATTCATTTATTAACCCTTTCACTTCCTAAATAAATTGCATGCTCATTCCTAATTAGATAAAATCATCCACTCTTCGCACTTTAACAAGAGGTCTTCTCTTGATAGGGATGAATCCGATTTCTGCACCGCAACTGTGACAGCCATATTTTTGATATGGCTACCAACACTTGAGGAACGTTTAGCATTCTGCATTTTAACCCAAAATAAAAGTTCAAAAAAATCATAACTATATATTATGAAAAATTGTGTATCATTATCAACAAATGATAATCCAATAACCACGGAAAGTACAAAGTGGGGGAGGGACTTAAAATGAAACTAGTGTGTAATATTTAATATATCTTACAGTATATTGTACAGCATATACAATATATAGTACATTGAGCAGTACATTATTTCACATTTTCCCCCTCAATTTTCCATCCATTTTTCCATTGTCTAAAGCTAATGAATAAGTCAATTCCCAAAAACAAGATTGTGACGATCTGACGATGGATAGTAACTATTACCGACATAATCCTTTAGTTGATTTAATAGATTTAATGATGAATGACAGTTTGTCACTTCAGTCTTGTAATCTTAAACTTGCCGCCCGAATCCATACTGCAATCACGTTTCATCTATTAAGTTAACAAATTCCTCATTTAAGTTAGGTTAGGGCTTATAATACAGTAGAACCTTTGTATAGCGAAACTCAATGGACCGGCAAAATCATTTCGCTATATAGATATTTCGTTGCATGGAGGTATTGTTAAAATTTGCATTTTAAACTTCAGTTAATGTTCACTATCTGCACATTGCACGATGACTGATCATGTGACCAAGGTAAATGAAGCCTTATTCATGAAATGCACTTTTTTAAGGTCTTATTGGGAATGTTAAAAAATTAAAAGTATTGTTGTCTAGATTCAAACCAGGGATATTATTATTAAATTAAGAATATATTAAGTTCTTTTACTAATGTAACAATTTTTAGATATTAAAAAATAATCCTTGCTCCTAAAATGGTTCAATGATATAACAAGGATATGATTTCAGAACACAGTTCCTCTGTTGTAAATTATCCAACAGTTCCTCAAATTTCTCGATCCATTTGAGATAGGCAAAAAATAAGCCACCATATTTCCTGCAACTTAAAGTCAACTCACTAATCACGCTATTCCAAGTATAGAATTTATACAGTTGATTACTTTTTACTTTTGTTTTCACACCCGTAGCATCTCCAGGGATAAGCGCATGGTAAGGAATCAAAACAAGACACTTTTTAGACTAAAATATTAAGAAAAGAAAAACAAGAGCTCTATTAACGTTATAATCAATTACAGATACTAACAATAAAGTTTAATAGGATTTTTTCAATTTTCAAATACAGTCCTCTCGTAAAATGGCAACGAATGGCTCAAAAAATTAAATAGTTTTAGTAAACAAAAGTCAAAATATGACTTACATTGATCAGATTGATCAGATTTAATACAAACACGAAAAAAAAAACATTAACCTTTATTACACAGTTTTGTTGGGTTTTTTTTTGTTTATTTGTGAAAAAGTTCATAATCAAAGAACTTTTCCTTTTTCCAATAATATTTTCCAATCTTTTGACTTGTGTATATATATATCAGGGTGTTTCAAAATTATGTACAATAAATTTAGTGACATATTCTTCAGGTCAAAAGAAGACGAAAATGTTCTATAGCACTTTGTCTGGAAACGATTTGTTTGCGAGTAATCCAATATCATACAGTAGGGAAGCACGGTAGTTAGCGGACGATATTTTAGCAGTTCCAGCGTTTCGACCCAACACTAGGTTGAGTGGTTTGTTCCATTTAAACCTATTTTAGGGTTGTTCCATTAGTTGTGTACGGTTGTTTCCATTACTGTAGTTTCACTACTGTACATCCACTAGGAATATCAATTTCAGAACGTTTGCGTGCTTTGACATACGCATTACGATTTACGTAAAAAAAAGTCATGTACACGTATTCCAGTGCAGAATACACTGACATGCACCTAATGTATGGTCTTGCGGACGGAAATGCTGTGGAAGCAAGAAGACTCTACCAAGAACGCTTTCCGAATAGACGTTTGCCAAATAACCGAACATTTGTATCTGTCGACAGACATTTGAGGGAGTGTGGTTCCTTTGGCCGTCAAACAGGACAAGGGCGGCCTGTAGCACATTCTCCGGATGAGTAGGATGTGATAATTGACATCATACATGATGAACCACAGACAAGCACCCGTCGTATTTCTTCCATGGTACACATTCCGCACTCATCTGTTTGGCGCATTCTTCACCGTCAGCTTTTGCATCCATACCACCTGCAACTGGTTCAGGCACTGAACTCAACGGACTATCCACACCGACAATGATTTTGCCAATGGATACAACGTCGTCATGCTGCAGACCCTAGTTGTCTCAGCCAGATACTTTTCACGGACGAAGCTACCTTCACCCGGACAGGAATTGTAAATTCTCACAACATTGGGCAGATGCTAACCCGCATGTTACTAGAGCTCGAGCGCATCAAGAGCGTTTCTCCGTGAACATTTGGTGTGGAATTGTCGGAAATAACTTAATTGGCCCTTATGTGTTGCCGCCACGATTGACTGGGCGAACGTATCTTTTGTTTCTGCAGAATGCATTGCCAGAATTACTGGAAGATGTTCCTCTTTTGATAAGATCTAACATGTGGTTCATGCATGATGGCGATCCAGCACATTTCAGCCATGTTGTGCGAGCACACCTTAATGCTGCATACACGAATTGGTGGATAGGTCGAGGTGGACCGGTAGCCTCGCCTGCAAGATTACCCGACCTTAATCCCTTGGACTTTTTTCTGTGGGGTCATGTGAAAACGATCGTCTACAGCACAGAAGTTCCTAACATTATGGATCTGTGACAACGAATTGAAAATGCATGCCAAACCGTTCGTAATGCTGGCGACGAACTCTTCCATGACATCAGACGGTCGCTCATGCAACGAGCCGAAGCGTGCGTGCGAGCTGGTGGCAGGCACTTTGAACAATTCCTGTAATTTGGAGCCACGGGTTTAGTTGGCTGTATCGCGTAAATAAATCGTTTCCAGACAAAGTGCTATAGAACATTTTCGTCTTCTTTTGACCTGAAGAATATGTCACTAAATTTATTGTACATAATTTTGAAACACCCTGTATATTTTTTTTTTTAACAAATGAACACCTAACACTCCCTGAGCCAAGTGCATTTCTTGCAGATCTCTTTTCTGTAAAGCTTATTTTTTAATCTAGCAGCGGCTTCATTGAACATGATAGCAGGCTCTCTAGTGGTATCAAGTTCTTTCTTCTTCTGACTCGGTTTAGATTCTATTTCTTCAATTGCTTTCTTTGAATTTTCTACTTTGATCATTTTTTCTTCTTTCATTTTGTTTTGCTTTTCTTCTTGCTGTTTCAAATGTATTTTTTTATGCAATCTGTCTCTATTCTTTGAAATAAGACACAGTGTTTGTGACCAGTTTGCCCAAGAAAGATCAGTTTTTGGTAATAGGTACAAGGTATGGTTTGTCGTATTGTTTCTTAGTATCTGTAATTACAAAAATAGCATTATGATTTCTTTGAGCCTTCTGCGGTCGAGTATCAAGACCCCACTTGTAAACAGAAAAATGTCTTTTTCATGTGACAGGCACAGAGCTGCTTTCACTATTTTAGATACATTAATATATTTAGCAGAGTAATTGCTACTGTTTTTTAGAGACAGGAAATGGGCCCAGAAGTGGGGGGGGGGGGGGGTGTTCAAGATGAAAAAGATCAGAGGAAGTGTGGAGTTTGTCAGATAGTATGATGGAGTGATGGGTTAGGGATGTATATGTATAAACAAACTGGTAAGGAGATAAAAGTGAATGGAGCAAAAATATATATTATTGAGTGAGGCACTTAAGATTTATTTTTTATTATTTACAATGCTTTGTTCAATAAAATATCCTTAGCAGCCTACAATTCTCAATTATTTTTTATAACCAAAATTGTTGTAGATGCTTAAAAAAAGTGATTTTGTAGACCAAATTGCTAGAAAAGATATTTGATGATGCGATGATTGGAAAAAGCGAAACTAGAGAGTAACGACTTTTTTGTGATCCTGTATGGCGGCATCGACGTCATGATGATGCGTAGTGAAAAAGCTCTATTTAAATACATTAGAAGTTTAAGATGTTTTCATTATAAGAAATTTTTCATGTGCAATTTTACAATTCTTATGTGTTATGAAAAAATTTTCATGAAAAAATTTTTCGATCTTGTGGGCAAGCCTCTGTTGAATAAGAGTTGTTTAAAAATGTGCAGTTTCTGCATTTCTGACTCTAATGACAACACTTATACATAGTGTAACTTTCTATACAGGTACCATTTTATGGCCTATTGTTCTCCGTATTCTCATAGCACCATATTTAAGCTGAAAATCTTAATTTAAAATAACCCTCCATATCTCGAAACCTCTTTTTCTCGAATTTTTTTTTCAGTTCCTGTGAAATTCTAGATATCGAGGTTCAACTGTATTACCATGTATTTTAATCTTTCGAGCTTTATTGGATGTTTAGGGAGCAATATTTTCTTAGCTCCCTTTTGAATTTTTTTTTAGATCGGTGCAGACTCTTTAGGATTACAGAAGCTTACGTTTTGATAAAATAAAATCAGAATGTTTCCAGTTATACATGTTATAAGCAATCTTTTTAAATAGGAACTAAACCAAATAGTTCCACAAGATAAATTAAGCATCAGATCAGACCTGCTATCAAAGCAACCATTGTACCATAAAAGTACAGTGGTGTTACAGGTCGGGGCTTCAGATTTATCTGTATGTACATGAACCACTGCTAACAAGACATTTAGTTATGGTAGAACCTGCTGCAAAGACCATGCTTCAAATCTATGAAACTTAATTTTGAGTTGAATTCACTTCATTGCTTTTGTGCAATTTTTATTTTTCAAATGCTTTTAAAAAATATAATTCTATAATGAACCAAGCAATTTGAAAAAAGGATTTTTAGATTTTATGTTTTAAAGCATCCTTTTATGAAATGTGGTAAATACTTCTGGGGGTATAGACGTTTTTAAAAATATTGATTTGTTTATTATTTTGGTATTAAATAATTTTGAAATGATTATGCAGATATTGGAAGTTTTCTTTATTACATGTATTAATTTATTATAAGTGCTATTAATTTTTCTGAAAGTTAAGCATAAGATTGGAGCGACTGTGATGATAGGGGAAAGGTATTGGTTTCACAGTTTGAATTGAGTTGAATTGAATGGGTGCTTTCAGTGCACAAGGACAGAAAATATTGAAATATTTTTTTCATTGAAATTTTAAAATATACCAAAAAAAGGGAAATTTTTTACTCTCCCTTAAAATCTGCTAGAAAAACACCAGCTGTGATAAAATTCCATTTAAATTCAACAGCAGTGATTTGGATATTAGTTTTGTTATTGGGTTTTCTGTCAAGAAATACCATTGAGGGGCATAAAATAGAGACAAATGTGAATAAAAAAATAATTTTATTAGCAGGAGGCAACATAGTCACCTTAAAGTTTGCCATGGAGACCTATCTCAAATGCTGTGGCAAACTTCTATGAAGAGGGTATTGGAAAACTCGTCCACTAGTATGACAAATGTCTCAATCTTTACAGTGGCTATATTGAAGAGTAATAAAATCATTTTGTTGTTCACACTTGTCTTTATTTTATATTCCATCAGAGGTTGAAAAAAAAATATCCCTCGTAGTTTCAGTAGTTCTTAGTGGCATTCCTTTAATTCCAAGCAATTATATAGAACAAAATACAAGTCACTCCTTGTCTTTTTAAATGTCTTCATTACTATAACAAAAACATTGATGCCATCTATTAAACTATGTATTGGAAGAAAATGATACTTGCATGTGACCAAATAATTTTCCATGTACAACTAGCAGCACATATCATACCATTTGAAGAAAGCTTGTATGAATATATTATTTATAAAATTTAAATTTCACTTTGTCATAAATTTCCATTGTCATAAGTTAACACAAATACCTGCTTAAAGATGAACCATATAAAGGAATTCAAGGATTCAAGATATTAAGATATCAAAATTATTTTTTATTCGGTCCATGGCACACTCACCAAAAGTCATGGCACACCCCTCCAATAAGGTTCCCTGTCCGTAAAGAGACAGATCCCGCTGCTTTCATTCTCTGAATGCAGATGCACAGGACTCCTTGATATCACACAATCATTGTAAGCAAAACTAGCTGCAGAAATGGCAGCACGCCGAGAGCTATCTGCATTTGAACGGGGGATGATTGTTGGTGCCAGACGGATGGGTGACTCAATATCAGATGTAGCCAACATCCTGCAATTTTCCCGCACAACCGTTGCAAGGGTCTATTGAGAGTACACCCAACAAGGGGTTAAACCCATGTCGGACAGTGGACGGGCTACCCACGCCTCGTTGATGCCATAGGTGTTCTCTGAGTCACCCGACTTGCAACTACTGACCGAAGGGTGACCAGGGACGTCCCACAACTGTGTCCTTGATAACAGTTCGGCGAACTTTGGCAGCTGCAGGCTTTGGGAACAGGAGGCCACGACGGGTGCCACTCTTGACAGCTGCACATCGTCAGCAACGCCTAGCCTGAGCCAACCAATCAAGATTGGACCGCTGAGGACTGGCGAAGGGTTGCCTGGTCCGACGAGTCACGGTTTCAGCTGTATCGGGCCAGTGGTCGTGTCCGTGTCTGGCGCAGGCCGCATGAAGCCATGGACCCTGCTTGCCAGGTGGGGGACCACTCAAGTAGGTGGAGGCTCCATACTGGTCTGCGGTGTTTTTTCGTGGCATGCAATGGGTCCTGCGTATCTGACAGGTGTTTTTGGTGTATCTGACATCCACTCTGCGTGCTACTTCCTTTGTCGATCTGCTTGGGGACTACCTGCACCCCTTCATGAACTGTTTAACTCCGCGGGCGGCGGCATCTTCCAGCAAGATAATGCGCCTCCGCAGACGGCACTTGTGAGATGGCAGTGGCTGGAGGAACATGCTGTTCGCTTCACGACAATGATTTGGCCTGCACGTTCCCAGATTGCAATTCCATTGAACATTTGTGGGACGTTATCAAATGATATGTCAGGTCGTCACCAATACAACTGGTAAATGCAGCAGCATCGTCATGGAGTGCAGTGGAGGTGGCATGGCTTGCAGTGCCCGTGGATGTATTCCGGGAACTGGTAGACTCTTCCACGACGGGTTGCTGCCGTTATCCGGGCCAGAGAGGGCCCAACACATTATTAGGCATGTGTGCCATGGCTTTTGATAAGTGAATGTATATTATTTAAAAATCAATAATTGCTGATGGTAGAAAAGAATCTTTATGGTTACACAAATAGTTATTGTTATACTTCAGGATCATTGCATTATGTTACACATTATGATACTCTATCCAATGTAAGAACACCTGGGTGTGTCCAATTAAATGCCCATTTCAGTTGTTAAGCATTATTTAATTTTATTGCAAAAAAGTACAACTAGTTGCAATTTTAAATTTAATTGGACATGACCACTTTTCTTTCATGGTACAGACTTTTATAGTTTAGTGTAATGTTAAGTCATTGAAGATATAGATGAATTTATTTCTTTAAAGTGTGCCATCTTCCAAAAAAGCTGTATCTCTTGCTTTATACTATACAGGGTTTCCCATCTTTTTGACGTGACGGGCCAGTTTCCAGCCCATTCAGATGTTGCGGGTATCACATGCAAGGAATTGATACATTTTCACCTCTGCAAACCGAGCAACTGCTCTTGATCGAAAACTTTTTTCAACCCGAGTCCAGATATGATTAATACTAGATCTTTTTATGCCATAATGTGTGGTTATAGGCTTATTATTATTATTATTATTATTATTATTATTATTATTTATTTATTTATTTATTTATTTATTTTTTTTTTTTTTACAAAATCTACTGAAATTAAATGAGCAGTTTTGCTTGTGAGACTGGTTTAAAATCCAAATTAAACTTAAATTGCTATAGTTTAAAATCCAAACAGACAGAACATAATTACAAAAGTAAAATAAATACAAACCAATAGTTTCAGCAAAAAAAAAACAAGTCTAATATAATATTCAAAATTCAAAAATCAGTATAAAATATAAAATTTTTAAATCCATTATATTATATAAAATTTAAAATTTAGCACCATATATAAGACTTTGATAAATATAATTTTTAAGATACAAAAATAAAATATGATATAAAATTTCCCAATAGTTTTTAAATCATGTCTTAATATCACTGTATGTTTTCCTCAAGAATCCATTTTTTTTAACTTTTTGTTTTGCAACATTTATTACAATTTTTTATTGTTAAAGGGATTATGTTGTAATATTCTACTGACATATTATCTATTTGTCTTTGTATTGAAGTATATTTAAAGAAAGGTATAAGGAGCATTCAAAAAGAAATGAGCCGGAGGCCTAGGAACAGAAACCAGTACCTGTATGTCAGAAGTATTGGCCCTGGCTGTTGAGGCACTTGTCCCACTGCGACACAAGGCGGTGAATGGCTTTCTCGTAAAATTCCCGGGGCTGCATTGTGAACCAGTTCCGCACGTACTGCTTGACGTCATCGTCCAAGGTGAATCCTTTGCCCCTCAGAGCCTTTTTTTAGGGGACCAAATATGGCGTAATCGCAGAGAGAGAGGTCTGGGCTGTATGGAGGGTGACCGAGAGCCTCCCACTTGAATTTCTGCAAGAGTGCCGTGATTGTGTTGCAAGGGACATGCAGTGTTCACAGTACACTTGTGACATTCTTCGATGAATATCCATTCCCCCTACTCCTTCCGCTGTCAGAAAACGAACAACACCTCTTTGCTCTTCTTTCGACGCCTCCATTTCACTTATTCACTGCTTATACAACGCAAATGACCATTGGACGATTGATGCTTGCTTCTGCTTCCTTTGTATAGTCACGTGACTTCCACCGTCACCATCTAGCGGCGGGCTGTGAACTTCTGCGCTCTTGTCGGAACCACTCTTTGTTACACATGCAACGATATCACTATTCTGTCACCGGTTTGCACATTTCAGACTACGGCTCGTTTTTTTTGAATGCTCCTTATATTTCCTTTACTTTATTTTTTTGTGTTCTCATATCATATTTATTTATAAACAAATTGAAAAGAGACCTCCTTACAGTACAACTCCTTACAGTACAACATAGTTTTAAACCAACTAGTTTCGGCATTTAATCCCGCCTTCATCAGGGTACAAGAAAAATGGGCTAGCAGCCCTTACATAATGAGATGGTAAATGATTTAAGAACACGGTAAACATTAAGTAAAATGACACAAATCATGGAGAGTTCTGATTGGTTGACCTAAATAAGGAGCATCAACCAATCAGAATTTTACAATGTAGATTGGGTGACGTAATCGGATTAAATTAAGTGGAAATAGATAAATAAATAAAAATATAATAAATAAATAAGAAAATAATACCAAAGCAATAGTAATGAAAATATTATAAATCAAATAAACTGCATGGCATAAGATAAAACAAAAGAATCAACAAAATTTAACATAATTAAGATCATGGCGTAGATGGTGGAGTCATGGATAAATATCAAAATAAACTTGGTTGTTCAAGTGTTTATCTGTTTGTGGACCGGAGATGGCTTTGTAGATTTCTACACTTTTAGTAGGGCTGTCAATTTTGGCTTATCGGACCTGTGTATGACCTTGAGCGTTTCTTCAATGTTGCAGAGGGTTGATTTTCTCTTCCACGGTGGATAGCAAAATGGGTCTTTTTTCTTGTATGAGGTGGCATGTTCTTTAAATCGGGTGGCAAAACTACGGACTTTGCGTGCATTGGAGGCGATAGACACCGCATCAGTTGAAGTATTGTTGTCGTCGCCTGGATTGAATGATTGAAAAACGAACTTTTGTTTTTGTATTAAGTTCTTATTTATTTTATTTTTATTTATTTATCTATTTCCACTTAATTTAATCCGATTGCGTCACCCATCTGTATGGTAACATTTTTATTGGTTGACGCTCCTTATTTACGTCGACTAATCAGAACTCTCCATGAATTGTATCAGTTTACTTAATGTTCACCATGTTCTTAAATCATTTACTATTATGTAAGGAATGCTAGCCCAATTCTCTTGTACCCTGATGAAGGTGGGATTAGATGCGATGCCAAAACTATTTTAATAATGTTGGACTGTAAGGTCTCTTTTCATTTTGTCTTTAACAGTACAGAGAACAACATCCTCACAGATTTGTCATATTTATTTCCTTCAGTGCATATTTACACATTCTTAAAATATACAATTGGTAATAGTTTTACGGACAATTTTGTATATTTTTAAAAATTTAATTTATCATGTACTGTTGTAATAATATAATTGGTTTCATATATGCTTTGAAAGTCACACCCCAAATTGGTAAACAATATTGCAGAACAGATTAAAATAGTACTTCAAAATTTTTACTGTACTCCTTCTGGGTAAATCAGTAGCATGTTCACCGTCCTTTTGATTTTTAATTTATCCAATTTCTCTAAAAGCAATTTCAATTATATAAGAAATTACAATGATCAGGTCAGTTTTGACACTGTTGCTATGAACACTGTCATGAAGCATTATTTTGCAGGAACACAAAAGTCTATAAACATGCAACTGCTGCTTTTGAGTATTAATACATAATAGGGAGCACATTTGTATCTAGATATGACAAACTTTCCTTTAAGACAGTCAATTATATGAAACTTTCACGGTAAATGACTACATAACTCAACAAAAGTTAAGCAAAAACTGTGGAATGGAATAACCAAAAAGGGGGAAACCTCTAGCCTTCCGGAAGAATATAAATAACAGATACGTATTTCGGCTACCAAGTAACCATCTTCAGCAGTGAAAGACAAAAGTAAAAAAGAAATTTCAATTCTCCTTCTGGATTAGAGGTTTCCCTCCTTTTTGGATACATAACTCAAGTCAACTATCATAAAATGATTACATACAGAAGAGCCTCGATAATTCGAGGTAATTGGGGCTGACTGTACCTCGAACTTAGAAAAACTCGGACTACACGGAAACATTTACATTTAGATGGTTTACTTTACAATAGAAAATGGAATTTTCATCTTTTTTTTTCCCCACAAGATGAAATATTTGAACATTAATAGAAGAAAACTTTTAAATTTTGTCTCTATTAGGGCGACAATCTCCATCGCCACTTCACTGACACCTTACTCAGCTGTAAGTTTCTTCAACGTTTCATTGCTCTCCAGTCTTTTCAAGGCTTCTAGCTTAATTTTAATTGACATAAACTTTCTTTTAGTTATTGAAAATAAAAGCGAAATCGAAACTGAATTACTTTTTTAGATAAGCAACAGGTGGAACCTTAAGAGTGATTCAGCTCGAAATACACGGAACCTTTAACTACAGAGACTTGAATTATCAGGGCTCTATTGTACATAATTAAACTTATTATTCTAAACTGAGTGTTTGTATGATGTTCTAGTTTTATGATAAGCATTTATCATTGGTTAATGATAATGATATACTACTTTAGACCAACTTCTTCCATGACTCTATGGACAGGTTTCTCTGCTCTTACATAGTCCAAGAAAATGTCCTTAGTGATGCATAGCTAGTGAAGAGTAACACTGACATGGAGTTCAATTTACAGTGTCTGCACCCTTGAATGTGTTTGACCCTTAGCAAAGTGCAGAACTGTTTAGAATGGGGTTTTTTTGTTGTTGTTTTTTTTATATCTCTTGCTGATATTTGGGGTACTAGATATCAAAGCATTTCTTAAGCTTATTTAAATGTAGATATCTTAGTTTATTTGAGATTACAGTGCTCTGTATCAATTTCTACTTATCGCCCAATTGCCTCAATCTGAATCATGGAAATGTCTAATTTTTTTTTTTAGAAACTTTTTATCTTTTTCATATTATTTTTTTAATTCTTAGCAAAATTTTAAGTCAATTTTTGTCCAAAATAATACTTTAATATGAATTAATCGAAGAAATAATACAATTACAAGAAATGGTAGAATCTGATATATTTCTTAGTGTAGAATTCAAGAAATTGGAAATGGAATGAAATACATACAGACATGAAATTTTAACCACTAATCCTGTAATGCACTGCTGCTAAAGTAAACATTTTGTTTTTTTTACAGTTTTTCTGTATGACTTTAACCATTCTGGAGGTAAGAATGAAATGAACTTGTGCACGGACATACAAATTTGTAAGCAGTCAAGTGGTAAGTATTCGCGAAAACTCGCTTTGCATTTACAGCTTTTTTATTTATATGAATTGTGCTTCAAACGATTATTTTGTACACCTTGGTTATGTATACAGGAACAAACAAGATTCCTGAAGCCTGGTGCATGGACAGAATAAGAGCAAAAGTTGACTAAAGGAAGTGCACATAGTTGTTAACTGATGTATTAGTAGGTTGACCACATTGTCCTTGTGGGAGAAAATTGGAGAGCTTCCTCTAACCAATTTTGAGAGCTGAAGTGTTAAAAAGTGCCTAGGAAATGTGTACATCGGTGCTAAGGAAAAAAAGGCGATACTGCTTCACCAGACTGTTTGGAATGAAGATGCCAATAGAGTCACAGATTAAGTATAGTGATATCAGCTATAGGGCTCTCTTAATATTGGAGAAATCTTTTATTCCAATAAAATATCTCGAATTACTATATTTGATTCGCGAGAAACGCATTATTTTTGACAGGATATGTGATGTGACAGCATGCATAAGCTTCCCTTGAGAACAAGACCTTTTGAGAACATTTTTCACAGATCTCAGTTCTTTTATTAACGTATTTTGATAGAACATCTTGCTGATGTCCTTTGGTGTGCTTAAAGCCATTGGACAAATCCATGGTATTCCATATATATTGCTGGGAATATAGGATAGAACTTGATTATAACGACATCCAAGGGACTGAAAAAATTATATAGTTATAAACGGATGTCTTAATAACAGAGGTTTCATATCAGTATAGTGGGGCAGAAAATTACTGCATTTAGAACATAAACTTAATTAATTTGGTATATTTTTGATTTATTCACTTTTAAGCCACACCGTAATAAGACATTCTTGTGTTGTTTCAGTATTCCCGCTATTGGTTTCGCCACTCGCTTTGCCGAAAATAATGTTGGATCAAGCTTGAATCTGTCGATCAATCCACTGCTGCATATAAATTCTTCATCTTTTAATTTCCTTAGCTTTCACATAAGGCAAGGTCCACTAATGGGTACATTGTTGCTTCTCTGTTGCTTTAATTATTTAAGCAGCACTTCATTCATGTTGCTCCATTCATGTTTTCATAACGGCTTAATTTTTGATTCATTCTGTGCAAATGCAGCAACAATTTTATTCTTGCTCTTCCAATTTTCAATTTCATGGAATTAACTGGGACAACGTCATGACACGTCAGCTTTTTTAATTCCAAAATTTGATGAATCACTTTTGTGTTTGTGTCCATGTTGCATTAAAATGCTTACTGTGAAAACTGCAGGAAGTCTGTGAAAATGACATTGCAGGAATTGCGCTGCTGATCGCCGCTTTCGCCAATGTTCCCATAAAAATCGAAGTAGCGGTTTTTCTTTAGATGGGGCGAAAGTCAGTGGCAAAAAAAAAAAAAAAAAAAAAAAAAAAAAAATCACCATTGTCAGCTGGGGCTATTCTTGAATTTCTCCTAGGGAGTTTAAAATTATTCATATCCTTTTAATGTGAACATGATTTATTGATTTATCTTTTGCAAGCCATCACTACAGGTAATTTTATAATTCGACAAGATACTAACAGTGCATAAAACATCATTTAAATTGAGTTATTAGCTCGGGGTAAAAAAAATGCATTATATGCAAAATCCGAACCCTATTTATAAGCCATAAATATGTCTTCATACACAACTTTTTTGTATTAGTCAAATACATAAGGTTAGGTTATGCCATTATCCGATGTCTGACGATTGGCATATGCATTAATTGGCATCAGTGTTGCCAACTTAGTGGATTTTACAACTGAATTTAGCGGATTTAATTTCATTAGTACAATTTGAATTCAGTGGATTTTTTGCTCTGTTTTAGTGGAAAAAATTTTTGAGGTGGAAATGCTGGTGGCTAAAAAATACGAGAGTGGCTAAAAAAAAATAATTCCAGATTCATCCCTGCATTATATGTGAGATAGACACATATATGTTTGTCATATTAAGTAAGGCTGAAAAACCCATATCTTTCGAAGAATGTGTTTGTACCTCAGAAAATCTGGCTAAAACCAGTGTCGCTATAAGCAAGCTGTATTGTATTTTTTTTCTTTTAAGTATTTTATACGAATTGGCATTTATTAATATGATCTAATTTACTCCATTGCTTAGAATGAGGCTTAGAATTCCAAAGCATCTGGATAGAAAAACAAGTATATGGTATCATTTTACATTCTATATGGTATCATTTAATTTCTTATTGGGAATCCTTAGTTTATCATTTTAAACATTAAGTACAAAATCTTGAGATTTAGCTTTAGTGTTTAGCTAAATCTATCATTAGATAATGCTTCTTCTCTTAGGAATTTTCCGAAGTGTTGGGATTTGCGGTCATATAGCTGTATAATAATTGCGAATCAGGCACATGTACGAGGGGAAGTCCGTAAGTAAGTTGCAAATGGATATAGAAATGAAGCAGATATAAGTACTGATTTGAAAACTACTTTTATTTCCCTGCTTAATCTCCTTATACATTGAGGTACTTGTCCCATTGTTTCACAAGCCCCTCAAAACCAATAAGATAAAATTCTTTGGGCTGCTGTCTGACTTCCCTTTGTACAGCTTCATCGTCGACTGAAAAATACTGTTTAAGAGGACCGAACAAATGTAAGTCATGAGGAGCAAAGTCAGTATGCTAAGCAGTATGCTCTAGTAATCACAGACAACTGTGAACATTCTCTTACTGCCAACAAGACAACTGAGATGTTGAGAAAGTTCAAGTGGAAAGTCCTCGAGCATCCTCCATATAATCCTGACCTTGCTCCAAGCAACTTCCATTTGTTCGGCTCTCTTAAACATCATTTTTTGGGTGAACACTTTTCCCTACGATGAACCTGTTTGGCACTCTTAATCGAAGCAACGTTGAAGCTGTACTCAGGCAGCAGCCCAAAGAATTTTATCTTCTGGTTTTGAAGGGCTTGGGAAACGATGGCACAAGTGTCTCAATGTACAGGGAGATTATGCGGAGAAATAAAATTAGTTTTCAAATTAGCACTCATATTTGTTTCATTTCTATATCCATTTGTAAAGTACTTACTTACTTCAACTCATAAATGGGATTTTTTTTTTTTCATACAAAAATTTTGACTAGTTGCTGAGAAATGGGAAAATGATTTCTGCCAATAGTGTCATGTCTATATTCTTCAGTTGTTGGACGTGACTACTGTCTTGATTTGTGACACCGATTTGAATGGCGGATGTGAAGTTTCAATCATTTTCAGAAAATACACCACACAATGAATAATTATAATAATTGATGGGATTTAATCTTGTACTACTGAAAATCTGTGAGCATTTCTATTTCAAAGTTATGCCGTACATGTACAGGAAGATTTGTGGTCACTGAACATTTGCTGTTCTTTTTGAACAGCTTCAATTTCCGAAAAATATTAAAGCCTGATAAAAACACTGTTTAATAACATGTTGAAAGCTGCTGAAGTTTTACTAGAAAAGAAGAATGCATGACTCAAATACTAATATTAAAAGATATTAGTTAAAATTTATATTCTGAATGGATACTTACTGCCTGGCCGATCTACTGATGGTATAGCCTTTTTTTTTTTATTCGTGCAACTATCTTGTACCATTTGATAACTTGAAAAATATCAGCTGAACTGTGCAAATTTTTAGAAGAGATGAAAAATTGAATATTCTGAAAATTCATTTTATCAATTATAGGAATTCAGTTTACAGTGGAATAGGTTACTCTGGGATTTTCAGACAATAACAATTGCATGGAAATATATTCTGTCTCATTGAATGCAGAAACTCTAGAGCAAGAGTTTTTACAGATGCTCGATATGTCTGTTTGCCATGGGAACTTGGCAGATGTCAATCCTATGTGGTTGATATGCTTCAATTGCAAGACAATCAACCGTTTGCTGCCAGTGATGAGAAGGTGATGAATGCCATCAGCTTCTCCATTGTCCAATCTGGTAATCTCACGTTGCATTGCCTTGGCGTTGTCTTCTTGTGTAGGGAAGAGTTTCCCACGCAATGGAGCTTTCAGTTTTGGTATCAAATCGAAATCGCATGGTGACAGATTCGGCAAGTAAGGGGGAAATGGTCTAGTATTCCCATCTCAACATTAAAGGCCGTTTTCCATTTAAGACCTTCAAGCGTCTCGTAATGTGCAGCGACTTTTGAGCCTCTTGCAATCGTCTCTGCAAGACTCGTCGTGATTACCACGCAAGCACGGTCGTTTTCCATTTAGCGACTTTCAAGCGTTATCCTGACTCTGGTCTGATCTGATTGGTCGAGTCACTGCAAACAATTGTCGCTCTCTCAAGACGATGGAAAAAGAGGATATCGACCACTCTGATCACATTCACGCTTTAATTCACCAAATTTTTGAAACCTGTTTATTAATAAATTCAAGAGGGAAAAGTCACGAGAACCTATGTCGGTGAACAGCAGCTACGGCAGCCATGTTTCTTCATCTGAATCGACAAAGACCACTACCCAGAATCCATAGCAACGTAGATTGCACCTGATTGGCTAGATCTGAAAAGACGCCTGAATAAAAAATCTAGCCATGCCAGATCTTGAAAAGATGCGTGATAGATGGCTGACAGATGCCTACACGTGAAAATTGCTAATTGGAAAACAAGTGCGTTTTTCAAAAATACACCAAAAAGTTGCAGACACCTGACAAATGCTAAAGAGACGCTAAATGGAAAACGAGCTTAAGATTATTGTGCACAACTTCATTATGTTAGATTATTATTTTTTTCTTTTTTTATTTTTACTCTTTACCCTTGTCTACAGGTCTTCCTGAGTAACCCATGTTACAGACATTATTGGTAAAATACATATGAAGATATAAGTGCATTATGATATGTTTGTATAATAACACCTTAGCCTGCAAAAAAATAGGGGTCTACGACAATTGGGTGGATGACAATTGGGTGGACGACAATTGGGTGGACGACAATTGGGTGGACGCGACAATTGTATGAACGACGATTCGGTGGACGACGATTTGGTGAACGTCAATTCGGTGGACGGCAATTGGGTGGACGTCGATTGGGTGGACGCGACAATTGGGTGGACGTCGATTGGGTGGACGCGACAATTCGGTGGACGTCAGTTGGGTGAACGCGACAATTCGGTGGACGTCAGTTGGGTGAACGCGACGATTGGGTGAACGTCAATTGGGTGGACGCGACAATTGGGTGGACGCGACAATTCGGTGGACGTCAATTAGGTGGACGCGACAATTCAGTGGACGTCAATTAGGTGGACGCGACAATTCGGTGAACGTCAATTGGGTGGATGACAATTCGGTGGAAATGCAAATTCGATCGAGATTTTTAAATCACCGAAGAATTTTAGATATTTAACTCGTTGTTTATCTATAATTGACACATCTTTATTGCAATTACAAAACTATCTGATTCATTCATTTTAGTTCGAAATCACTTTATATTGAGGAATCTTTTATTTATTATTTATTAGTTTACAGACAAACGAGATTATTTCTTTATTAAATGATTTTGTAAAAAATGTAACATTTTCTATTCTTTCTCATTGCTCAGAGTTCCATTATTCAATTAAAAATATTTTAGCTCTTGAATTATTTCTTATGCTCATTCAAAGGGGCCAATACCAATAATAGGCAGCTGAATGTGTAACATGGCATTAATTAGGCCGTTGCCCCC
>JAHWFO010051442.1:2388226-2404629 GCA_023313115.1 Rhysida immarginata | reverse complement strand
GTCCCCCCCCCCCCCCCTTTCTTGACTATTGTACTTAAGTGCTTTATCTCACTCCTACATTCTTCTACGATATTCTTTTAATCTAATAATTATATTTCTATTCCAATTTTATGATATTTAATTCAACTCTTACTTATCATAATAGGTCACCTATGCATATATATTACGCGGTTATGTTAGGGCAAGAAGACTGGGACGGGAGGAGGGGTCAACGGGCTAATTAATTAATAATAAGAAATAATCTCATTTATTTGTAAGCTTAATAAATATTAAATAAAAGATTCCTCAATATAAAGTCATTTCGACCTAAAATGAATGAAGCAAATTGATTTGTAATTGCAATAAAGATGTGTCATTTATAGAGAAACAACGAGTTAAATATCTAAAATTCTTCGGTGATTTAAAAGTCTCGATCGAATTTGCATTTCCACCGAATTGTCATCCAACCAATTGACGTTCACCGAACTGTCGCGTCCACCCAATTGACGTCCACCTAATTGTCGTCCACCCAATTGTCGTTCACCCAAATGTCGTCCACCGAATTGTCATCCACCCAATTGTCGGGCTCCCAAAAAATAGTTGCCATGACTTTGTAAATGACCCTCATATATACAGTTTCTTTGTATTAGTTTCTCCATTTCAGAAAGGATTTTTTCACGGGTTCTGAAACACTGACATCAGCCATATCGAAATAAGCATACTGGAGAGGCATGTAGCACCTCAATTTTCCAAAGAGTATGGGTAATTTTCCAACTGGATGGTATGTGCCACATAAGGCATTAATGCCTTTAGATAACAGGGTTCTTCCCAGGCCCTTTTGAAGGAGCGTGCCACCCGGCTCTATTTTGGTGACTACATGGCTGAGTACACGAAAAGCTGCAGAACGCTGCATAATTAACGATTTCGATTTTATTTTACTGCGCATGCGAAATATGCGTACGTATTCTGGTGTCAAAATTTGTAATGCACTGTTGGGGACGGCTCTTCGCTAATTCAGCTCAAGCGGCTCAATTTTTCACGATGGAGGGCCTGCATGTATTTTCAATACGAAAGCAGGATAGAGTTGATTATTTTTATCCGTTATCTAAAATTAAAATCTTTTAGCTTATGGAAACAAAACTGGGAACATCTCATAAAGCTTACAAGTACTTAATAGAACGTTACGTAAATAAAAAAAATAATTTAAGATCTGGTTCAAGAAAACCTAGGCTTGACTCTTGCAGTTAAATCTCATTTACTCCTGACCCTGTGTCATTAGTTTGTGTGTATAGTTTTTTTCATCTTCCTCCATCTAATGTTAATTGTGGATGCTCTGCAGGGTAAGATATATGGATATTGTTAATAGCAAAAATCACTTTCTACATCCTACTTTATTTTAATAATCCACTGTTTTGTGAAAAAAAAATTTCTTGAAAATCTTTTCCATGTTAAAAGGGAAGAAAAATTTTTTTATCCTTGAACTTACCTCATCGACCCATTTCTATTTTTTTTCTAACTTAAGTATTGGGGTTCTTCATATATATTACCAACAAGAAATATTACCAGTAAGGCTTGATCATAGCCCCCTGGATAGTAATATAGGGGTTTATACCGTGACTGTACCCAAGTTGCGGTTATAAAAGTTGTCACTCGATGTCAGCACAGCGTTGTAAAATTTGTGAATTCTTCATTAGTTTTTAATTGTAGTTTGCCCGGCTATTTTATCTTTTCACCCATCTGATAGATTTTCTGGGAAGAATCGATGATGGAAGGGATGGTCCTACACAAGGGCCTCCACTTTCACCAGACATTACTCCCTTAGACCTTTTTTCTGTGGGACTATGTTAAAGATAAAGTGTTTTTTATCCTGGTATATAAAGTACAGTTTGCAGGTAAGAATAATGGATGTGATAATGTTGGAAACTGGAGATGTGCTGGCGAGAAATTAAATATTGCATGTTGTTGTTTTGCTAAATTTCTTTATCAGGGAGAGACTTTCTGATCACTAGGTACATAATGTTTCTGATATATATTTAGAGAAGGATGAGACACACGAACCCTGGAATGCAATAAATAATACCGGAATTTATATCGATGACCCGAAAAAGACGAGGCGTTTATTTGAGACCCGGCATTTAATCTATTTTTTTACACACCACCCGGCTTTTATTTGAGACCGGCGTGTATTCAAGATTTTACGGTAGTTATTAATTAAAAATATAAAATGAATAAGAAATAATAAACAAAAATAATTAATCAAAATCAAAATAAAAAGCTGACGTTTTGGATAGAGACTATCCTTTATCAAAGCAAAAAGGATAGTCTCTATCCGAAATGTCAGCTTTTTATTTTGATTTTGATTTATTATTTTTGTTTATTATTTCTTATTTTTTATTCATTTTGTATTTTTAATTAATAACTATTATTTTTTTACATAATGTTTCCAAAGATTCAAATCGTAGACACATCAAAACGTACTGCTTTAGCCAGGTTTTTGTTGGATCATCAGGAGTGTTGAAATGCTCAATCAGTGATTGGAGGGGAAGAGATGAATTCTGTAGACTGTGTTGGTGATCAACCGAATTTTGACGCTCACGATAAACCCTACACTTGTTGTTCCATTGAATTCAAATTCTCCACGTCATGACAGAGCCCAAATAGGTGCAATATGAATTCTGAAAAGCATCAAAACAATTTAATGTAACATATTGCTTTGAAACGACTATTAGGTCAAAAAATCTTACTTACGGAAGTCAAGTTAAGAAAATGAATCTTATTCCACAAACTTTTGTAACACTCTTAACTACAATTAAATAATAATAAAAATATTGGCAACATTAATTAATTTTAAAGTTGAAACGAGTTAATTAAATATGCTTTTTAATTAAGAATATTTTATATCAATTTTTATTAACAATAGCTTGTATATACTGAGAGAGCACTTTGTTAGAAACCTTCCATACTTTAATTATTAGACTTTCTTCCAATAGATCTAGAAAATATATCAATCTTGTGTACTTCCCAAAACAGTAGATATATGTGCCCATATTAGCTGCTTAGTTAAGCAATCGTCGTTTGCCTTTTCCATTTCTATAACAGAATGTTTGTTACAAAATCGTGAAGACACATAATACGGTAAGACCCCCAACTAACCTGGAGCCATGTACTTTTTTCTTTTTCTGCAAATTATCTTGTATATCGTCTTTATGCAAGATTTTTTGTAAGTACTCTGGTACAATACAGGGACTGACTGTGTGTTCTTCCTCATTCGATACTTTTTCCGTTAAAAAGTCATGGAATCTCGTTTGCCTTTTCCTCTTTTGTTCAGCAAGCAACTCTCGATAGCAAGACATCCATGATACTTCTTCTTGACTCTGAATATCCGTAATAGTGTCTAAATGAGAGATTTTCACCAGTCCTCAATCATTGCTTCTAGAACGGGTAATTTTTGTTGCATAAGTCGTAGTGATTGTAGTTGATGTTGAAAAAATTAATGCAGTATGGCAAAAATCTTTAGGTACAAAAAGTGAACAAGCCTTGCAGTTGATTGTAAGGACCCAGGAAAACAAAAACAAAAGCAGGAGTCTGCAGGTACCAATAAACGCTTTCACCGATGTCAACTTGTGCCTAATTGCCTGAGCAATTTTCTTATCACTTTGCTTTTTTCTTATTTGTAATTGCTCATTTTAAAACTATCCTTACACAATAACGTTGATGACCGATCATAAATATACTTTAACTGTAATCGCAGCAGACTTTGTATACTGGTTTCATTGATATCAACATACTGCAAGACGGCATGGGATAATCAAAGCAACGGATGTGTGTGATTTCAGCGTAAATCGAAATTTTACCTCACTTCAATTTGTATAACGGGCTGAAAACCGCGCTAAAGTGAATCATTTAAAAATATCGAATTAAAAAAAAATTCGTTAAATCGAAGTGGAAGTGGGGCTTACTGTACAACCTTTACTAAACAAGAAATTAATCCTCTCGAGAAGGTGTATGAAATTAGCGGAACCCCGAGTTCATTTTACCCCTTTATCTTTACTTTTTAACCCCCCATATGTTTAATGGAAAAATTTTGTCTCTTCTAATACCTACCCTAGTAACTGCGACCCCAGTACATCAACCTAATAGTTTGGACAAGTAGGAAATGCCTAAGGGTAAGTTATATTCTGAATTTCAATCTTCTACTTCCGAAAAATGTAGAAATTATGAAGAGGACGGACTGGCATGGTGAAACCAATAAGTGCTTCATTCTTTCACTAAATAATAATAAAATGAAATAATAGATTAATTAATATTGCATCAGCTGGGACAATGACAAGACATTAAATTTTAAATAAATTCAGTCTAATCAGTCAAAACTTAAATTCACAATGGTAACAAAAACAAATAACGCTATTAATTTTTTAGATATTAACTGAAAACCAATCAAAAACATAAATTGTAGTCAGGGTCCGATTATTTAGAGTAACTAACTTTTTGGCAGTCAGCCTTATCATAGGTAAAACTAGAATTTGAATGACTAGAACGTGCAAAATCAGCTGGTTCGAGTACTTCAGAAACGCCTAAAAATCTTTTCATATTCAACAATATCTCGGATGTTCAAAGATTAGCAATTCTGCAAAAATAAAATAATAATAAATAAATTAATTAATAAATGCAACTATGGCCTGAACGAAAGAGATAACAGGTGAGTTGCAGCAATTGAAGGGCAGTAATAAGACGTCTCATTCATTATAGATATGAACAAGAATATAATATCTGAAAGCATAAGACCATCCAAGATGATTTTGCTCTGATGAACAGAGTATAGCTCAAACGCACGAATCCCTGGACCTGTCTTGCAAAGTGACAAACATGCATGCCGCATTATGTAGCAGCATTATCCTTAGTGTCTCTTACTTTGTTCCTAGTTATGAGTTTTCATCAATTTTCTAATGCTTTAGACTACTGGGTGCTTGCCCTAGCATGATGCAGTTGATCCTGGGCTCGTTTGTTATAATAGTACAACGAGTTGAGATGTCGAAATACCGTAATCCCCCGCAGTTGAATAACCCGCACCAATCAAATTTTCCCTTGTCAAAAAATTAAACATCCTATAGCCCGCACCATATTTGCATCGCTAGCGTTTCAATTGGGCCTCCACTTCGATTACTTAGTAGTCTTTAGGACACTTTAAACTCATACTGCTGCATCAATCTTCGCAGTGGTCCAGTTGAAACAAGTGACTAGCTAGATAGTCTTGGTCCCTGATTCTAATCCAGGTCGTGGAATTTTTCCTTTGGTTTTTGATCTTAACAGGTGAAATGGTGCATTCGCGTTTGTATAGTCCACCAAAGGTATCAAACTCGCGGACTACAACATCTATAAAAAATAAAGCGACCTACAGAAGACTGAAATTGGATTGCAGGGTGATCTACAGATTGTTCATGGGATATTAGGATTTTTTTTTAATTTGTGGCATTATTGTACTTTAATTTGACATCACTCTTGTATACTTACTCCAAGTAGGTGTAAGCGAAGGATAAAAGCATGTTTTTCGTCTTCCTACTAGGGAGTGCCTGCATTTGATGGCGCAGAGGGTAAGTATCGCGAGTCAGAATCGACGGGGGAAAGCAGCTGGCGCACCAAGACCAAAGTTTCTCGTTGGATGGTCATTAGCAGCGTGACATAACGGAGACATTGGAGTGGATAACAAATGTAGCACAAAAACAAACGTGCGATTACAACCATCTGCACATGTACAGACATCATCAAAGTAATCGTCACACGTTTTTCCGTTCGTTTTTTGATTTTCTATGATAATTTTTCTATTCTTTTCAGGTTTACCATTTCATTGATAAGGAGGAAATATTTGTTCGAATAGTGCGTAAGAACTACATAATAAAATAAAATTAAAGATAAGATTGCAGCAATACGAAAGAAAATTATTGCCAATTCGTTTCGATAATGCAATCATCATTTGGGCATTAATACAACAACCGAACATCGAAATGCATAAATGTTCGAGTGGGACGGACAAACCTCAAACCTCAAACCTCTTAATGTAAACCACTCGTGGAGCTGGTTATCGTAATTTTTTGTGAATGGCAACCTTCATATGTTGTATGCATGAACTTCTGTTTCTCTCGTATTTCTGTAGTCTGCATCTTTGCATGATTTTATTTTATTACACGAGGTATGATAAAAAATACGGTGAATATTTCAATGAATAAAATTTATTATACACTGGTGTACATAAATTAAGGGATTTGCAGAATGGAACCCTTCCACCAATCTGATTAGCACCAAATTTGGAAAGGCTGTTCTTTAAGTCATGTAAAAAAATCTAATCACTAAACACAAAAGTGGTACCACTGCTGCAGACGGAACAACATATAAAGTACATGGACACCCCGACACAAACTGTAAAATGTAGGCAACATTTCGTACGCAAAAACACACAGCACTGCGTGCTGGCATGCTCAAAACCAGGATATCCACAGCACAGCGGTTGAGGGATTGCATCCCATTCCTGGGCCAATGACGTTTGCAGGTCCTGCAGTGTTTGTGGAGATGGTACTGGTGCCACAACATGTCTTCCAAGAGTATCTCATGTGTGCTCAATGGTGTTTAGGTCAGGGGACAGGCACTGGATGTCCTAATGTTCCAATAGTCATCTACTATATCAGTCTTATGCGGACGAGTATTACCGTCCATGTAATGAAATCTGGACCTACCGCACCCCTGAAGAGACGGAACATGTTGCAGGAACTATCCCGGTTCACCTATGGACCCTCTGTCGAAGACTTGTAGCGGTGTATGGGATCGCTTCATGATGCATGCCCACGCCATCACACTGCTACCGTCATAATGGTCACGTCAGTGATGTTAGCAGGGCTGGACTGTGTCCCACACTGCAGATGTGAACACATCGAGAATCAGAGTTCAAGACTCATCCGAAAACTTGGCCCGACTCCATTGTCCTTGTGTCCTTGTTGTATGATCGGTGCACCAAGCCAACCATACCCTGCAGTTTACCGGGTCAACGGGACGCACCTCATTGGTTGTCGAGCATATAGGCCAATTGCGTGGAGTTAACTGCCTGGAAACATTAACTCCAGTGGCTGCTGACAGCTCTATGACCTTATCCCTGTCTGTGCTTCCCCTGTTTCTACGGACATATAGAGCAAGGCAGTGGTCTTCTCTAGACGTGGTGACCCTTGGATGATCCTGACTAAAGTGTCTGCGGGGGGTTCCATCTTATTGGCACTGTATCCACGGTCTTGAAATGACGCTAGTTGACACGTTCAGCGCCCTAGCCAATTCAACCTGCTTCTATTCGTCCTCTCATTTCACTCTCTAAATGGAGATGAGCCGTTAGCAACAGTTATCAAATGCTCAAGTGCCAATGAAAGTTAAAAAAACACGTACTTCATGGCACATTCACTATGACCTTTGTTGCAAGGTCAGTGAGTTAAGTGAGTTTCGTTATCAGTGGTGCTACCATCTGTGTATTTAATGGTGGAATGGTGTTTACAGGACCTGTAGTATGGTCTTACAAAGTTTGTGCTGATCGGATGTGTGGAAGGGTCCCTTAATTTATGGGCACCAGTGCAGTAACGTATACATTACTTATCAGTCCCCCTCGCTTCGAACAGTTTAATCCATCGATCTTATCAGTTTCTGAAACAGTTTTGGACATCGTCTTTCGTGAGTGCATTTTGTTCCGCTGTTATGGCTGCCTTGATGTCCTCAAGATTCAAAAATTTTCCTTAGAAGGTCACTTTGAAGCCAAATGTCTCTCGATGCCAGATGAGGACACACCATAATCTTGATTGGCACGGGGAGATCCATGATTTAGGACAACGTTTCTTAAATAGTAACCCATTGAATTTTCTGCAACCCCCCACTTTAAGAAACACTGATTTAGGACACATGAAAACACACCTTATTGTAGCTGGCTCACAACTGACTGCACTGAATGTGTTGAACATTTTCATAGCTGGGCAGCAACGTTCATTGTACTTTTTGATCATGCCTCGTATATTTGCCATGTAAGTTTTGGTTTGTATTTTATAATTTGTAATTGTTTATCTAAAATAAACATTTAGAAAATAAAATTTTGAAATAAATTTTTTTATTTACAAACATTTTTAATCCACATTATTGAAGATATTAATGCTCACAACAATAAACCTAACAATTTTGAAAAGAAGAATCAACAATCTAATAGAAAAAATATTTTTTGAAAAAGCTAATTCAAAATAATAAAACGGTATTCTATAGAAGTTGAGTCAGAAGTTTTATAAAATTTGTAAAACCTCATTTGCTATGGTGGGTATGACATTTCCATAACATTATTAAAGCCATCAGCCATATTAAAGTCTTATATCACAGTGAAACCCCGTTAATACGGATTGTTTTTCTGACCCCATCCCAGGTGATATCTTGTCCTATTTTTCATTTCCGGATAATACGAAGAGCTTTTGATCCCCTGAAATTCGTAATAACGGGGTTCGACTATTAGTTTCCCCTGTGTAAATCATTTCATTTCATCGTTCCATCTGTGGTGCGGACGCCTTAAAGATGAACAGCCAAAAATTGCTAATTAAGAAACTTGCTATACGATTTTGAACTTTGTCATAATGCTCCTGAAACAACAGTATATTAATGATTTGGTGGCGTGGCAGATATCAGTCCTGTATTCGAGTTCTTGCCATGCACGTCGCAACATCTGATGGTGGATGCTGACGACTGATCCTCTCGAAGCTGGTCTAAATAACGTGGCATGACGTCTCGAGAGCATACGAGTGTGTTGTTGCCATTAAAAAATATTTCAATGGTTGCAATGCAGAAATGAAGCGATTTATCAGATGTACAAAAAGGAATGATTATTGGCCTTCAGGCTGCAGAGTTTGTGAACTGTTCGCGTGCTGCTATGGTAAAAGTGTACCGCGCATGCCGAAATGGCACTGTAGAAAATATGCGACGTAGAAATTGTGGTGCTCCACGAGCCATAGATGGTGGTGCATTTGGGCGAATCAATGTGCTACAGTGGAGCAACTTAATGCCCGAATGAATCAGGGGGCTATCGCAAGTGTCTCCAGAACGACAGCTCGCAGAATATTGCTGTGTATGGGGCTCTATAGCAGACGATTGTAATGGCAGACGAGGCTGGGATTTGTATAGCAGTAACTGCGCTGAACATCCTCTGATTGGCAAAATGTTTCTTTCTCAAATGAATCACGTTTTTTGCTCCATTGGACTGATGGATGTTGGCTCCTACAGCGAAAACCTCAGAACCCTTCAACCATTTGTGGATGGCAACAAGCTGGCGGAGGCACATGATAGTTGCGGGAATGTTTTTGTGGCATTCTCTGGGTGGACTCTGATGCAACATGAATCGATTTAAGTACGTATCGGTCCTTGCTGACCAGGTTGGATCCTTGATGGAATTGTTTTTCCTGGGCATGATGGCATCTTCTAGCATGGCAATGCTACATCTCATACAGGAGTAGTTAGAATAGCACAATAAAGACTTTACTGTATTCCCTAACCCCTAAATTTCCCAGAGTTAAACCCAATCGGGTTATTCGCTCCATGGATATCCACCTCGCACTCTCCAACAGCTGTCAACTGAACTGCAGTCAAAACGTCTCAATATCCCTCCAGCACCTCATTGATTCTCTCCCAGCCCGTTTATAGTAGCTGTCGAAACTGCCATGGTGGTTATTCCGGATATTAACTGGTGGTCACCTTAATATGACTTGACTGTTTATAAAACGATAGAGAAAGAAAGAAAATTAGTATATAATATTTGAAATATTCCAAAAATATTGAAATTAGTGATTACTCGATTTGAACCTCGATTATTCGTTACGGTTTATTATCCATCTAATTTGTAGATTCTCTAATGATGATAATGAACTATGATAACGAAGGTTTTGAGTGGTATGAAAATCAAGAGGAGACGGAGTTTTAGAGTAATACTGTTAAGCAAAATTCGCAATCTTGCAAATTAGAAACTAAGCGAAGTATTAATCCAAAGTTCGACATTAATAAACAATGTTCCCTCTAAGCTGCGCTACCGTGCTCGTAGTGCACAGATTTTTAGCTCGGCGCAGCTTAGAGGGAACATTGCTAATAAACGAGCCTGACGCTACTTAGAAGGTATTTAAGCATGTGCGATCACTACGATGCGTATTTTCGATCTATAAACTATCCTTTTTGCCGCGTGTACAAGTTGCGCAGGGCCTATATATTCTCGAGCTTCAACCGCACGTAGTCATTAGTTGATGTTCCAATATTAAACTTGGAACAAAGGGCAAACTTTAAGTTCTGTGTTAAACTTGAAAAAACCACTACGGAAACTTGTTGATGGAGCACTATCTCGTGCACGTGGTTTTGAATGGTTAGCTAGATTTCGTGATGGCCGGAAGAGCTGAAAGACGACGAACACACAGGACATCTGAAAACTATTCGAGCACAGGAAACGATTGAGAAGGTGAAAGGATTTTTGTTAAGTGATCGGCAAATGAACCTGAAAATGATGGAAGAAGTCTTAAACATTAACTGAGAAACAATTTGCCTACTATTGACAGAAGATTTGGGCAAAAGGAAACTGAGTGGATGCTTGCACGGAATTCATCGTGGCTGCAGATGCCAATCCGAACTTTCTGGATTCAGTTGTGACGGGGTGAAACCTGGTGCTATCAAAATGACCCCAAAACAAATAGACAGCGCAAGGAATAGTGGTCTCCAACATCCTCGCGAAAACCGAAATTCCAGTTTGAAAAGTCAAGAACAAAAGTAATGCTGATTACTATTTTTAACAGCACTGGCATTATCTATAAGGCGCTTGTTCCGCCTGGAAAACAGTCAACTAGGAGTAATACAGGGAGATTTTGTAGCGTCTGATTAAGAGACCCCATCGAGTACGGCCACAATTTCATGCAAAAGGGAGTTGGTTCTTCTGCATGAAAATGCCAGATCGCACATAGCAAGTAACGGAATTCTCCCTATTTCCCAGATTTGTCTCCATCAGACTTTTTCCTCTTCCCAAAGGTGAAAACAAGCCTGAAAGGACACAGATTTGAGAATATAGAGGACATCAAACAGAACGTTACAACCGAACTTGGAAGGGTTAAGACCGAGGACTTTAAAGCAAGTTTCTAAAACTTGTATGCATGCTGCAATAAATATGTAGCCTCAGAAGATAACTACTTTGAAAAATATTAAACAGTTTTGCCAGAAATTTGTCTTTTATTTGTTAAATTGCTCCAGTCTCATATCTGTCATTTCACGGGTAATCAAGGGTTTACTCGAATATTAAAAGAAACTGAAATTTAATGATTAGATCAAAGTAATCATTGTGGATAAATTTTGAGTGAAAAAAGAATAGATACCAACCGGTTTCGGCTTTTATTCCTGCCTTCATCAGGATACATTGTGCTTACACACAATTTAGGATAACAAAAGTATTATTTGATTGGTCATCGTTATGGGTCCCGATGGCTGTGATTGGACGGTTAGTTGACCAGGCACGCCATCGGGTCATAACGGTGATTACATTATCGCAGAGGGCTGGATAATATAATAAAAAAAATACAATAAATAAATAAAAATGAATGACAATAAATTTATGTTAAAATTAATTCAAAATTAATGACATTCACCCCTCTACGATAATGTAATCACCATTTTGACCCGATGGCGTGCCTGGTCAACTAACTGTCCAATCACAGCCATCGGGCCCCATAACGATGACCAATCAAATAATATTTTTGTTATCCCAAACTGTGTGTAAGCAGCCGCTTACCTTTCTATCATTCGTACTCTGGTGAAGCAGAAGGCAGGAATAAAAACCGAAACCGGTTGCTATCTATTTTCTTTTTTTTTTCTTTCTTTTTTAACCAAACATGCTGTATTGCAAGACCACAATCCGTTATGTTAATTGCTACGGTACAGAAGAAACTCATCTACAAAAATTTTGAGTAGCTCTGGAACTCTTAACTAGGAACTCTTCGGTTGGCACATCATAAGAAAAATTGGTTATTTTATAAATGCATTTATAAAACACAGGATGTTTATAATTAAACTTTCCCTACTTAGCACACACAAGACAGGAAACTACTGACTGTAAGGGTACCAAACTCTCCAGGGTTATGTCTAGATTATGGACCACAAGATTTGCATGATTCACAGTCGTTGGGTTACCTGAAAGTCAGGATTTATCATGAGTACGTTCGCACTTGTGCCGATCAGAAAAGCGGCATTTCAGGTACGTTGCTATCTTATGCTTTCAGACTGTGCTTGATACACGAGTGGAAAAGAGTTTGAGACCACCTCAATTCAGAAAATAAGCAAATTGAAATTTTTTGATAAATTATAGTGATACACATGTTTATTGTCATATTCAACTTCATCTATTTCCAAAAAAAAAAAAAAATTGACGAACGATACATTTTGCTATAGGAGGGTCGGGAAAAAAGTTTGAGACCCGCATGGATTTCCCTTGTGAATTCGTATTTTGTTGAATGTCCTCTCACTTCAATAATATTGATGAGTCTCTTCAGCATGGATTTCACAAGAGTTTGAAGTTTTTGTCGAGTTATTTGGTCCCACGCGGTCTATATAGTTTTTTGTCCTCGATTGGAGACGCTGTTACACTATTTTCCATGAGCATAAACCACTCGAATCAGATATCCCCACAAATTTTCTTTGATGTGATATTCTGTGGTTTTAACCATTCCAAAGTTAATACTGCTTTGTGTATTGGCACATTATCCTGCCGATAAATGAATTCCGGATCATTAAATTGATCTCGAAGAGGAAGGAGGAAGTTTCACAAGATGTCCTGGTCGTCAGTTGCCTTCGATCGTGGAGAAACAAATGCCACTTGGGACTTCTCGACTTCTCGCTCGGTGAAAACAGCCCATATCATTACCGATCCTCCGCCCTGCACACGCCATGAAAGATATGCTGGTTCTTTGCAAAGTTCAGTCTGGCTTCTTTATACTGGGAAGACAACTTTGGTTTGGATTTTATCTTTATGCAAGCATGATGATCTGATGGTGACAACACATTTCGGACTGTTCTTGGGTGAACCGGCAGCTGCAGTGATTTTGTCATTGAACTGGATGAGGCACCTTGTAGCATTGGCCAATCTAAGGATCTGTCTTTCAGCTTTTCGCGTTTCTCGGTCGTCCTGATCGTTGTTTTTTTCCATTGATTTGTGGGTTAACAAGATAATTGTGGACTATAGTCTTTGATTTATCAATAAGAGCGGCAATTACACGTTCTGACTTTCCAATTTTCGATATACCTCAATTTGACCCTTTTGGTGATATGTTAGTTGTTTGCTAGAACCCACTGTAGACAAATGCATTATTGTGTGTTCTTTTAAATAGTCTATGTAATATAACATTCATTAAAATAGCTGGTATTTATTTGCATGAACTTTTCCATCCTGGTCTCAAAATTTTTTCCTCCTATAGCAAAATTTTTGGTTCGATTCATTTTTCAATTTTTTTTTTGGGGGGGGGGGGGGATAGATGAAGTTGAATATGATAACAAACATGTGTATCATTATAATTTAGCAAGAATTTTTCAATTTAATTTGATTACTTTCTGAATTGAGGTGGTCTCAAAGTTTTTTCTACAACTTTACTGACTGATGGGTCCATTTCGAGCACACTGTAGTTTGACGGATAATATGTCCACAAAAACCAAGCATATTGTATGATATCGCAATCGCAATGTATTAAAAGTCTTTCAATGGAATTGCTTATTCATTATTTCTACTCTCCATGTCCTTGGCATAGTTCATATTACTGCTCCTCGTTTTCCGCATAGAGACGGTCAATTAGGGAAAGTTTCATTATAACCAACCTGTATCAAACTTAAAACTTTGGCTAAGGATAAAATCAGAAAGAAAGATGTGTCATGAGTAATAAACAGGAGGATAATTTACATAAATGGAGAAAATTGTTCAAGATACCAACAACTCCAGAGTACAATATAAGGCTGCATTATAACATTATAAAAAACAATAAAAAATCATGTATATTGATAAACAGCTTAAGATC
This sequence comes from Rhysida immarginata, assembly GCA_023313115.1. Taxonomy (NCBI): domain Eukaryota; kingdom Metazoa; phylum Arthropoda; class Chilopoda; order Scolopendromorpha; family Scolopendridae; genus Rhysida; species Rhysida immarginata. Next base: position 2,390,572 of record JAHWFO010051442.1, on the reverse strand, counting down.
ACGAAAGAATAATTCTTTAACAATTCAATCACAATTATTTTGGTAAGTGACCTTTAATAACATAACTATAATTTTTCTTGAAAAAGTCAATAAAGACTTATTTAATTTGAATATAAATTAGTAATCTTCTTCTGCAAAACGGAGTCATCAGCTTCAGATTATTAATATTATTATTAAATATACATAGTAAAGAACAAAATAATATGGTAGTTCACTATGTATGATTGAAATGATAAAAGCTCTTGTTTTCCTTATATATAATGTTAAATATAAAATTTTAGTTTTATACAGTGGGTCCTTTCGCACTTACATGAAAAATGCGATTTCCTTTAGAAAATGGATATTTCGACTTACGACATATTTTTTTTGGAACCAATTATTGAGGAAGTCGAGGGCCCACTGTAACCATAAAATCCTGAAAGACTCGCCGACATGGCAATGATGTTGATGTAAAAAGAAAGGAAAAAAAAATCCTCTATTCTTTTGTTTTAATGTTCACATGATATTCGTGTTCTCCGTTATTTAAAGATTAAAAAAAAAAACAACATCTGGGCCCGTCCGGGATTTGAACCCGGGACCTCTCGCACCCAAAGCGAGAATCATACCCCTAGACCAACGGGCCACGCTTATCGTTATGCTTAATAAACATATTTAAACTGAAAATATTAAAAATTTATTTTTAATGTATGTACTTTTTAATATATTACTCAAAAATTGTTAATACCCATTTTGAATACATTAATAATATTTTTTAATTTTATACAAGAAATTTTGATATATTTGTAAAGCAATCTGTTTTCTAATATGAATTCACATATTATTAAAATATATAAATTTCCAGATATATTATAAAGTAAAAAAAAAAAAATTACATTGCTTTTGTAAATATAAAATAATGACGAAAAATTTATTTTTATAATTTGTAAATATAAAACTTACAGCGCATTAAATAAAAATAATTTATTATTATTCAATTCCATCTTAACAGATATTTTTCTTATGATAACACTGCCGTCTAACAGAGAATACAGATTTGTTATCAATTTCTTTTTTTTTTTTTTAACAGAGATTTGAATGCAAATAATATTGAACGTTTCTCTGAAACGTCATGAGTGTTCTCGCTCCCTCTCAAGTTCAATGAACGTTAATGGCGACAAATTTTGTAACAAATTTTTATCTTAATAAGACATCAAATTACATCACTATGCAGACTCTTTCCCCTTTCTTAATCGCCTTAATGATGGAATATATCTTAAAAATTTATAAAATCACTGCAATATGTTCATTTATATTTATTAATATGGATCAAAATAAAAGGCGATGCGTGGCCAACGAGAGTAACAGTGATGTCAGTGTGACGTTCCATGTACTCTCTCCTTTCATTGGCAGGGCAATTTCGCGTCGTTTATGAAAATGAATTTTTTTTAATAGATTTTGCTGTAGAATAAAGGGGAAAATGAGAATTAGAATCTTTACATGCTGTGTAGTAATCATATTAATTACAAAGTGAGGAGGTGTCTTCTGTATTTTACAAGGGGATGGGTGCTTGTGTGACTAAATATATCAACATATAGGCTCTTTCTTACTCATAACCATCATAAGATGGGAAAGATTTTCATAAAAGCAGAAATAAATATTTAAAACGGCGCCTTACTGCTTGTTTCTTTTATATGGGATAAAGAATATATAGTCATAGTCAAGAAACTATTGTGTATATCAAATTAGGTTTCCAATTATTATAGTTCCTATTTTCTAAGATATAGAAAATATTTCTAACTGCTTTAAAAATTGTAAAACGTGAAAATTTTCGATTTCGTCCAATATATATTGTCTAAAAATATTTTTCAAATTTGTATTTTATATTCCAAATTAGAACAAAACCTCCTTGCTATAATAGCAATAGTTAATATTTTATATCATGTTCCACCATTCATACAGCTGCTTTTATAAACCTCGCAACTTAAAAAGCAGATAATGGAATTTATTTATTTATTGGTAAGAAGCTACAATAGTGCCAGAATCAGGGCCAGTATGATCTAAAGAACGAGAAGTTAGGTTCCTGGGTGGTAATAATACTATAAATATAAAATTTCAGCAAATATAATTGAATCGTGAATTTCGAAAAGAGCTCATATCGGATTTTTTCCAAAGATGGCTTTTTCGCTGTTTTCGCATGTACAGGGGTAAACCTCTAAAAAATTAACGAAAAGGGCTTATATCAGGGGCGGATCCAGGAATTTTTCCAGGGGGGGGGGGGCGAATGAATTGTCTAATATCTGTTCTGATTGGCTGAGCATTCAGCCAATCAGAACAGAGATACAAGTACGAAAGGGCTGAGGGGGGGGG
>JAHWFO010051442.1:2347906-2388126 GCA_023313115.1 Rhysida immarginata | reverse complement strand
CCCCCCCCCCCCCCCCCCCTGGATATGGTTTCTTTGGTAGAGAAAATGAGCCGTCATTTTTAAATGAATTTCTTTCAGAGATGCAGCATCACCACTAGATATGGACGAAGATTTCTAGTAATAAAAGGTGGCGATTTCAAGAAAATTTTGAGAAATTTCAAGTTGTTCTATTATTTGTCAAGTTAACATGACGTGTTTTCGAGTAATTTGAGATTAAATAATAGGTTGGTACTTTGAATTCATTGAATTTATTTATTTATTTATTTATTTATATTTAACGCCAGTAACCACACTGTGACGGTAGAAAACTAGTATTAGAAATAATAATAAATAATGAAAATAATTAAACTTCATTAACTTAAATCACATAAAAACTGTCACATAAATCCCTAAATCCGTCTGAATCAATCAGATTTATATGTGACAGTCAATTTTCCTGTGAAATTTTCCTTCAACCATATTGTTTTTTGTTTTTATTAAGAATCATATCGGTCAGTATGTCCTCTGGTTCAAACTTTTCGAAATTTTCGATTCAATTACAATAAAATGAAAAAAATAAGTTATGGTTAGTAATTGTTAGTACTAAAAGTGTTAGATAAAAATAACAATTTAAGCTTCTTTTTAAATAACTTACTTATAGAAGGTAAATTAGACCAGGCGAATAGTATCAGGCAAATTAGACCACCATCGGACACCAACTTATTATTATTTGCAAAGAGTGCAAATTTTTATTTAAGTTAATGACAAATGCAGACGAAAGAGTTAATTGCTTAGTAGCATTTTTATAAACAAATAGACAAAGTTGTAAAATATAAATTTGGTAGGGGGAAAAGTAAGAGGAGACAGAATTAGGTTTAGGAATCTTTTTTGTAATGTACAGGGTCGGGACACATTAAAATGATCACCTGTTAGTATCCGGAATATCCACCTTTGGCGGCAAGCACAGAAGCTAGTCGACGTGGCAGAGAGTCAAGTCCTCGGAAGGTGCTTGCAGGTGTCTGGGACCATTCGGCGATCAGTGGCATCCCGTAATTCCATCACTGTGCGGGGTGGAGGGTCCAGCTTGCGGACATGGCGAACGAGATGGTCCCACAAATGTTCAATGCGGTTGAGATCCGGGGAGTTTGGTTGGTGGCCATCGGAGTAGCTTGAATTCATCCTTATGCTCCTCGAACCAGTCGTGGACAATTTTGGCAGTATGGCAGGGAGCATTGTCCTGTTGAAAAGTGCCATCACCCTGAGGAAACACTGTCGACATGGAGGGGTGTACCTGGTCTGCGACGATCGTCAGGTAACGAACAGCATTCAGTGTACCCTCCAGCGGTATCAGTGGACTCAGACCATACCATGAAAACATCCCCCAAACAGCCACGCCTCCCCCACCAGCCTATCGTCTGCCAACGATGGTGTCGGGATGCCTGTTCTCAGATGCTTCCCGGCGAATTCTCCATCGTCCGTCCACTCTCTTCACCAGAAACCGTGACTCGTCAGAGAAAGCAACCCTTTGCCACTCGGCCGAGGTCCAATGACGATAGTCCATTGCGAATTGGAGGCATTTTCGGCGATGCACAGGCGTCAACATGGGATCGTTGCACTCCGGAGCCCCAACCTCAGGAGGGATCGTTGCACTGTCTTGGTGCTGACACGCCTAGTGGCCCCACTGTTCATTTGCTGTGTCAGTTGCTCAACAGTGGCACGCTGATTGGTCTTGGATCGATGGCCCGTGGGGCCCCGCAGTTACCTCTTCGGTTGCTCGAAACTGTCTGGTTCGTCCAGTCGCGGTACACCTTCACAACGGCCGCCCTAGAGCAGTTCACAAAGGTGGCTGTTTCTGAAATGCTGCCCCCCTTGGCCCGATAGCCAATGATCATCCCCTTTTGGAGGTCCAACAGGTCACTTGCTCTGCCCATGACGGCGACAATTGCTGTGTTAACGGATACTACTACACGTCTGCTGTTGTCAGCTTTTAATGATATGCAATGGATTTTCATCTGTATACCATGGGACGTTCCAACATGTTCGAGGAGAGGTGGTCATATTAATGTGTCCCGATCCTGCATGTAGACGGTTCAAATTGAAGTAGCAGCGGACCCTCAAAATTGCACTCCATAACAAAGATACGAATGGATTAAAGATATAATTAGCAGTGTTGGGCAAGATAAAATAAAAACAATATCTAGATTAAGATAAAGATGAGAATTAAAGATTTGGTTTGGTTTGTTTTGTATTAACGTCTTTTTCAACTGCCATGGTCATTTCAGGATGGCGTTATAGGGGTCGCAAATTTTGCCTCGCAAGGGTTCTTTAACGTTTAGCCGGCAAACGACTACACGGCTTTACTTCCCTTGTACACGGGAACAACGGCTTTACTTCCCTTCCGAAGGAAGTGCGTGATCTCAGGATTCAAAATCCTCGTCGTCTCGGCCGGGTCGAACCCGCGTCCTCGGGCATCAGAGGCGATTACGCAACCACTGGAGATAACAAGGCCTGGAAGCGAAAAAGTCATCTAACCAACTGAGTGCTAGCAACAATCCAACAGTCATTGTTCCCAACAAAAGGAAAAGCACTGATTGGTAACATCCAAGATGGAGGCAGTGAAGGTTGGATTGTTGCTAGCACCCAGTTGGTCAGGTGACTTTTTCGCTTCCAGGCCTTGTTATCTCGTAGGCCTCGTTGTTACCTCACCTCAGTAGGGAAAACTCAGGGCTTATTATTGGTGGAAATACGCTTAACAATTCCCTACTGAGGTGATGTAACAATGTAATGAGGTTTCAGCGCCAAGGCCTTATACATGTATTTAGGTGGTGTTGCCCCTGCCAACAATCCAACCTTCATTGTTTCCAACAAACGAAAAAATATTGATTGTTACAATCCAAGATGGAAACAATGAACATTACATTGTTACTCGGACTAGAATGGTCAGGTGACTTTTCCGCGCCGAGGCCTGTCTTTCTCGTAAGCTACGAGAAAAATATAAGTTACGCCAAGTGAATTGAGAAATCTTTAATAAACTAAAGCACTGTAAAAAGAAAGTATGGACAATTCATTGTTGCAGGCAGCCATTTTGATTCCGATTGATCTGTTCTGCAGCAAATTCAAACTTCAGAGGTACATTCCTCTTTAACTTTGTCAAAAAGGAAGTGTTCAATCTGCAAGTTTGAATTTATTGCAAAACAAGAAACAATCATCATAAAAATTAGGAATGAAGTATAGCGACCAACAATGATCTCGTGTGCACGTTGTCGAGTGCGAAAAGCGAGGCGAATTGTTTTTGTTCCATTGCGAATAGCAAACTGGCGACGAGCCCTCATTAGATTCTCTAAGGGTGGTGGCGATAGGGGTTGCCCTTCTTTTCGTCGATGGACGGGCGTTCTGGGTCCGAAGTTGTATTGGAAACGGACTACGGTATTGCCAAAACGCGTAATCAGTTTCCAGTATAACTTCGGACCACGAAAAAAAGGCAAACCGCGAATGAAAAACTACAGATTTGGAAGACCAAAAATAATAGAAATTACCTTAAGGCGACTTGCGTCATTATGGTGTGGAGGTGTTTCACGTACTACACTGTTGGATCATTGAGCATCTTTGGAAGGGCGGTAAGGTCTCGGGAGCAGCGGCCAACTTCCATTATCCATCTGTGTGAGATTTTGCAAGAGGAATGGTAGAAAATTCTAATGGATTTTCTCCAAAACTTAGTTTTCACAACAACATTTATAGAAGCTACGTGACTTCAGTAAAACGGGATTACTTTCCACCTACAGCTACTGCTTTCCATCGTAACTGGTTTCTGAACGCTTCTCTGCTCGACGATGAGGAATACAAGAGCATGCTCGTTCAGTTTGTGGAAAAACACACACCTCCACAACTTGTCTCCTACTGTACCTTAGCTTCATGGTTAGTGTTAAAACTAAAATCAAACGTTTTTTTCCGGAAGATTGGGTTGGATGCTGCCAGACGCCGTCATTGCCATCTTCTCATGCTACAAGAGATCTTGCGACTCCTCTGCTGTTCCATCCCTTAAGGAGGAGTATGCTGCTGTTATATGTCAGGTGAAGAGCGAGATCAATGCTTTAGTGATCCGCAAGGCTGCTGGCGCTGCACTCAGGACCAAACTTACCTGGGCTGCTGACATCAGGCACATATCATCAGATGTATTCGCTGAGCAGAGGTGGCGTGCCAACAAAAAACGATGTCATCGACTGATGGTGGAAGGTGAGGAAATGGATTCTGACTCCGACATCTTGTCAGTTTTCCATTCCCATTTCTCGTCTTTTTTCAGCCATCCAATCGTTCCATCCAAAACCACGAAGCATTGAATTGAGGCATTGAGACCCTTCTCTGAGAATACTGACCTTTTCCTCACCCGTCCCTTCTCCGAGGATGAAGTCAAGAAATTTCTTTCGGCATATGACCGTCATCAGTCCAGCCTGAGATTAGATGGCATCCTATATTAGATTAGATGGGCCTTTCCTGATTGATGCGAGTGTTCATTCAAGACCCTTCTTCCATCACACCGGATTTCACTGTGGGGAAGATCAACTTGCTCCCCAAAGTATTGGATCCTGAACTCCTGACCCAGTGGAGGTCTTCACTGGAGTATTTCAACACCATCTGAAATTATTTGCCGACGAGTTCTTTGAGCTCAATACCATCACGCAGGATGTCCGATAATCTGACAGCCATCCGTTGTATTTTGGAAGAAGCGCAAGCTCGTAAAAAGACTCTTGCAGTGTTAAGCCTTGACCAGGAAAAAACTTTTGATAAGGTGAATCATGATTTTCTCTTCAAAGTGTTTCACCATCTTCATCTTCGGAATTTTGCTGCGATTATCTCCGCATTGTATGCTTCGGCCACATCGAGAATGGCGATTAATGGCTCCGCTTCACCTTTCTTCGGATTGTTAAAAGGTGTCAGACAGGGATGGAGGTGTCAGACATTTGGAGCCATTATTACAGTATTTAAATCGCCACTTAGATGTTCGGGAATGTGATTTGCCAGCAGCGTCCATCAACATTCGAACGCTGGCGTATGCTGATGATGTGATTCTTTTTGCATCTGATGCACATTCCCTGAGCATCTATAAAGAAACTTTTGATCACTTTAGTACTTCGATGGGGAGTTCCATCAACCTCGTCAAGTCTAAAGGCATCATCGCTATTGGGAAGTGGACTGCTGACCATCTTAGGACTTTCCCAATAACATGGTGTGGCCAAGTGACAGTGTTAGTATAAATGTTCTCCTTTCTACCGATTATGGACTCTTTGCACTGGCAACAAGTAGTGGAAAAGTGCGTCACCCGCCTTGGCAAGAACTTTCGTTTCTTCACGTCGATGCTTGTCAAGGTGCGGTGCGGTTTATTAAGACTCATACATATAAAGCTCGGGAACTTTCTCCTGTTTGGCCCGACAAAAGAACCGTAAACGATGTCCTCAGCGATTAGCAGGCGACAGCAGTTTGTCTCCGCCCCAAGTGCAATGAAAGCAAGCGGAAATTCATACAGGCATTTGAATTTAATTATTGTTAATGTATATTTATCTTTCTCAGCGAAAAAACCGGACCTCATTCGAACCGTAGCAATTCATGGTGCATCAGCCAATAAACGTCCCCGTAAGAAGAAGTTCCGAACTCGAATATTTGTGAACCAGCGAGCGAACATTGCCCGGTCGACCCATTCTTCGAGTACTCCGACCGTAGTTCGACACGGCTTCAACAAGACAAAGAAACCAGAGAGGTGCACGATATTTCATGGCCAAGCAGAAAGGAGCCCCAACAACGAGTCCGAAACTGTAGACGAGGATTCTACATATTTGCTTCTCCATGAGATTTCTTCGCCGATACGTAGCTCCCCAGACAGCCCTGCAAAAGTGGAGGCTGATTCGCAATTGCTAATTGCTCCACCCTTGGTGGCTTTTACTCTACGTACAGTATGTGCCTGTTGAATTGTTTAAGTTCATTGCCTTGTTATAGTTTATCATACAGACATAAGTTGTTTTATTAGTTCCCTAGTATTCTGGCTACTGTCTATGACTTGCGATTTTCCGATTTTAATGCTGCTTGTTTTGGTCATTTCCGGATTAAGCAAGGGTCTTAATTGACAACTTTGCCTCCAACTTTTCCTCCAACTTGGGGGAAAACGATTGTTTGGATTAGCCATTGTAAATTCATCAACCAAAATCTTAATGCGGACTCTGTAACCATTCATGTCAAGATTCCTTAAGAAACTTGATTTTCATTTAGCTGACAAATTATGAATTGTAATTTTTCAATTTCTTTTTATTTAATTGAATTTATTATATGAAAAGAAACCGTACTACAGTGCAGGCAGCCAATTTGATTCCTATTTCATATAATGATTGGTCGTGTTTTGCAGTAAATTCAAACATCAGAGACACATTCCTCTCTAACTTTGTCAAAAAGGAAGTGTTCAATCTGCAAGTTATTGAATTTATTGCAAAACAAGAAACAATCATCATAAAAAATAGGAATGATATAGGGAATGGCTGCCCGCAACAATGATTGTCCATACATTCTTTATATACTGCTTTATAACAAACAGCTTGCGAGCGTAACGAGCGGCAATTTGAAAGCGACCAACAATGATCTCGTGTGCACGTTGTCGAGTGCGAAAAGCGAGGCGAATTGTTTTTATTCCATTGCGATTAGCAAACTGGCGACGAGCCCTCATTAGATTCTCTGAGGGTGGTGGTGATAGGGGTTGCCTTTCATTTCGTCGATGGACGGGCGTTCGGGGTCCAACGTTGAATTGGAAACGGAATACGGGTATTGCTTCACGTGCAAAAGGCACACCGCGAATGAAAAAGTAGAGATTTGCAAGTCCATAAATAATAGAAATTACCTTAAGGCGACTTGCGCCATCTGTAAAAGGGTCAAGAGTAAATTTATTAGAAAGTAAGCCTTAGATCATTAAGCTCCTTTGCCAAAAGGTCGGAATGTCGAATCTAACTCCATTCTTCTATCTTCTAAGTATATCTAACTTCTTCCTTTTTTAATTTCAGCGAGTGGAATGTAATTGGTGAGAACGAGTGAGTATTCATAAATGTGGACACCTGACATTGTTATAACAATTCTACATTTGATGAGCGATTTAGAATTTCTTTGTAATGCCCTGAAGTTGGAACGTGAGGAACATCAAGACATTATGAAAAAAATCTTTGGTAGGTTGCAAATTGGCATGAATGGCATTATACGAAATAATTAAGCATTTATCTCGGATCTACTTGCAGGAATTTCTATAGACAGATGCCAAGGTCACGAGAATTTTTGGCAGCGTCTACAAGCTTTTAGTAAGAATTTTTCTTCATATCAAATTTTTATTAAAACGGGGCGTTTAAGCCGGGCACTGTACCATTAAAATTTAAAAATAAAAATTAAAAAGAAACGAATGGGCATGTATTATCTTTTATCGCGCTAATCTATAATACAGTTCCATGTTTCATTCCACTTAAAATTTTTCAATGACATATGCGCTCCCTCAGAGTATTTAACAGCGCGGCAGATTGTGAAATTCGTAAAAACGCCCTGTCTCCTCATTTCTTGTTCCTCTTGCGAACATTTGGCGATGCTCTCTCGCAGTTCGTGTAGCGATCGTTATGCGGACGAAAACGCAATGTCCTTAAGAAATACTCAAGAAAAATTCGCAGGTTCAGAGAGTCTTGTGGTGGTAGAAAAAGCTACGATCGAACATCTCTGGTATAGATTGGGCAGAACACGATTTTGGAATTCTGAATGAAATATTTCCAACATTTCAGAAATAGTGAGGTCTATCTTAATCTTGCTGGAACCACAGAAACTTAAGTTTAGCTTCCTTTTGAGGTCGAGGATGAAAAATGTCTCATTTCAGTTTAGTTTTCGGCGTCCACGTACTTTAAGAAAAGTATACAAATCCTCCCAGTTTGCAAGACCAAAAGATTTTCCCAATAACAGGTGGTCTCGTTTATTTCGTGCGGTTCTCGAATCCCCAAAAACGAAAGTTCTGAGCTAAGAGATGCCTCGATAGTTGTTGCAATTTCTCCGATCTTCCTTTTTGAAGACAGGGACCACAATTCCTGTCTGAAAATGTTAATTTCATGATTGAACACGTGTGCCACTATTGATCAGACCCACTTTCACGTAAACAAATTTCTGTCTTCGTCTCAGTGCTAAGAATTCAGCGCACTTATGTGACACTTTCTTTACGAGTGATTGAACAGGGTGTACACAAATGATTGCCCCGGTTTCATGATTTTATTGTAGATTTATTATTTTACATATCATCATTGCAAATACGAGCATAGAGCAACTCGCCAAGTTTTTCTGAAAAATTTCCGGTAGATCTGTTTCCGTGTGCGGCCGCTAGAGGGCTACAGCTTCAAAATTGGAGCAGTCATGTCGGAAATAATCAAGAAAGTTGCCACGGTCTCCACGCTCCTTACTTAACCCCTTGTAACTTGTTTGTATGGAGGTATTTGTGTATTGTTTTACTGCTATTACCGGCTGATCTGCCATTACCTGGCTGTTATCACCTATCTTTGTCTCGAATTGATTACAGATTTTATATTTTTAGAGTCACTAAAGTGGCACATTATCGAGCACCATGTCACATAGCAAAAACATGGCGAGTTGCTCTAAAACTAGACTGACCTAAAATTTCAACAGTTAGGAATGAAATGACATTGTACAGGGGATAATTAAGTGTACTTTAATGCACCCATAAGAAAATGTGGAAAATTCTTCCAGCGTATCATGAACACAATATAGAAAAGGGAAGGAAAAATTTTGCGACCTGGACTCTGAAGAAAAGATCACTGCTGGTCCCGATTCAATTTCGTGGTTCTGGTTCGAGTTCAGGTCGCGGAATTTTCTCTTCCCTTTTCCCTCTTCCGTTATAATTTGTAATTATAAGCTTGAAGAGTTTTGTACAGCTTGTCTTCTCCTTGCGATGAGCAGCGATGGCGAAAGTCGCTATCCCCGGTTCGAATCCAAGTCTGTTAGTTTTTGAATAAACTGACTGGAAGGGTTATTTCTGAACACTGATGACATTAGTACATTTCTTCTGTTTTACGTGTGCACACGTTACTTTTTTTCCAAACTCTTAGTAAAAATATTAAATGGATGAATTTTCCATGGTTGAAGAAAATTGTCTTAAATTTTTTGTTTTGCAGTTTCCCTTCAGGTCCCTTCAGCAGAACGAACATTATTGAATGGGAACCTCTGGCACGGCACTGGGCCTCTCCAAAATAGAAATGAACGCCTTCAAGTCGGATTATATTTGTCGCTCGTAGATGCTCAAACTCTATCGGGCAATGGAGCCGCTAATTCACAAATATACGAATGAAGCAGGATTTACTCTTTACGAAGGGCAGGTCTAGCGGACGAATTGTCGAAAGGATCGCGTCATCACCACCACATTTCATTTTCAATCTGTTTTTTTGTAATGATGGCTGCTTGTAATAAATTTTTTTATTACATTTTAGTATGTGATATTTACTTTAAATGGTTAACGGATTATGTTTTCGTCCAAATTTATGCAATTGTAATATTTGATCATCCCAATGATATCAATACAACTTCTGGACAGGATCGCTCACCCAATGGCAGAAAACAGCTCACTCGCGTTCCCGAAATGACAACCTCAGTGGGTAGAAAGTAATCGACTAGTCGTTCCTGGCTACTATCAAAACTCCTTCACCCGCACTCTCATGTCCTCCCAATAATATCTATACAACTCCTGAATCGTTCCTATCTATATAGAAAGCAGCTCCTTCGCGTTCCCGAAATTACAGCATTAAATACAACTGGGTAGAAAGTAATCGAGTTGTCGTTCCTGGTTGCTTGAATTTCTGGAACGCTTTCTGCTCATTAGGTAAGCGGTCCAGTAGTTGTATTGATATCATTGGATCATCCAAACTAGTAAGGTATCTGTCCTTACCTTTTATGGATAGTATTTAATAGAATGGAGAAATAAAACTTGTCCATAAAATATTTCCCTGTTTGGATGTACAGTCATGGACAAAAAAAAACACCCCCTCACTCGATGCTGTTATATTTTAAATGAGCGTTCACTGCTTTTGCCACTAGGTGTCTGATATCGTTTAGTTCAGTCAGAAAATTATCTAAATTTTTAACCAATAAAATCATCCTATCCTATTTTCTTCCGTACTGACTATTTTTCTAACCAATCGAGGTACAACATTTTAAAGTTAACAATAACAATGCAATAAATATTGTTCACAATCATTATCCAAAAATCAATTAAATATTAAATCAAAATTTTATCATTAGATTGCAGTGTGGTGTGCTTGTAATCAAAGTATAGCGGAAAAACTGACATGCTAATCGATATCAGACTCCTAGTGGCAAAAATAGTAAACGCTCATTTGAAAATATAGCAGCAAAATATAGTGAGGGAGCGTTTTTTTTTTTTTGTCCATGACTGTACATTTGGCCACCTCGTGGCCATCAAAAGCAGAAATACCAATTTCCAGCAGTTGGTGACAGCCACTGGTTTGTTTGTCCGCCAGCAGCTCTTCCATCATGAAACCCCCCGTGCTTCGGAGGGCACGTTAAGCCGTCGGTCCCGGCTGCTACTGTCATCTCGTAGCAGTCGTTATTTACTGGGATGGCGCAAAACTCCCTCGTAGGAGTAGGTGCCGCAGATTACTCTGTACTAGATACTGAGATAATCTTGCCCAGAATCTGTTGGAATCTAAGAATTTTTGTTCCACGCCAGCGTTATTAATCCTATTTAATCCTGTTTCACAACACCATTGGCTCCCCATGTGACTTAGTGTCACGTGTACATTAAATAAAGATAGTGAATAACTCGCTAATGAGCAATAAACAAGTTTATTTAACGATAAAGTAAGTAAAATCTTTAAATACACCGCTGATCACTTGTCAGCCAAATTGATAATATTGGTCTAAACACAAACTAATAATCTTGATAATAGCAGAATTGTTGCAAATGGAAGCGTGTGATTAACCACATAAAACCACCGACCCAGCTTAACAGGTAAGTAGAAATCTGAACACACTGTCGAATACACCGGTTGACGAGCTTGTCAATTTCTCCTGTAGGATCAACTGCTGATAAGCCGCCTCTGGCCGTACCTCATCTACGGAACTGGTGCTGTGGTCGCTGTAGTAAACAGAACAATCTCAAAAAGTTAAATAACTCCAAATTAGTTAGGCGGTCAGGTGGCCGAGAGGGCTAGGGCGTAGGCTTTCTAGTTCTCAAGTCCACTTGGTCGTGGGTTCGAACCCCACCGTGGGCATGGATGATTGTGTTTGTCCCGGGCTGCGTACAGATATAATTTGTGTAAAAGGCGCAAAATGACCTTAGTAGTTGACGCCAAAATTTCTAATAAACCAACCAACCAACCAAATTGGTTAAAGGGTGAACGCGGGTCAATAAATAACTCTATCAATACAACACAGAGCGAAGGGATTATCCATTCTACGAAAAATAGGAATTCTAGATGATATACCGGGACTTTATTTAAACTCTTCTTGACTTGCATCAGATTAAAACAATATCCATCTTCACCGCCGGGGAACATCACTGGATACTTTGGACCCAACATTTTCTTGCTCGCGTGGAGGGCACGTAATTAAGTGGGAATGGTATTTGGTATGTCATGGAACGGCAGCTCAGAGCTCAAACATCACCATGTCGAAATGTTTGCGTGACCTTTGGCTGCTTAGACATTTGGTACAACCTGTATCCAGTCATCTACCAAGAACTTGTGGCATCCATGCCAAGGCGGGTTGCAGCTGTTTTGCAGGCCAAAGGTGGCGCAACGCGTTATTAAGTAGGTGGTCATAATGCTTTGGCTCTTTAGTGTAGTTATCTATGATTAATAATTACCATTCCATGCTGTTGGTATGTTTGTGTAATGTGATGTTCAATAGAATGGGGGGAAACTTTTTATCTACAAACATTTCTTTGGATGTACATTTCGGCCAGCTCGGGGCTATCATAATTGAAATTTCTTCTCGAACAAATAATTGGCATTTCTGCTGTTTGATGGCCAGATACTGGATTTTTATTTTTAGAAGATACAAGTACTTCCTCATATATTTTTCACCATTTTTATTTCTTTTGACGGGGTAGGGTAGGGTTTTGCTAATTCTTATCGAGAGCGGCCCATCTTCACGTTATTCAACCGTGCAGACAGGGATGTCCATTATACCTTCTTCTGCACATTTTTTATTTGGAGCCATTATAATCGCCGCCTAGATGTTCGGGAATATGATTTGCCAGCAGCGTCCATCAACATCCGAACGCTAGCATATGCTGAAGATGTGGTTATTTTTGCATCTGATGCACATTCCCTGAGCATCTATTTTTGATCACTTTAGTATTTCGACGGGGAGTACCATCAACCTCGTCAAGTCTAAAGGCATTGCTATTGGGAAGTGGACTGTTGACCATCTTAGGACTTTCCCAATAACATGGTGTGGCAAAGTGACAGTGTTAGGACATGTGTTCTCCTTTCTACCCATTATGGACTCATTGCATTGGCAACAAGTAGTGGAAAAGTGCGTCGCCCGCCTTGGCAAGAACTTTTGTTTCTTCACATCGATGCTTGTCAAGGTGTGGTTTATTAAGACTCATATTCAGTGTTGCCAGATCAGCGGATTTCCCGTTAAATTTAACGGGAAAAAACATTTGCAGCAGAATATCAGCGGGAAAAATATACAGCGGAAAAAATCGCGGTCAAAAAGTTTTCCAAAGAACTTCCTACAATTTTTTTTGACATAATTTTTGCGTGATTGGTCGGACTGTTGAACAGAGCATTGATGACGTCATATCATCGTTTCTGCTCCTATGCTCTTATAGTTACGGATACAGCGCCCAATCCGGTTTCGAAATTCGGCGCTGGCCTCCCATTGGTGCTTTATTTGCATATAAGCCTGCGCGAAGTCGTGGGAGAGGATCCCAGAATTAAAAGGTATTCAATTCATTCTATTCATTCCTGTGTTCCTTTAATCGCATAAGTTAAATCGAATAATGTAGATAAAAAATTTTTCTTTAGACTAGATAGCTCCTGATCCAACAGGATCACCTACTACGCATACTGTCGGTACTGTAAGTGCCAGCTTCTTGCCCGCAAATCGGATATGCTTCAGCATGTAAATTCCAAAAAACACCTGGCGAAAGTGGACATGGAAAAATCTGCAAAAACGTACAAACAACTGCCGTCTACTACAAGGTATTCTGCAAAAGAGAAAGAAGCTGAATTGAAATTAAGCATTTTCATAGCCGAACATACATGTACATCAATTCAGACGGTGAATCATTTATGTGAATTATTGCCAAGTATCGATCCCAAATCTGACGTACTGGGGCAACTAATACTCCATAGAACTCTATGTTCTGCATTGCTTAAAAATGTTATCCCCCCCCCCTGCCTTTTGAATGAGCTAATACAGAATTCCCACATTCTGGAAAGTCAGGGAAATGAAAAATTGTCAGGGAAGAAGGGCTATTTTCATGCATTTCAGCGAAAAACAGCGTATTTTTTTTTCTGAAATCCAGCGGAGGCTCCAGCAGAAAGCCTGGCAACACTGCTCATATTAAGCTCGGGAACTTTCTCATTGATGGACTTGCGCACAGCAGTTTGTCTCCATCCCAAGTGTCATTTCCAGCTTCGTAGTCGAGAGCTATTGCCTCCAACTTTACGGAAAACGATTGTTTGGATTAGCCATTGTAAATTCATCAACCAAAATCTTAATGCGCACTCTGTAATCATTCATGTCAAGATTCCTTAAGAAACTTGATTTTCATTTAGCTGACATATTACGAATTGTAATTTTTCCAATTTCTTTTTATTTAATTGAATTTATTATATGAAAAGAAACCGTATTTCCTCTCTGTTCACGACTTCCTTTTAACTCTGAGTATTCATATTAAAAATAATTAATTTGAAGTCAAAAGTGCTGCCTGCAACAATGGTTGTCCATACTTTCTTTATATAGTGCTTTATAATAAACAGTTCTCGAGCGTAACGAGCGGCAATTTGAAAGCGACCAACAATGACCTCGTGTGCACGTTGTCGAGTGCGAAAAGCGAGGCGAATTGCTTTTGTTCCATTGCGATTAGCAAACTGGCGACGAGCCTTCATTACATTCTCTGAGGGTGGTGGTGATAGGGGTTGCTTTTCATTTCGTCGATGGACGGGCGTTCGGGGTCGCCTTTCATTTCGTCGATGGGCGAGAGTTCGGGTTCCAACGTTGTATTGGAAACGGAATACGCGTATTGCTTCACGTGCAAAAAGCAAACCGCGAATGGAAAGCTAGAGATTTGCAAGACCAAAAATAATAGAAATTACGTTAAGGCGACTTGCGTCATCTGTAAAAGGGTCAAGAATAAATTTATTAGAAAGTAAGCCTTAGATCTTTAAGCTCCTTTGCCAAAAGGTTGGAATGTCGAATCGAACTCCATTCTTCTATCTTCTAAGTATATCTAACTTCTTCCTTTTTTAATTTCAGCGAGTGGAATGTAATTGATGAGAACGAGTGAGTATTCATAAATGTGGACACCTGCCATTATTACAACAATTCTACATTTGACGAGCGATTTAGAATTTCTTCGTATTGCCCTGAAGTTGGAACGTGAGGAACATCCAGACATTATGAGCAAAATCTTTGGTAGCTAGCAAATTAGCATGAATGGCCATCTTAATTCATTTTTGTTTATGCATTATATGAAATAATTAAGCATTCATCTAGGTGCTACTTGCAGGAATTTCTACACGAGAATTTTTGGCAACATCCACAAGCTTGTAGAAAGAATTTTTATTAATATCAAATTTTTATTAAAACGGGGCGTTTAAGTCGGGCACTATACCATTAAAATTTAAAGATAAAAATTAAAAAGAAACGAATGGGCATGTATTATCTTTTATCGCGTTAATCTGTAATACAGTTCCATGTTTCATTCCACTTACAATTTTTCAATGACATATGTGCTCCCTCAGAGTATTTAACAGGCAAATTGTGAAATTCGTGAAAACGCCCTGTCATTTCTTGTTCCACTTGCGAACATTTGCGTTCTCTCGCAGTTCGTGTAGGGATCGTTATGCAGACGAAAACGCGCTGCCCTTAAATACTCAAGAAAAATTCGCAGAGTTTAGAGGCTTGTGGTGGTAGAAAAAAGCTACGGTCGAACATCTCTGGTATCGATTGGGCAGAACACGATCTTGGGATCGCAAAGTAGAGCTTCCTTTTGAGATCGAGGATTAAAAATGTCTCTTATCATTCTAGTAGTCCTGGTTCCGAGTTCAGGTCACGGAATTTTTTCTTCCCATTTCTATATTGTAATTAGTCTTGAAGAATTTTCTACAGTTTGTCTTCTCTTTGCGATAGGTAGAGACGGCGAAAGTCGTGATCCCTGGTTCGAATCCAGGTCGTAACTGTTTGAATAAAGCAAATGGAAGGGTTATATCTGAACGCTGTCATTAGTACATTTCTTCTGATTTACGTGTGCACACGTTACTTTTTTTTCCAAACTTAGTAAAAATATTAATAATGTATAAATGTTACATAGTTGAAGAACAGTAATTGTCTAAAATTTTCTGTTTTGCAGTCTTCCTTCAGGTCCCTACAGCAGAACGAGCACTAGTGAATACGAACCTCTGGCACGCACTGGATTTCTTCAAAGTTGAAATGAACGCCGTCGTATATTTGTCCCCCAGATACTGAAAGAACTCTTATCGGGTAATGGAGTCGCTGATTCACAAATATGCGAATGAAGCAGGATTTACCCTTTAAAAAGGGCAGATCTAGTGGACGAATTGTCGAAAGGATCGCGTCATCACCACCCCATTTCATTTTCAAACTGTTTTTTTGTAATGATGGCTGCTTGTAATAAATTTTTTTTATAACATTTTAGTATGTGATAATTAGTTTAACTGCTTAATGGATTGTTTGTCAAAATTTATACAATTGTGACATTTTACTATTGACACTAAAAGGTAAGGACAAATACATTACTATGGGTAGTATTTGATAGAATAGAGAGAGAAAACTTGTCCATACAATATTTATTTTCTTATTTGAATGTACTTTTGGCTATCTCGTGGCCATCAAATAGCAGAAATCCAATTATTTATTCTAAAAGAAATTCCAATTATGATAGCCCCGAGCTGGCCGAAATGTACATCCAAAGAAAAAATTGTAGACAAAACATTTTTCCTCATTCAACTGACATTTAAGATACATTGCACAAACGTACCAACGGCATGGAATGGTAATTAATAGGCGCCAGATATCTATGCAAATGCACGTGTTTTTTTTTTGCAAGTATATGCAACTTCATGAAATTTATGGACAATCATTTTGTATATATAAAAACGTTGTTTCTATAATTCATAAAATTAAATATTTTGGTTTTTTGTGCATATTCTCTGAATCATAACATATAAATGCATATTCTTACCCAAAATCTTTTGGGAATCAAGAATATTTAAGTTCTACGCTAGCGATATTAATCCTGTTTAATCCTGTTTCACAACACCATTGGCTCCCCATGTGACTTAGCTAACCAATCTTAGATGAGACCACAGATTCTCAGGGGAAATAAATTGCCAACATGCTGGTAGGAAAACTGGACAAAGCAGGTCCTTCTCCGCCTCACTTAATAGCAAGTTGTTGGAAAATGCAAACCGTGGTACAGTTGCTCGATTCATAAATGACCAACCATGGTATCGTTTACTTATATTTGATAGTGTAGAATTTCAAGAAAAGTTTGTACTACTGAATGATGCAGCATCGTACATGGTGATGATAGCAAGGACGTTAGAAGTATTCTTCCCTCACATGATCCATGTCACATGTAATAGAATGCCGGTATGTAAAGAGGTCGGCATGGGATATCCAGACGTAAACTTGCTAATATCAAGCTGAAGTTTATTTTATTTATTTTTTTTTCCTCTCCTTAAAGCACCTTTACGAGTTCAGACTTTGCGCTGAACTTTGCAAGGAACTCTGCGCTGAACTTCCACTGCCACTATCTCCTGTCATTACACTGCTATTTTTTATGCAAATAATTTCCATGATATCAAGAAAGTAATCGACAGTTTGGAGATAAACGATGAAATTCGCTGTGTTAAAAACGCAAAGATCAGTATGAGAATATTACATAATAATATTATAAGAACTTGCTTATATTTCTTGTAATATTAAAGGAAGGAATTAAAGAACTGGAAGCAAAGAATCCCGCTTTTATCGGAGAGTGGAAGTAATTGATAGAATATCCAACAGCATTTCAAAAGCTCCTGGTGTTGTATCGGCAAAAGTTGCAAACAAACTTTAAAATGTTCTCGTTAAAAACTCAGGATTTCCGAAAGTGAAGATTTTTTCATGGATTTTATGTGGGGAAACATTTCCTGAAGGCACTGAACTGTCTTTTGAAATTATTGCATCCTTTATGAATGTATGTATCTCGTACGATGTTGAACGAACTTTCTCAGTATTCAAAATTGTATTTTCATCAAGCAGGCAAAATGTATTCCAGAAATTAGAAATAACAAAATTTTACTCCAGGGAGCGTGCCTATCGCTGGCACTGCTCTTACCAATTAAGCTCTCGTCGATATGAACCGCTATGCTGTTCAAGATATCCAAATGGACTTTCATGAAGTCATTATGACTTCCATTATTTGTTTGAAGAAGTTTCTTCAGTTAATTTATTATCTTCTGTTTGAGTTAAATTAAATCAATTTATTTGATGGTTTAAGGATAAGGATTATTCTAGACTTGCGAGTCGGCGTCTGCTCTGCCGATTCAGCTGCTTGGTGGCTTCATGGAAAATTATTTGAATGTCTGCACCCTTATGACACCTTCAAAAATTTTCAATGATAACATATGGCATGTAATACTGTATATCAAACAAATTGGGATGATGTATCATGAATGAATATAACATAAAATTATTGATAGTTGAAATTGGTTCAAAGGCACTTGGTTTAGTGGAACCATTATGGTTCATTGGAACTGTCAATGCTAAAATATGGCATGTAATATATCAAACAACTTAGAATGATGTGTCATGTATGAATATAATGGAAAAATAGTGATAGTCGAAATTGGTTCAAAGGTACATTGTTTAAGGGTATCTTTATGGTCCATTAGAAACTTACAATGTTAACATTGGGCGATTTGAAAATATGGTTCCGCGATTGGTTTAGTTTGTCATATTTCCTTTCGGTACTTGGTTATGTCATTCCTTAATGGTTTATTCTCTTCTCATTCGCCGTATCTGCAGATGAGGATCGGCGAGTGTTCGCCCTGAGGGGAGGCTCCTCCATGGCGGCCTAAGTTGACTAATTTACGACTAACATCAATTAATGTTCTTTATATCCCCAGAGGATTACTGGATTTTTATTTTTAGGAGATACAAGTACTTCCTCACTTATATTTCCCCAGTTTTATTTCTTTGAGGGAATAGGGTAAGGTTTTTATAATCCTTATCCAGAGCGGCCCGTCTTCACGTTATTCAACGTTATTCCATTTTTTTTTGTCTCCGATCACATGGTTTGCAACAAGCGATCACGACGACGACAATCTGAAAATTCACGCGATCAATTTCATTATGATGACTCGTCTCAGCGTTTCTTCTTTCTTCCACTGTTCTTTCACCTTGTCATTGTTACGTATCAATTTTTAGTAGAAAAATAGAAATGTCGCCAAGTGAATTGAGAAATCTTCAGAGGCACATTATTCTCTAACTTTGTCAAAAAGGAAGTGTTCAATCTGCAAGTTTGAATTTATTACAAAGCAAGAAACAGTCATCATAAAAAATAGGAATGAAATAGGAATGGCTGCTGCAACAATGATTGTCCATACTTTCTTCAAATATTGCTTTATAATAAAAAGCTCTCGAGCGTAACGAGCGGCAATTTGAAAGTGACCAACAATAATCTCGTGTGCTCGTTGTCGAGTGCGAAGAGCGAGGAGAATTGTTTTTGTTCCATTGCGAATAGCAAACTGGCGACAATCCCTCATTATATTCTCGAAGGATGGTGAAGATAGGTTCGTCGATTGACAGGCGTTCAGGGTTGCCAGTATTGGATACCGATTACGCGTATTGCCTCTCGTGTCAAAAGGAGACCGCGAATGAAAAACTAGAAGTGTGTATGAACAAAAACAATCATATTTACCTTAAGGCGACTTGCGTCATCTGCAAAGGGCCCAAGCGTAAATTTCTTAAAAAGTAAGCCTTAGATCTTTAAGCTCCTTTGCCAGAAGGTCGGATTAATTACTCTGAATGTCGATTCGAATTCATTCTTCTATCTTTATTTTTTTTCTTCTTATACTGTGTTCAGGGAGTGGAATTTAATAAAGTATTGATGAGAACGAGTGAGTGTTTATAAATGCGGACACCTGACGTTGTTACAATAATTCTACATTAACTAGCGATTTAGAATTTCTTCATATTGCCCTGAATTTGGAACGTGAGGAACATCAAGGCGTTATGAACAAAATCTTTGGTAGGTTTCAAATTTGGCATGAACGGCCATCTTAATTCATATTTGTTATGCATTATACGGTATAATTAAGCATTTTTCTCGATCTACTTGCAGAAATTTCTACAGATGATGCCAAGGTCACGAGAATTTTGGCAGTATCTACAAGCTTCTAGTAAGAATTTTTATTCGTATCAAATTTTTATTAAGTCGGTCGCTGTACCATTAAAATAAAAAAAAAATAATTCAGTCCATTCGTTTCTTTCTTTTATCACGTTATTCTACAATAAAGTTCGATTTTCATTCCAGTTAAAATTTATCAATGAGTTGTGTTCCCGCACAGTATTTAATGGCGCGGCACATTGTGAAATGCGTGAAAACTGTCGAGGATGAAAAATATCTCTAATCATTTTAGTATAGTTTTCGGCGTCCACATACTTTAAGAAAAGTCTGCAAATCCTCTGTTTGCAAGACCAAAACATTTCCCCAATAACAGGCGATCTTGTTTATTTCATGTGGTTCTCCAATCCCCAAAAAACGACATTTGAGCTAAGATGCCTCGATAGTTGTTGCAATTTCTATTATCTTCCTTTTTGAAGATAGGGACCACAATTCCTGTCTGAATGTGTTAATTTCATGATTGATACGTGTGCCACTATTTTTCAGACTCGCTTTCACGCATACAAATTTTATCTGTGCTAAAAATTCAATACACCGTATGTGACACTTTCTTTACGAGTGATTGTACAGGGTGTACACAAATAGTTGCCCTGGTTTCATGATTTTATTATAATTTATTTTACATATCACGAAACTTAGGAAATACATAGAGCAACTCGCCAAGGTTTTTTTTTTTTTTTTTTTTTTTTTTTTTTTTTTTTTTTTTTTAAATGTCCGGTAGATCTATGTTCGCTATAGCTGCAAAATTGAAAGAGCGGTCGTGTCGGAAATGATCATCAAAAATGGCCTCCACGCTCCTGACTTGCCGCCTTGTGACTTATTTGATGGACTTAGTGTTTGTGCTGCTATTACTTGCTGATCTGCTGACTCGTATCAACGATCTTTTTCTCAAATAGACATTGACCTGTGTGTCATGGATTACAGAATTTACATCTGTAGAGTCACTGAAGGGGCACAATATCGAGGGGATAATAAAGTGTATTTTAATGCACCAATAATAACGAATTGATAAGAAAATGAAGAAAATTCCTCAAGCATATCATGAACACTATAGAAAAGAAAAGGAAATATTTTGCGACATGGAGTCGAAGAAAATATCGCCCCATTCGCTGTCGCTTCTCTGGCTCGAGTTCAGGTCACTAAATTTTCTCTTCCCTTTTCTATATTGTAATTTTATGCTTGAAGAGTTTTCTACAGCTTGTCTTCTCTTTAAGATGAGCAGCGGCGGCGAAAGTCGCGATCCCCGATTCGAATCCAGGTCACTTAATTTTTCCCTTTCCTTTTCTTTCTCGTAACTGTTATGCTTTGAATATAGTGAATGGAAGGGTTATTTCTGAACACTGATGACGCTAGTACATTTCTTCTGATTTACATTGAATAGTTTTTTTTCCCAAACTCTTAGTAAAAATATTAAAAATGTCTGAATTTTTCATGGTTGAAAAACAATTATCTAAAATTTTCTGTTTTGCAGTCTCCTTTCAGGTCCCTTCAGCAGAACGAGGATTAGTGAATGGGAGCCTCTGGCACAGCACTGGGCCTGTCCAAGATAGAAATGAACGCCATCGAATCTGATTATATTTGCAGCTCTAGATGCTCAAAGAACTCTTATCGGGTAATGGAGCCGCTGATTCACGAATGAAGCAGGATTTACTCTTTACAAAGAGCAGTTCTAGCGGACGAATTGTTGAAAGGATCACGTCTTCACCACCCCATTTCATTTTCAAACATTTTTTTTTTTTTGTAATGATGGCTACTTGTAATAAAAATTTTAATTTGTGATAATTACTTAAACTAGTTAACGGATTAGGCTTTTGTCCAAATTTATGCAATTGTAATATTTGATCGACACTAAAAGGTAAGGGCAGATAAAGTGAACTCATTTCACGTTAGTGTGAGTACTCTATGGATAGTATTTAATAGAATGGAGAAATAAAACATGTCCGTAAAATATTTATTTCCTTATTTGGATGTACATTTGGCCACCTCGTGACCATCAAAAGCAGAAATGCCAATTATTTGTCGAAAAATTCAAATTATGATAGCCAGAGCTGCCCGAAATGTACATCCAAAGAAATATTTGTTGACAAAACGTTTTTTCCCATTTTATTGACACAAGATACATTACAGAAGCATACCAACGGCATGGAATGGTAATTAATAGGGGCCAGATTTCTATGCAAATGCATGTTTTTTAATATATATTTTTTTTTTTTTTGCAAGAAATTTTCTTCATGAAATTTATGGATAATTATTTTGGGTAGATGTGTTTAAAAACGTTTCTGTAATGCATAAAATTGAATGTTTTGGCTTTGTGCGCATTTCTGAATTAGAGCATATAAATGCATATTGTCCAAAATCTGTTGGAAATCAAGAATTAAGTTCTACGCTAGCAAAATTAATCCTGCTTAATCCAGTTTCACAACACCATTGGCTCTCCATGTGACTTAGCAAACCAATCTTGGATGAGACCACAGATTTTCAGGGGAAATAATTGCTAACATGCTGGTAAGAAAACTGGACAAAGAAGGTCCATCGCCGCCTCGCTTAATAGCAAGGTGTTGGAAACTGCAAACCGTGGTACAGTTGCTCGATTCATAAACTACCAACCATGGTACCGTTTACTTGTATTTGATAGTGTAGAATTTCAAGAAAGGTTTGTACTCCTCCTGACTGATGCAGCATCGTACATGGTGAACAAGGACGTTAGAAGTATTCTTCCCTCACATGATCCTTGTCACATGTTTAGCTCGTGCTATTCATAGAATATGTAAAGAGGTCCGCATGGGATATCCAGACGTAAACTTGCTAATATCAAGCTTGAAAGCTGCTTTTTTTTCCCCTCTCCTTGAAGCACCTGTACGAATTCAGACTTAAAGGAAATCTGCCCTGAACTTCCATTGCCACTATCTCTTGTCATTACACTCTGGGGAATTCGATTACTGCTGCTATTTTTATGCAAATAATTTCCATGATATCAAGAAAGTAATTGATAGTTTGGTGATAGACGATGAAACTCGCTGTCTTACAAACGCGAAGATCAGTATGAGAATATTACATAACAATATTATAAGAACTTGCTTATTTCTTGTAATATTAAATGAAGGAATTAAAGAACTGGAAGCAAAGAACTCCCGCTTTTATCGGAGAGTGGAAGTAATTGATAGAATATCCAACAGCATTTCAAAAGCTGGTGCAATATCGGCAAAAGTTGCAAACAAATTTTAAAATGTTCTCGTTAAGAACTCAGGATTTCCGAAAGTGAAGATTTTTTCATGGATTTTATGTGGGGAAACATTTCCTGAAGGCACTGAACTGTCTTTTGAAATTATTGCGTCATTTATTCATGTATCTACCTCGCATGATGTTGATCGAACTTTCTCAGTATTCAAAATAGTATTTTCATCAAGCAGGCAAAATTCTACTAAAGAAATTAGAAATAAATAGAAGTTCAAAAGGAAAAATTCCGCGATCCGGACTCGAGACAAGGACCATTATTAGTTTCATTATTTGTTTGAGGAAGTTTCTTCAGTTAATTTATCTTCTGTTTGAGTTAAATTTCATCAATTTAGTTGATGGTTTAAGGATAAGGGTGATTCCCGAATTGCGAGTCGGAGCTTGCTCTTCCGATTCAGCTGCTTGGTGGCTTCATGGAAATCCATTTGAAAATCTTATAAGAGCATGCTGGTTCGTATCCACGGTAGCTCAATTGGTAAGAGCAGTACCAGCAATAGGCATGGTCCAGGTTCGAGTTCAGGTCGCGGAATTTTACCTTCCCTTTCTATTTGTTATTGTGATATGTTTGAAGAAGTTTCTTCAGTTAATTTATTATCTTCTGTTTAAACTTAGAAATGTTTTTAATAGCAAATTGTTCAGCATAAACTCGTACAAGATTTTTTGAATAGTCACTTTTTTGTTCTAAATGTATTAAAAAAACACCTCCATTATTCTAAAATATGACGTTTTATTGTACAGGTTCAACGGGTTTAAAATGGGGGTCGATAATATGAAAAAACAGTACAAAACAGAAACTTTTGCCAGGTAGAGTGCTGCTTGTCTTCTCCTTTTCCATGGACAACTAAAACAAGTTTCATATTATAAACTTTTTTCATTGCCCTTTAGGGCATTTTTTATAAACTAGTCCTTTCCTTTGAACTATGTAGAAAGGGGGGATACATTTTGATTAAAATGAAATATTTTTTGCCAAAAGTGGCTTAAATTTAAAAAATAGCCCATTTGTCATTGTTAATAATTAGAGCAAATTACTTTGCTACATTGCTACAAACATTCAGGATCTTAAAGCCCCGGCAATTTCAAAATCTTAAAGCCCCGGCAGTGTTTAATGAAAATGTAATTTCTCAGAAAGTGACCAAAATTCAAATTGACCCTGAAAGGGCAGAATAAGCCAGATTAAAACGAAAGTTGGCAATTTTACAGAATATTACATGTAGATTGTAATAAAAGTTACTCAAGCTCTATCTGATCAATCTCTCGGACATGACAGGATTTGATATCTGTGCAAATTAGGGTCCAATTATCTCGGAACCACTGCAAAGTTTTGAAAACGGCTTTTTTCATAGTAATCCCCGTGCAAAACTACCCCAGAAAATGTATTTACTTTGTTTCTTTCTGCAATACACAGAGCCTGAGACCGACCTTATAGTGTCCAAAAAAAATCTTTTTTTACAGTAATCCTACAGTATACCCAATTAGCATAGAACTTCTTCAAATTATTCTAATCACTTATAGGAACAGGCTCCCTTGGCCGTTTTCTCCAAAGTTCAGGCGTTTTCATTGAAAATGGTACTTTTTGGTGGAAAAAGTTCCCACTAGACCTCGGTAAAACATATTATAGGGTTGGCACTGCCGTGCCTACCCTGATTAGCAAGCTTCTACAATATAGACTAGCTCAAGATAAGTCTGTGATGTTTTTTAATCATACGCCTTACCTCAGATGTTCATCAATGACCTACAATATGTTTCTGATGAATACACAGTTTTCTATAGTCATTTTTCATATGAAGCGTATTAATCTTGTCAAAGTTTATTAGTATTATTGTTGGGGATTCATTAGGTACATGGGCCACCAACCTTGCACTTTTTTTTTATTTTTATGATTTCCTATTTAATAAGAGGCGTTTAAAATTATTTAGGTCGTACAATAGTCGCAAACAAACTCCATATGCAAAAACAAAAATTGATATTGGTGTAGCGAGAATTTTTTTTTTTTTTTTTTGCACTAGGAGTAGAAACAGGAAAAAATTTTTGGAAATAGTCTGAAAAAAATATAAAATTAAAATTTTAAAGCACACACTTTCACCTTAAAAAGTGCAGTAAAAAGTAAAAACTCTAATTAAAGGAGTTGAATAATGTATAATGGACTTAACATGTCTTAAATTAATTAAGTCAAACTTTAAATTTTTAAAAATTTAATTCAAAAAATTGTAAAATTAAATAGTTAAAAAATAATTCAAAGTGTATAGAGAAAACAAAAACTCCTCCACGAGAAAGCCAAATGATTTTTCTTATTTCATGTTTCTCCCAGTGAGAAATAACGTTTCCCGTTTTAGCGTCACCCGAATGTGTGCGCAAATCAGAATGTAAGTGAAGGAGTTGGCTTTAGGCTTATCGACGGACCAGCAGGGAAAGTAACGTTTTCTGGAGATGTACACATACAAGATCTACAAAACAACTTAAAATTCATCCTGGTGATCTGCATTGAAACCAGTCATTGAATCATTAGGAGAATTAAGTGTGGGAAGTGATAGGTTAATATTTATCTAAATTTATCTCAGGTAAGATTACTGACTGATAAGATAGTTTCGTTTTGGAGTGGATTCAAGAATAGCAGGAGAAGTGTGTGGATTGTGGAGAAGTATCTCCCTGTACAAAACAAAGTGTTCCGTGCATTTGTAGAACCAAACAAGATGTAGCGAACGATCGACTACATATGATTGATCACTTCAATGTGAGTACATGTAATCGTGCCTAAGGTGTCAGATGAAAATGAAGCAATGTCGGGATGGATAGATATGGATGTGTGATGATGTTCCTCTTGGTTGTTTAATTTACATTGTGGATGCATGCAACAAGGAGCCTGCAATGAATGAGCTTGATGTGAGAGTAGGGGATGAAAGATCATATGCAACCAGAAATTATAAAGCCACTTGCATTATTGTAAAAAATAATAAAATCTTGTAAACATTCCAAGGAGGAGCGTTAGCAGTGAAGCAGAAATACATTTATACATTTATTAACAAGAAATTAACCCCCCCCCCCAAGTTTTTTTTAATCAAAATATTGAATTTCTCGAATGATGTATGTAGAAAATGTAAAACAGCTCGTATCTTCTTTTACATTTCCGATCGAATGACATATCACATGCCACATGTTACCATAGTTCTGAAGACCAAATGACTGCCACCCCCGCAACTCTGATCCCACTGGAACAATTGGGCCTAAATTTCATAATAATGTAGATCTTGCCTATACGCTGTCCAATGAAAGAAAAACTGGGCGTGTCTAATTAAATTCCCAATTTTAATTGTTAGACATTGTTGCTAAATTAAAATTAACAATGATTAACAATTGAAATTGGGAACTTAACTGGACACGCCCAGCTTTTCTTTCTTTGGACAGAGTATAGAGGAATCTGGATACTGAATTTCACTCCTGTATGAACCTAAATAGCACATAGATCTTTTGCCCTCTCCATCTTCCACCCCCGTAATTCCAACCCCCTGTGCACCAATCATAATAAACTAAATTTTTAAAAAATTTGCTAAAAGTGTGCACGAAACTGTAAATCCACCCATTTGGGTGACTTTCGACCTAAACAATGAAATTAATATGGGACCATCTTGGTGCTAAACCAAATCCAATTGGATCTGTCTCATTACGGACAGGGAACCGAATTGGAGGGGGTGTGCCATGACTTTTGGTGAGTGAATGTAGATTATGAGCACTTGAGCAATCGTGCGTTGACAAAGCGATTTTACGTGCGCGTGCCGATGTCAATAATGCTTAAAAGATGAACAGAAGGTAACAATATATTCATTCTTGACAAATCAATTAATATACATAAATATATGACATGCCATTATCTTAGTATTCTTTATAGTCACTGTTTTAGCACGTGAATTCGACTTGAGGGGGTCCACGAAAAATTCTGAAAAGTTGATAAGGCCGAGCTAAGACCTTGATGGTCATATTTATGAAAACTGAATTTGAAAAAGTTAATCCGTTTTCACGTTATTGCCAAATGGTGGACAGCTGGATAAACGTACAGACTAAGCGTGTATTCTTAGAAGTAGCTTTCTGCTAAAGCTCCTAATAATGGTCAGCACATTAAGAGAAAAACAAATTAAAAACCATTACAGGGTTCATTTTAGGCAGGGTTTACAGGGCGCACTGCCCCGTTTGCCCTTTTGATGAAAAATTTCCGCCCTGCTGCCCTTTGATCCTGATCGCGGGCCGCAACACCTGAAAATGCATCCCCCTAGAAAAATCTAAAAATCTTGTAAAGATGTTAAAGAACCTCGAAAAGAACTATGCATTTTTTATAGAAAAAAATCTTTTTTGAAAACATAATGCCCTTTTTTGAAAATTAAGTGCCCTTTTTAGCCCTTAGCACTTCTTTTTTTTAAGTCTAGAATGAACCCTGTTATTATATAAAAGGAGTGGTTTGTAATCTTTCAATTTAATAAGTAAATCTCCCTTTTTAATATAGTAAATGAGATAAAATAATGAGATAAATAAATAAATCAATGCAAATCCTGATGAAACTGAATGATCTTGAAGAAATGACAAAACTGGATGAACTTGAAGAATGGGCAAAATTGGATGAACTTGAAAAAAATGACAAATCACAGATTGCTACCCTGGCATTCGCCAACCCATACACGCCCTCGACTGGAGCAAAGTGCAGCGTGATTCATCATTCCACAGAATGTTTTTCCATTCTTCGATAGGGCATTGTCGGCATTCCTCAGTCTGGCAGCAACATCAATGTAATTTTGTTTTACACTGGCCTTAATATTTTTATTTTATTGTCATTTTCAATAATTTCAGCCAGGACCTTTGCATAAAGAAACCAGACAGTCTACAGAGATTTTATTTATGTTCTATACACCGTTTGTTGTTGAAACCACAAGTCGTTTAATTTGGGGAATTAGCAAAGCAAAAAATTGAATTCATTTCTCTGTAGGAAAAGCCAATGGATTTGATTATTCAGGCTGAAAACCATCCTTATGGTGTTTGTATTGGTTTAATTCATAAATGGAGCCGATATACTAATAATGGCACTTTTATACAGCTTGCTATAAGCCATATTCAATATAAAAAAAGAGATTACAAAAATCTCTGTATGGGACACCAAATGTTGCATTATTAAAATGTACAACAGCAAACACACGAAATACCGCCAGATTGGAAGAATGAGTAAAATTAAACAAAACAATCACTAAAGGCCACTCCGCACGCAACAAGGGCGAAAATCGAGGGTTGTCCGAATCTGAAGAAAACATGCCCGCGGGTCGGCAGCAGCCACCCACGTATGCCTGCATCGTTCCTGTGTCGATCAGACATAGTCAAAATTTCAAGTCACTGGTGGTAGAAATAGAAGGAATGATGAACAAAGATATGAGTGTAGAAAGTTGAGAGGAAAGGTGACAAGAAGGTTAGGTTAGGTTTCTTGGAGATATAGTGTTGCCGAAGAAGTGTTCAATATTTTGAAGATAAAATAATTAATTGTACTTCTTCAAATAATTAAGAACACTTCTGCAACATCATAATTCTGAACACTTCTTCTGCCTCACTTTATGACTGCATCGGAGGGATGGGTTTCGAAATATCCCAGACAGGCAAAGAAAAAACAATTCATTCAATCTAAGTATCATCTGACTGAGCTAAAATTAATTTTAATCCACAGAGCTAAAATTATATGTGTTTGAGAATTGACTCATAATGGGGAGAAGTTACCCCATTCCTGCACAAGTCAAGGGTACTTTTATATTACCATGTAAATTCTCATATATAGTTCATTCAGAAGAAGAATCCACTGTAGGTACATATTCCCTTCAAAACGACAATCTTGACATTGCGAACCAAACGTCCAGAAAAGTTATCTTGGGCGAATCCGATCCTTTTAAGCAAAAAAAAAAAACAACAAACTCTAAAAGTGTTCCAATAGAAACCAATAAGCAATATCGAGTTTATTACCTTTCTTCCGCCTGGTCATGAGAATGTCGAACGACGTCAAAGGCGGAAGAAAAATTCAACTTGTGCTTTGGGAAGAAAAATTCAACACTTCATATCAAAGATGAAAAATAGGAAAGATAATTCCACAGCCTGGATTCGAACCAGGAACCTTTGGCTCAGACTGCCAACGCGCCAACCAATTGCACCACTGCGGACATGAAATCAAACTACAATTTACATGACCTTAGGGCTTGGTTGGAGCAGTCACCTAGTCCGCAGGCTGGGACTATCTTTCCTAAGGCGTAATATTCAATAAAGAATAATTCATAGGATGTTCAGTGAGGCTTTTATCGTACGCCATACCTCAGCTGTTCAAATTAATGACGAAAAATAGGAAAGAAAATTCCACAGCCTGGATTCGAACCAGGAACCTTTGGCTCACACTGCCAACGCGCCAACCAATTGTGTCACTGCGGACATGAAAGCGAACCGCTATTTACATGACCTTAGGGCTTGGTTGGAGCAGTTACCTAGTCCGCAGGCTGAGACTATCTTTCCTAAGGAGTAATTTTCTTTCCTATTTTTCATCATTAATTTGAACAGCCAAGGTATCACGTACGATAAAACCTTAACTGAACATCTTATGAATTATTCTTTATTGCATATTCTTTGATTGCCCACCGATAAAACTTGTAATTTAACACCGTAAGTAATAATAAATAAATTAACAACTCTTGTCCACAAAATTATTTAATCGACATATACATATTTCGATTAAATAATTTTGTGGACAAGAGTTGTTAATTTATTTATTATGTCACTTTTCACAGTAGTTAAACATTTTTCAGCGTAATGTATTTAATTTTGTAAATTTTGTTTGTTATAAATTAAGGAATAATAAAACCATGGAGAATAATAAAAAATAGTTTTCACAATCAATAAATCACTTACTATTTTTCAAACAATTTCTATATGTTCATCATGTCTATTTATGGCCGACGCAGTTTTAGATGCAAAAGTAACAAAAGCAACAAAAGTGATCTTTTCGCGTCCGGTTTCATTCACAATGAAAACCTATTTTCTTTGCTTTTCAAAGCAAAGACAAAGTCACTTTCCCTTTAGTGGAAGAATGTGAATGCGACTAATGGTTTATGAATTTGGTTTTGGAAAAATTTCCAAAGAACGCAAATGAAATAAACCACTATTTCATAAAAAAAATTTTTAATACGAACTAGCCAATTTTTTTATAAGTTATGACTCTTTCCGGTTATGGCTTTCATTATTTATTTATTTATTTACATTTACATTTTGATAGCACACTAAATTTATAGTAAATCATATGGTAAAAAGAACATTTGTTATGAATATCAAGGTGCCCAAAAGACCTGGAGGCCTGTCTAGGGGCATCTTTCATTCTTTGAAATTAATATATGTAAATGGTATAAATTAATGAATATTAAATTAAATATAGGAACAGCAACTAATAATAATAATAATAATAATAATAATAATAATGAAAACAGTGAAAATCATTTGAAATTTTAAAAATATAAGGAATTTAAAGTAGTTGAGATTAAGCCTGAATGAATATTTCTAAGAAGTTGTTTAAAATATTGAAAGGAAGGTGCATCATGAAGTTCTTTGGTTAATAAGGACCAACAGATTATTCCAGAAATTGATATTGATCTCTTTAAATAATTTACTCTATAAAATGGAATCATTATTTTATTTTCTCTTGTGTGATAGTGATGAGAGGAATTAGTTAATATAGGGGGATTTCTAAGACAATATATATTACGTGTAGTCTTAAATATAAACAGGGCTAATTGAATTAATGATTGGTCCGGTTATGGAATAACTATTTATTATATTGCTTACGCGTTTCGGTTTACACCATCATCAGAGCAAGATTTTACAATTAATAAGGAAACTATATAAATGTACATATTTTTGAGAGGGGTAGTTAGTTGTTAGCCTCGGTTCGGGACATGTGTGTCTGATTGGTTAGCAGTGGGTTGGCAGTGAGATAAGGGAACGGGATAGGGGATGTGAACTTAAGTTTAGAACATTTGGGCTGGAAATATTGATGATACATGATTAGTTTTTTACAAAGTTTCGAGTTTGGGGAGCCAGGGTGGCATGGAGCAATGTATATAAGTGCGCCGTGTTTTATAAAATGAGGTTTTGAATATAGTTTTAAACATTTTTTAGAGTTCTGTTTCACCATGGTTGGGGGAGAGGAGATAGATGGCTGTCATTTAGGGGAAGTGATTCTGTTACATTTGTGAGAGAAGAGGGTTGGAGGTGGGGAGGGGGCTCATTTTGGTTGGAATGTAAACATTCGTTGTTATCTATTAAGTTGCTGGTGGGGAGGGATAGTTTGGAAGATATTAACTAGCTAAACTTATCTAAAGGAAGGATAAAAGTGTATGAACAGCTTTTTATAAACTTTATATTACTATATAAACGTTATCCCGGGAATATGATAGTGTAGTCGGGATAGACAAGTTTAATATGGTGGGGGGGGGGGGGGTAGACATTATTTCAAGTAGGATTATTTCAAATAAGAACTGTACGTATTAATCATATTTGGCAAGGATATTTCACAAAATCTCAATATGATAAGACACCTTGCTTGAGCATAAGTACTTATAAGGCCTGGTCATAAACCATTTCACTAATCACTTGGTTCATTCCAGAATCGTTTTTAACTTCTATGATAATGTTAAAGAAAATTCCTTCACCTATTTAGATTATTTTTTGATGGTATGGAAAAGAATAAAATATATGATAAAGTTTGGCATCGAATTAAACAGTTGCTGTTACTTTCTCCTGATCAGGCAACAGTGGAAAGAGGGTTTTCAATTAACAGGAACACTGCAGTGGAGAATATGACTGAAAAAACTTTAGTCGCACATAGTGATTACTGATCATATTGAGTCGGTTGCAGGACTTTCCAATGTTAAAATAGACAAGAAATTATTAAATACTGCAAGTGCAAGACAAAAATATAAGATATTTTTAAAAGAAAATAAGAAATTAAAAGAAAAAAAAAAACAAAGCTGGCACAAATCTCTTGATAGTGTGAAGAAGAAATTTATGAGATGAAACAAAAATCGAAACAAATAAAAATTGATAAAGAAAAATTAAATGCTGAAGCATATAAACTTGCAACAAAAGCAGAAGAAATGGAGCTTTGTCACTTCTTTCGCAATCGAATGCAGTACATAGCCTTGCCAGAAAAAAATTGAACAGATTTAATTATAAGGTATGTTCAGATGAAAGTGATTTAAAGAGGACTGAGATGGATTAAATGAAAGTATTAATATTTTCCTTTGTTTATATAAAAGAAGAACATCTTACAGACGCGCAGTCCTAAAAAAAAAAATCTCCACCTGCCGCAATACAGGAGTCCCACTGGGACATCAATCGGCTAATACCGTGCGCAAAAAAGTCTGTTTTCTGCTGCTCTCTGAACCATTCCCGAACAGCGTCCTTAACCTCCTCATCATTGGCGAATCATCGACCTTTCAGTGCCTTTTTTAAAGGACCAGACACATGAAAATGACATGGTGAGAGGTCCGAGCTATAAGGAGGGTGTGGCAGAACTTGCCACTTCCTTTTGGTTATTGCTTCCTGCAACATGTGGCCTAGCATTGTGGATCACCCCATCACTGAGCTTACCAGGATGCTTGTTTTTCACAGCTTGACGCAAGTTCTGCAGTGTAGTGGTGTATAAGATAGCATTAATACGGGTTTTGGGATCCATAACTCCAAAAGCAGAGGACCGTCTGAATCAAAGAAACACGTAAGCATAACCTTCCCGGCCGAACTTTGCAACTTGAATTTTTTGGGCCGTGGTGACGATGGATGCTTCCACTGCTTTGTGGATACCTTCCCAGAGGGTTCCCAGTAATGGCACCAAGTCTCATCTACTGTGATACTCTTCAAAAATGCTTCCTCCTCACGACTGTAACGTTCCAGATGATCCAAACAGCAGCCGAAACGCAGCCCTTTGTGCTCTTCCGTGAGCATTCGGGGTACCCACTGACAGCAGACCTTGCCATATCCCAGGCTTTTCACTACAGCATATGCAGAACCAATACTGATGTTGTGATCCTTCGCAAGTGACTGTATACTGATCCGCCTGTCCTCGTGAATTGACTTATCCATGTCTGCCTTCAATTGATCGGTGATGACCATATTTGCTTGGCCCGGATGTGGTTTATCAACCGTTTCGACACGACCATCATGGAACATTTTGGCCCAACACACCATTGTTATTTTCGAGACACCTGCTTCTCTATAAACATTCAACATCCGAGCATGAATATCGACTGGTGGAATTTCCTCAGCTATCAGAAACATCACCGCTCGTTGGTCAGTTTTGGACGGAAATTTAATAGGGTCCATTGTAACACAAACGAAATACGACCATAAGCCTAACGTAAGTTCCCACAGCAGTGCTTATCAGAACAAGCAGACGATTCGTCAACAATCACCCGTTTGCCTGCTGTCTGCGCACTCACATACTCGCGTGCTACAGCCCGAATCACTTTCATTTGAACATGCCTTATATTTATAAATTATATGAATATATTTATCCTTAAAATTATAAAAATAATATGGTTTTGGAAAATATATTGAATTGCCTGGAAAAGTTTTGAAAAAATTTTATCTTTGATCACATGTACGAACCCTGTTCCTCTAATAGAAAATTATATTCCTGTAAACAGTGCTGCTTTGCTTTCATCGATCCCCAAATCGCAGATGGTTACTTCGCATCGATGCTGGCACCTGAAATCACTCACTGCGCAAATGAATGCTCTCTCTATCTTATTTCTTTTTTATGAATGTTTTGGACACTCGTAATTGTTAGGATATTTTCACGTGCTTTCATAATTCTATTATTGTTTTATATTATAATAATGAAAATATCTAGAAGATCTTAAACTAATAACTCCTATTTTATTTGCAGGTTCCCAAGTGAAACTATTTACTTAACAATGGACCTAGTTCCCATCATAATTCAGAATAAGGATAAATCTCAAATTGACGAGGGCTTTTATGGAAATCAACATCTCAGCTTAATAGATACTCTCTTGTTTACTGCACTCAATATAGCATCTGGAATTGGAAACGTATCCAAAACCTGTTTCAGTACTCAACTTGTAGAATTTATGATTGAAATGCCTGATAGTAATACTAATGTAATTATTCGTTATGATTTAAATCAAACAGAAGAAACAAAATACAACAGTCCAATTAAAATTTTACCTGAAGTAGTTTTGGATATTAAAGATGAAACTGATACATATGAATACCAAACTGAGACCATTAGTGAAAATCAGCATTGTGGAAATGAGAATGAAGTTCGCTTTGTACCATGTATGAACTATGCAGTTGTCAATTATGATGGCGAGACCTTAACTTCAAGCAATGAAGGCTTAATTGTCAATGAACCTTTGGAAAATCAAACTTCTGAAGTGGATTTCACTAATTTACCTCAACCAAGAATAAATTTTCATCCTCCTGAATATAGAACTACACATGATACCTACTATTGTGGTATGTGTAGTGGATACTTCTCATCATTGTTGGATATAAACGAGCACGAGAAAAGTGATTGTGGTAAGAGGCATGAAAGGGTTTACAGTCGTGAGACACCATATTCTTGTAGTGTATGTGGGAAATCGTACTTGTATTTGTCTTCTAAGAATAAACATGAAACCATTCACTTGGGAGAAAGCGCACATTCTTGTACTGTTTGTGGAAAAGCCTTCTTGAGATTTAAAGATAAAATTAGACACGAAAGAATTCATACTGAAGAAAAACCATATTCTTGCAGGATTTGTGGAAAAGCATTTTCAGATTCATCACAGAAATCTGTACATGAAAGAATTCACACTGGAGAGAAACCTTAC
The DNA here is from genome assembly GCA_023313115.1 of Rhysida immarginata. Classification (NCBI taxonomy): domain Eukaryota; kingdom Metazoa; phylum Arthropoda; class Chilopoda; order Scolopendromorpha; family Scolopendridae; genus Rhysida; species Rhysida immarginata. Next base: position 2,353,359 of record JAHWFO010051442.1, on the reverse strand, counting down.
GCCTGCCAAGTGTGTGGAAAGTCATTTGCAATTCAGTCAAATAAAATTGCACATGAAAAGATACATACTGGTGAGAAACCTTATGCATGTAGTATTTGTGGACGATCTTTCTTAAGAGCCATAGATAAACTAAGACACGAACGAATTCATACGGGTGAGCGACCTTATTCTTGTGGTGTTTGTGGAAAGACTTTCCCAAGTTCATCGAGTAAATCTAAACACGAAAAAATTCACTCTGGAGAAAGACCTTTTTCATGTACGATGTGTGGGAAATCTTTTTTAAGGGCCAAAGATAAAACAAGACATGAGAGGATACACACTGGTGAAAAACCTTATTCATGTACTGTGTGTGGAAAATGCTTTTCAAATTCATCAGAGAAAACTGTGCATCAGAGGATTCACACTGGAGAGAAGCCTTTCTCTTGTAGAATATGTGGAAAATGTTTTTCAAATCCAGCTAATAAAATCAGGCATGAAAAGGCTCATGCTGTTAAGAAAGAGTGATATCACACTTCTAGAAGAATAATAACTTGCGAGTAGTTATTCCTTGTGGTAATTATTTTTTGTGCAAGGAGGGCCCATGAACATGGAATAAATTTGTTTTTCAGTATTGACATACAGTGGTGTATAAAAGTTTTAAAAAATATTTTTTAAGTAATTATTGTATTGGCTCTTACATAAGCCGACCCCAAATCTAAGCCGACCCTTAAAGGTAAACTCCACGGAAAAAATCGACTTTATTTTTTTTTTTTGCATCATAGCATTAATCCAGGTTAATAGAGTATATATCATTCAAAATTTTCGATTTTTTCCTAATATTTTATTAAGAAAAATGCCTCAAAAAATTGAAAATTGGCATGGGATCTTCCATTCCTTCTCCAGAGAACACGGCGGAACAAGGCGTTATTTCCTGCCGCAAGAACCTTGGGGAATATCGTCACCGAGATTCTAGTCGCTTAGAATGATTCTACATATCATAAAATTTTGCTAACTTGTTTTATGTCAGAATGCCTTCAATTTATTCTGTTTTTGGATGTGTAAATAGATAGTCGGATAGAAATTTCATGTTTCATAGATTTCCACAATCAGAATCAATTAAAAAACAGTGGATTAGTTTTTGACAGCAAGGGAACTGGTATCCAACTCCAAACAGCATCGTGTGTTCAACCCATTTTAAGAGTCTACGCAACAGCAGTTTTAAATTCAGTATCAATTCAAACAAGGAATTCGCTGAAACTAGATCACGTATAAGGTGGAACTAGATGCTCTTCCAACTCTTAAACGGGCTTGGCGTCCAAGAACAACGACTGCAACAGCATGTGCTAAACGCCAAAGGAAGAATGAGGTAGGCCTATCTGCTGTATAGGGCACATGCCGACGTGGCAAGCAAAAGATCTTGTTTTACGGTTTAATGCATAGGGCTGTATATCGCAGAAGTTGCAGTAGCTTTTAAATCAGCCAACGGCCCTTGTATATTGTTGTCACTGTTATCAAAATCGCAGTCGTCACTATCGGTCTTGTTTCATATTCATAGTCCATTGCGTCCAATGTGTGACGTCACGATTTCGAAACTCCTTCGCGCTTCTCCGCAACTTGTGACGTAATAGTTGTCGAAACATGGCGCCAGTATCGATCGCAGGGGGAGGGGAAAAAATGAAAGCTTTTATATTTATATATTTTATCAATTTTGAGTTAGAATTGAAAATTTTTATACATGGTATGTTGTTATTGAGACCTTCATCTTTCATTTTAAACAAAGTTGTTTTGAGTGTGGAGTTTACCTTTAAATTTTCATCACGTTTAGGATGAAAATTTTTTTGTCAAAAACAAATTTAGAAATTTTAAAAAAATTAATAAAACCATTCCAAAAATAATTAATATCAAAATTAATATTAAAAAAAAAGAACATAGGTTAGTAAGACCATGGAAAAAAAATTGATAAACGGATAGGGGCTATCCTTTATCAAAGTAAAGAGGATAGCCTCTATCTGAAGTTGCAGTTTTTCCAGGGTCTTACGATCCTGTATTTTTATCATTTTTATTCCAGGTTCTTTGTCTCGTTCCCTTTCTTCTATCCGTCAAAATTAATATTGTAATATTGCCAATACTGTAAAAATTACCAAAAGCATAATCTACAGGTATCATCAAAATGCATTCAGTTTGATTATTCACTCCAAAATTATGACTAAAGTTTCATTTGATTTGATTCTTTTTTTAAATTTGCATTCCGATTCCTTCGATGAATCTTTCTGACTACAGGTTAACCCGAATACTCGAGCTCCCTGTTAAATTGAACTAAACTCTTGGACCCATCCTCCTGAAGCATTATTAGTGGAAATTTTACCTATTAACTCAAACATAAATTTTATTTAAAACTGCTTAAGTCAAATCAGATTTTTAAAATATTTGAATATAATCTGTATATTTTATTAAATTGGTAATTATTTTTTAGTACAGTCAAACCCGCATATAAAAAAGAACTGCAGAAGAAAGAACACTTTGCTTATAATAGGTTGTTTGCACTTCCTAGTGAAAATAAAATTTTCAAAATGTTTTTCGAGCACATCCAGGGTGTTTCCATAGAATCCAACCGGTTGCCAACAGTCACATGCTCGATTAAACCATTCCCAAGTGGGCGATTCTGTCCATTTGTACAGTGGAACCCTTTTAATATGATTTTCTACATAATAAGCGCCTTTATGTGGGCCCCTTAACTTTAATTACATTTTCCATATAACCCATCTCGTTTAATACAATAGTTTTCCTGCATATTATGCTCCATCTGGCCTACGTGCATACGTACTTTGAGCTCACTTATGCCAGGGCGACTATCAGGACCCAGGCAGACTGCATACATACCCGATCCTGCGCATCTCCCTCTTCATGTTTTTGTTCTATTTTATTTGATCCATCATTGCTCGTCAAAAACATTCAAAATTAAAAGGAAAAAATGCTCTCACTAGATGCTTATTTTAAGTAGACTGTCATATATTTACATTTATATATATACAATGACAAGGCATGTGACTAAATAACAATGATTCTAGAGTATAAAATAATAAAATGTATAATAGAGCAGTATGTGTTTGCATATTTTTGAACTTCCCGCCTAAGATGTTTTCCCGTTTAAGGTAATACTCTTATTTTGTATGGTCCCTTGAAATTGTACTTTAGACTGCTTAGATGATAATTATTCGAAAATGAAACTTTGTGATTAGCGACTATGATTACGATAAAAAAATGGCTAAAGAGTTAAATTTCTTGAATTTTGTCTACCATTTTGATTCCATTCAACCAAGTAGAGTCTGACCTTGGAGTCCGGGCTCGCTGTGCACATCCAGTCACACAATGAGCGAAGTGGTTGTTATTTATAGACAAGATTTTTGCAACTGCACAAAAATGATTGCGACTGCTCGGACTCTTATGGAAACACCCTCAGTGATTTTAGAGCATCTTTTGCTTCTCCATAGAGAGACCCGACATAGTAAACAATTTCAGTAGGCTAAAAGAACCAGTGATTGCATTTTTTTTGTATCTTTTGGCTCTTGACTGGTTGTTTACAGAGAATAGTGGTTATCATATATTTGTCAGTTAGGTTAGGACCTGGTTGGTTTCATAAGTGGTTGTTATAGACATGTATTTTAGTAGTACTTTAGATACATCAGGCACCTAAAATGCTGATCGCATTATTAAGTGGGTCATTGCGCTAACACTCGAGTAAGTTTCTGCAGGATCAAGCAAAAGTGGTCATCAAACTCCAGTGGCCATTATTACAGATTTTACTATATTTCATTTGCTATGTGTTTAAATTCTGTCAGCTAATAATATTAGGAATTGAATGCTTATTCCAATTTCCAATCATTTCATTCGTTAAAAACAAAACATGATGTAAAAAATATTCATACGCAAGGAACATTTTTTTTACATCCGTACATACATATTCCCTATGGTACATTACACAACATTCAACCAGCATCCTTTGAAGAATACCATACACTTACATATCCGGAGTTCTTATGGGGGTCCGACTATAATCAGTAGCCTCGTTTTCATTCAAATGCTTAAGTTGCACTTTAATCTGGTCCCCTAGTGGTTCAAGTTAACAGGATTAACTTTTTTTTAAAACTTTGTTCAGATTCATTTCATCTTCGGTCATGTTCATGGTCTGAATTTACTACTGTATCATCTCTACTTGATAAGTAAATGATTTTCCATAGTTTGAGAATTTATACAGGGTGTATCTTAACCCCTCCCCGTCACAGACTTCTGGTAGTGATTCCCCACAGCGAGATGAAAATTCATATAAACATGGTTTGGATAATGAACCGTTTGAGATTTCCGCAGTTAAAATTGAAGTTTCAGCAGCTGGTTTTTCTACTTTGTGGATGGCAGCTGCTGAAACCTCACTTTTAACTGCGGAAATCTCATAAATGGTTCGCAAAGTTTGTGACAGGATTTAGATACACCCTGTCTGGTCACATGGTCAAAAAGACTTAGATTCACATGGTCAAAAAGACGTGAAAAGCTAGTGTTGGCGAACATTATCATTAAGTGGCAAACCATCATGAAGTATGGAGAATCATGGTCGCCCGTTGCTAATGTTTGCCGACACTGGGCTTTTGTGACCTTTTTTTCACGTAAATGTAACAAGAAGAGATGGTTATGGGTAACAGTTCTCTGGGAAAGTTAGGGAACACAACTCTTAACTTTTACCCATGGAGAAATGGAGAAGCTTTTACCCTGTTTAGGAAAGATTTAAGATATCTTGCAAGATTTTTATATTTTAATTATTGCTATTGCTGTTCTGATGATTTCTAATCATTTACCGAAGATCTCACTTTCTACACGTTCTTATTACAATACGGCCCCAAAAGTGTATTCATGCATAATAAAATATCGCAGAAGTGTCCCGTAAGTGAAACCCAAAATGAAAGCTTAAAATTAACTTTAGTCAAATTCTTCATGCATACTTTTTTTTTTTTTTTTATGTAAATCCAATATGTCCACCCACAGCCTTTATGGCCTGAGGCCGACGAGTTGGTTCTCTGGATGAACCTGGATTAACAGCTGCTGTATGATGATCACAGCAGCCGGGGGGGGGGGGGTGTGAAAATTGTGAGTCGCCCATCCAGTAACTAGCCGTGCCAGATGTTGCTTAACTTCACAGAAGTTGTATTTCAGTGAAAGCCCACCAGGCCTTGCCCACTTACTCCTTAGACCCATGTATATTGCATCTTACCCGTACTCAAAAAAAAAAAAAGTTAGCTATCCCGATGGTTCCCATTGGCTTGAGCGGCTACTGGGTGCATCTGTAGGTGGCAGATAGCTGAATATCCTAGAACAGAAGACAGGGAAACCACTAATCCACATAACGAATTTATTCAGATGAATACGTATTTCGGCAGCCAAGCTGCTGCCTTCAGCATCCAAAGGAAGCTATGATCAGAGAGGCA
>JAHWFO010051442.1:2270128-2347506 GCA_023313115.1 Rhysida immarginata | reverse complement strand
TGGATGCTGAAGAAGGCAGCTTGGCTGCCGAAATACGTATTCATCTGAATAAATCGTTATGTGGATTAGTGGTTTGCCTGTCTTCTGTTGTTTGATGTCCATCCACAGTTTCTGGCTCCTCATTTTTCGGTTTATGAATATCCTAGGTTGATTACAACTTAGGATATCCCCGAATATCCAATAAGGGGACGCAGACCAACTACCGATCCCAAGGTGTTATGTGACCCGTGCTGAAGGGTGCATGGCACTTCGGTTATAGTGTCTTTAACGGAGCCTCCTGTTTACCTGGCGACACTCAGGAGTATTTAGCCTTATCCCGGTACGCAGGCACCCCAGGGATGGACCATCAATCCTGCATTATTACACCAGTTTATGGATTGTAATAAACCAACTCTATCTGGTGATCCTGTGGGGAGCCAGCAACTTGGAGTTGATATCGACATGGCAGAAATGCCCTCTGTTGAATTAACTGAATGTTGTTTTTTTTTTTATAAATTTTGGCGTCGACTACTAAGGTCATTTTGCGCCTTTTACATAAGTTATATCTGTACGCAGCCCGGGACAAACACAAACATACATGCCCAGGCGGGATTCGAACCCACGACCAGGTGGACTCGAGAACTAGAAAGCCTACGCCCTAGCCCTCTTGGCCATCTGGCTGGCTCAACTGAATGTAATCAGCATATTGCTTCTGAACCTGAAGCGCCGCATGCTTTACAGCCTGCTTTGGCGAGGATAGTGGCATGACTGTTTCAAAACATACTTACCGCCAGATGCTGAGGTGCATCCAAGCAAACCTGCAGCATAAAAAAACTGGTGGCAGCCAACCTCAATGGAATTTTTCTAGCCGAGGACATTCACATAGCTCTAATTCAAGAACCTTGGATTTCTGAAGGTGGAATTAGAGGTTTGATTAACTGTGGAGGTAAGCTAATTTATGATTTTTCATGCTCATCTTCCCGAGTCTGTTTATTGATTAGAAATAATATTAATGCCTCTGCCTATGTATCAACTCTGTTCCAGAGACTTGGCTGTAGCAAAAATCACCCTTCGAATGGAAGGGAGAAACCAAGATATTATCTTTGTCTCAGGTTACCTTCCATTCGAGGAGATTACACCTATAAACGATGATCTTAGAAGAATATGGGAAACTTTGATCAGCCATAACGTGGAAATTGTTTTTGGCGGTGATGCAAATGCTCACCACGTAATGTGGGGGAGCTCGAGCACTAATCTTAGAGGTAAGTTATTATTTGACTTCATCTTAGAAAACAACTTGGGAATTTTTAATCTAGGTAATAAACCGACCTTCATTACTTCGATAAGAAGGGAGGTAATTGACATCACAATTGGTTCTTTCAATATGTGTAAATGGATTAGGAAATGTTGTGTTGATGAGAAGCCATTTTTGGCTGACCACCAACATATTCGTTTCTCTCTTCTTGTTGATGAGGACTGGGATAGGACCTTGCGATGATAATTCGTGATACGGTTGACCTGGAATTGTGTGTGAATGGATTGCAACAAGCCCTTGTCCTTTGCTAAGAAAAGTAGATCCGGCTGTGTGTGTGGTGGAATCACGATCTTTCTCAGCATAGACGAACTGTCAGGAAGCTTTTTAGGAAAGCTAAAAAGACCAACGATTGGCATAACTATACGCTTATCCTCGCTGAGTATAATAAAGCTGTTAGAACGGCTAAGCGTATTTCGTGGAGGAAGTTCTGTGAATCAGTCCAAAAGACTGAAGAAGGAGCTAGACTCAACAAATTCCTAAAGAGAGAAAATCCAATTTTTGTTGGTACTCTCCAGAAAACGGATGGTGAATTCACCAGAGATGCTAAAGATGTCCTCGAGACTCTTATGGCAACTCACTTCCCGGGTGCCACGCCCTGCGAACCTTTGGATATTAATTGTTTGGATTCTTCCAGCAATATTTCCAGGGATAGCTGGGCTATGGCCAAGGAAGTAATTACACGTAATAAAATTGTATGGGCATTTACCGTATAGACGCGCTTTGACCGGCATGCGGTATATAATCGAGGATGGCCAGGGGGTCGTAAAACCCCGTTTTATACGGCATGCCGGAGAATTCGAGACAGAAAATTGCGTTTCCTCCTCCCTAGTTGGCGCTTGTTGTTTCTTCAGTTTGACAATGGCGGATGATTTAAATTCTGGGGCAGTTACTGGTAACCCTTCTTCTGATATAAATGACGACAACAGGACAGGGTGGAACTTGACAGACTGTGAAAGTAGTGATACTGATTGTTCAGATGACTAATAACTTTTCCTGTCTTTTTTTCATTTTCTTGTTTTGTTTGGTGGTATTTGGATTGCTTGCATTTGTCAAGCGTGTTCTCATTGTATTTAGCATTTTTTTCTCATTTTCAGAATATTTCTCCTGTTTAACTTAATTTGTAATATTTGTAAGCTGCATATCAAACGCAGCTAATTTTATGTATGCCCATAACCTTTTAATATAACCATCCTACGTTCGACCTAAACAGGAATAAACTTCGTAATTTAATGTTACTTTGCAACGCAACACGAAACTGAAAATCCACCCATTTGGGTGGTTCTCGGTGGAAAAAAAGAAAATTTGGCCAAAAATGTGCACGAAACTGGAAACTCACAAATTTGGGTGGTTTTTCGATGGAAAACAGGAAAATATGACAAAACGTGTGCACGAAACTGGAATTCCACCTAAATGGATTTATAACCACAATGTAATTAATAATTATTGAAAAAAATATTCACATTTTGCGGCCCTCTTCGAAAATGGCATGCCGGTTTAGGAACCAGAAAAAGGAGACAGGAAATTTGGTGAACCTCAGATTTTCCGGTATGACCGTAAAAGCGCGTCTATACGGTAAATCTTTTGAACCATACAAATCTCCCGTACCGGATGAAATTATGCCAATCTTCTTCAGCAAGTATTGGATGTGATTTTACCGATCCTTTGTATTATCTTTAGGGCTAGCTTTGCCCTAGGTTATATTCCTAATCTGTGGAGGTTGGTCAAAGTGGTCTTTATTCCAAAACCTGGTAAGGGCCGCTATGACCTAGCCGAAAGTTTTCGACCGATTAGTTTATCTTCTTTCGTACTCAAATGTTTCGAAAAGATTATTGATAGGCGAATTAGAGAAACTATTGGGATAAACTATCCCATTCATGTTAATCAATTTGCCTATCAACCGGGCAAATCTACGGAGGTAGCCTTACACCATTTGGTGGTTAAAATCGAAAAAACCCTTGAGTACGGGGAGTTTGCACTTGCAGCCTTTCTCGATATCGAGGGAGCCTTCGACAACACCTCTCATATTTCAATTGCCAATGCTTTAAGCTCTAAAGCTATTGCTCCACTGTTCAGTAAATGGATTCAAACCGTTTTGGCGGACAGAATCATTATCTCCCAATTTTTGGGAGAGGAAATTAAGGTTCGACCCTCCAGGGGTTGTTCACAGGATGGTATTCTTTCCGCCCTGCTTTGGAACCTGGTGGTAGACGACCTTATTTCTAAGTTAAACAATCATGGCATATATGTCCAAGGTTATGCGATGACATTGTCATCTGTGTATCTGGTATTGATAACTTAGCTTATTGGACCTGATGCAATCTGCTTTGTATGAGGTTCAAACATAGTGCATTAAGCGGAATGTAAGGGTTAATCCTTTGAAGACCACTCTTGTACCTTTTACTTGTCGTAAAGAAATTATTCCTTTTGATCTAACACCAACTCTGTTTGGTGAAAAGATCATTGTTAAGAAGGAGGTCAAATACTTAGGGGTTATCCTTGATAGTAAATTGACCTGGAATCAACATCTTGATAAAAGAATAAACCAGGTTAAAGTGGCACTCTATCGATGTCGCCGCGTCCTAGCTAAATCTTGGAGTCTCACCCCTAAAATGGTATACTGGCTCTATGTTACAGCCATTAGACTTACTTTAACATACTGTGCTCTGGTTTGGTGGCGTAAGGTTGAGCAGTCTACCGTTAAGGCCAGGCTGGCCTCTCTCCAAAGGTTGTCCTGCCTGGGTATCATGGGCACTGTATCAACTACACCAAGTAGGGCCATGGAAGTGATTCTTTCTTTGACTCCATTGGATATTTATATCAAAGGAGTCGCTAGGAAAAGTTCATATCGTCTGGGTAAACAAGGGCTATGGGTAGACTTCCCTGGGGTGAAATCTCATACCATCATTAGCCGGGTTATGACCAGTAAAATCTTACAAATGCCTTCCGATATAATGGAAACTCGAACCCTCCCTGAGCTCTCGAGCGAGGTCATCATAGACCCCGTGGTAGAGCGGGGAGAGGGGAGTCTGCATTTTCCAAAGGGCGCCATCATTTGGTATACGGATGGCTCCCGACATCATGGATTCTCTGGCCTGAGTGTTTACTGTGGCAATCCCAAAACCCTACGTTTCTGTCGGCTCGGTCGTTGGGTCACGGTCTTCCAGGCAGAGATGTTAGCTATTATCTACTGTGTACGACACTTGGAAAATCTTCATACTCAGTGAAAGTCAGGCGGCTCTTAGGGCCTTAAAATCTTCCAAGATAACTTCTAAAATTACCTTGGAATGTCGTCAACTCCTGCAGGTCCTGGCTCTTCAAAATAACGTTACGTTACAATGGGTGCCAGGCCATAAAGGTATAGTTGGAAATGAGGTCGCTGATACCTTAGCAAAACAAGGTGCCAAATCGGCACCTATTGGTCCCGAACCTCTCTGCGGTATTTCTAAACAAACTGCAGTTAGTGAGATTAATAACATCTCTTATCAAGAGATGATTAAAAGGTGGGAACAGACCACCGATCAGAGACATGCTAGATTCATGATTAAGAAGCCTACTCAGAATCTAACAACTAGTATTCTACAACTTAGTATTCTATAACTACGGGTTATCTAGTTTGGTTATCATGGGCTTTCTCACAGGTCATATTTACTACGAAAACATTTATATAGAATGGGGATCCTTCGGGAGAAACCACTATGTACAAAATGTAATTTGGTGAACGAAACGGCCCATCATGTTCTTTTTGAATGTGTCGCTCTGGCACATATTCCTCGCCTCACGCTAAATTCTACTTTGCTTAGGACATTTACCAAGATCCAGTGGGTAGTCTAACTCGCTTTTTTAGCGAGTCTGTATTCCTATAGGCTCATTGGGTTCACTGGGTTTGCGCAAAATTCCCTCGTAGGAATAGGTGCCTAGGTGGTCTCTGGTTCTTTTATCAATGATTAACCTACCCGCTCTTATAAGATAAGATATCCCGATGGTTACGCTAACTATCTTTTCGAGATTAAAAGAAACGCATCATCGATCAGCTGTCTATATAGGATTAATGTAATTTGATTAATTACCATTTTTAAATCATATATAATTGAATTTACAATTTAAGTCGGAGGTGGGGGATGGTGGGTTATTTAATGGTGCCGGCTTTGGGGGGGAGGGTTATTTGAATTGTTTTCGTATCTAAGCCAAGGGTTAGTTTTGTGACTTCAGTTTAGGGAAAAGAAGGTTGGCTTAGATTTGAACCAATATAATAAATAATGAGACCAGGATTCTTATCTGATATACAGGGTGCCGCAGAAGTAATTCCCAGATTTTAAATGTAAATAACAAAGCAATAATAGAAGTAATTCAAAATTTATTTCACAGTTTGGAAGAACAGTCTTCACCATTTACATCACATATATTATCATTTTGAAAACAATATCGTCCAAATGCCGACTGGTCGCGATATCACGAGTTTGCTGTTCCGCATCAGATGCCGACACCTTAAATAGTACTATGTTTAAATGACAACAACACGGATCATTTAATCTTTAATAGGTTTTAATGAAATGCAAAAAAAAAAACAAAAAAAAAAAAACGGAAATAATAATCGACCTACGAATCGGAATTTATGATGAATTTTGAACAAAAGAACCCATTTTTAATTGCTTCGTTGAATCACAGAACAGCAAGATAATGCGGTCTTTTATCATTTTGTAATCTGTATAAGACTACTCATATAAGAGTAGTCCGGATTTAGAGCTGTTTTCTCCCTCTCACTGAAAAAAAGACAAAAAAAAAATCGGGGTCCACCCATTGACCGCGACTTATCTGATTTCGCGACATAAGAAATCACGAAGTAGAGGGGCAACATTGTATTGTGTACTATTTCGTTACTTCTGTTTAAATCAATGTTTTCCAATATGGGGAGTACGCTCCACCGGTAAACTATTTGGAATAGCTTCATGATATCCACCTATCCAGTAACACGGAAAGGTACAAAGAAACGCTTAATAAATAGTTCATAACTCCTGACGATGATCAGATAGAGTGTTACAGTGAGCTGCTTATTAAGCCTTTGCATTTCGGCATTGCACCATCGTTGGAGTAAAAAACAAAAAATTACAAAGGAGAACACGACAGTTGAACAGTTTGTTCAGGTTAGACGTAAGCAGTGCTTTCACGAGGCTCATCCTTCTAGAATAAATTCCAAATGAAATACATTAAAGCAGGCAAGAAGCCTGACTAACCCAAGCGATGTTCCATATTATGAAAAAAATAATAAGATTGACGATTGTCAGAAGAAGAAGGGGTGGAGGAGGCTGATATATCGGTATCTCGCGGGAATTGCGGGATTTTGTCCCTGCTTGATAGATTGCTTCCAAGGAGTCGGGAAGCAGGAAAACTTCCAATAGTCGCTTATGATATTTGCGATTCGTAAATAATGCTCTTCGGGAGATTCTTTAGGGCGTTATTATTTACCTTGTCTCTTCCTGGAACCTTTCTCTTTTTCAGATTTCTTATGATTGTAGCTGTTCCTCTTTTTCAGAATACATATAGTAACTGGAACGACGGGACCTCCAATCATGTGGATCCAGATGGATGGTTCAGTGTTTGGTGGATTCACAAGGGAGAAGAAAAAAGATAAAAATAAGAGGTAAATCTAGTAGAGAGTAATGCTGACGTCATCTGGTTGGAGTTTTCTTCCAAATTGGTTGATAAATTCTATGAGGCCATCCCTTTCAAAGGAAAGCTGATTATTTAGTAATTTCTCATGATCGGTGGTGCTTCATAATTTCCATCTTTTTATGTATCCATATTTTTTCTCTATTCTTATGAAAAAGAATAGATTCACAAAAATTCCCAAAATTCTTATGATTTTGTCGATTCCCAGAAGGCGTTGCTTCGCTCTATTTAGATGGTTAGCAAAGGCGGACTTGTGATCCTTGTTGATCCATGACCGCCTGTGTTCCTGGAATAGGATAAACAAACGATGGAGCTGATTTTGTGGGCACCACAATCAGGGCAAGTGACTTATAGACTCCAAAGCCTTTATATATTTATATATACATGTGTCAGTGTCTTGTGGGTTTAAAAGGAACCGTCTGTTGTCCTTAGTCATGACAAAAAAAAATCCTGGCGATTGTGGGTGTTGTAGATCCAATAAAAATAAATGTGTCAAAATCTGTTTTTCTTTCCATCAGATCATTGGATTGCTGCGTTGTTCTTCTAATTTTGCTTAGTATAGAATTGGTAACAGCATTCGGGAAGTTGTTGCATCTGGCCAACTGGAAATTTCTTCTTGGTGTCTTCTGTGATTGGGTATGTCAAGGCCTGTCGAGAGCCATGTCTTATTGCCAATGTTTTTTGCTGCTTCGGATGATTGGAATCATATGGGATGTTGTTAGCCCAGTCTGATGGCTTAAAAAGGAGTTAGAACTCCCAAAAAGAGCATGGTTGGTTACCTTGGTTAAACCCAAGAAAACGACTCCGGACCATGATGCTACTACGTCCTCCAAATTTCACTTTGACTAGAACGAACTCTGACAAATCAGTTCAATAACATCAGTCAGTACAGCCATGTCTATCCATCGCTAAATGATGCTAAATGACGTTGGACATTGTCAAATTTGATCAACAGCTTCTGAGCACCTCCATCCGAAGGATCTTGCGGCGGATGGTTCTTGCATTGGCTTCCGTTTTTGAGTTTACTTTGCTATCCTAAGAAACAATTTGCTATAGTTGCTAACCTTTTCAAACAATTTCCTTTGATAACGCGTTTCAGACTTCAGTGATCTCGACTGCCGTTTGCTTACTTCTAACAGATCTAAGGAGGAATTTGATGCTTCCATGAATTGCATTTGGAGAAATCTTTGAAGAATTTTGTTTTTTTAAGCTATAAAATATAAAAAAAGAAGTATTATATGGATCTCGGAAAAATATGGCACACAGTTATTGTTGGGCCATATGGTTAGGAATTTCGAAGTTTTTTTATTTTGTCCAAAGTGATTTGCGCAATATATTTCTGTAGAGAATTTTTATCCAATTTCAAAAGGATGATGATGGCCACAATTGCATGCAGGAATCCGTGACTGGCCGAGAACAAACGGTTTTTTTTCAACCGGACTATACAATACTGGACAGAGAAAATGAAACCACAGGTATTGACCTCCATTCCTCGAGGAGTGTCGTGGTCAGTTTCTGGACAGATATAGGGCGACCCATCCTGGATCTCACACATCGTCCCAATATTTCCCAAAGATGTTTGATGGGGTTGAGATCAGGACTCTGGGGGGCCAATCCAGTTCTTCAACACGCATCTCGTCAAACCCACAGCGCTGGATGTGCCCCGTTATCCAGAAAGGTCCTGTAGCCATCAGCATTGAGGTTTCCGTCCACCTTGATGAACGGGCCCAGTCCAGTCCAGGAGAAACACCCCAGGTGTTCACAGTGTGTCCCAACTCCTTTGATCATGTAGTGTATATATGATCTTGTAATCATTGTGCGAACAAAGCCCGTAGAATTATTCAGTAAAATTACATCATTTGCAATTTTTAATAGAAAAAAATTTCCTTATGGTAAGGAAATGTAATTAATAATCATTACCAAATAAAAATTCTCAAAATAGCATTATGATATCCCTCTATTTTTTAATACGAGTTTTATATGAACTTCCCCAGATGATAATATTGAGTAATTGAATAATAGAAAGAAAAATACAAGTTTCGTACTATTAGTGTGGGTACATAATATTTCAATTGAATTAAAGTCCATCCAATATATATAATGATCGGCAATGTAAATCCCATCTTAGTCAACAATAAGACCCAGATAATTAAAATTATTATTCTGCTGTATGTATCCACATTCATTTGAACAATTGTCCTGATATAAAAATCTATGAAAATTTAATGGAGCATAACCCTCAAATTCATTATATGAAAAAAAGCTGGTATTTTGATTTTTTAGGGTTTAGTCATAATCCATTATAGTATAACCATTCTGACATTCAGTAATTTATCATTTAATTTGTCTAAAGATAAAATAACCAAAACTTCTGCATAAGCCTATGGTGAACCGACAATTTTAAGTTTATAAATATCATCAATAAAAATATTAAACAAAATAGGTGCCAAGATATTGAGCTTTTTGATAAATAACTCTTAACCAATTATTTGCAATGCCCCTAATTCCTATATCATCTAACTTTAATAATAATAATTCATGACGGACTTATTTTTATCAATTTTTTCAACAATAGAAACTACTAGTTTAATTAGTAGTTCTGTACCTCCACAAAAACCATATTGATTCTCAGACATAATTTTAAATTTGTCAAGAAAATGTAAAAGTTTCTTTTTCATTGCTTTTTCAAAAAATTTTGTCAATAATAGATATGTAATAGTTATCGGATGATAATTACAGTAATTTTTCCTATCCCCACTTTTATAGATAAGAATAATGATAGATCTCTTTAATAAATTTGGAAAATGGAATGTTTGCAACAGAACTTCCGTGATTATTAAAGGAGAACAAAACAAATGCTATACAGACAAAAATAACAGTTTTGAAAAGATTAAATTGAAAGAAAAACCCAATAAACAATGCAAAAGAATGAAGAAGTTTGATTTACATCAAGGCCAACGAAAAAAAAAAGACCAGGAGCGAGTTTTGGACTTGAGATCGCGATTCAATAAGCATAATATCAAAACGTTTGGCATTGTTAAACTATCCTTTTAACAGTGAAGTTGACGTCATTTTGCCTTAAAAGTCACCTGACCATGGGGGTTTGAGCAACAATCCAACGTACAT
This sequence comes from Rhysida immarginata, assembly GCA_023313115.1. NCBI lineage: Eukaryota > Metazoa > Arthropoda > Chilopoda > Scolopendromorpha > Scolopendridae > Rhysida > Rhysida immarginata. Next base: position 2,337,419 of record JAHWFO010051442.1, on the reverse strand, counting down.
TGTTTCCATCTTGGATTTTAATAATCCTGCTTTTTTCGTTTGTTGGAAACAATGAAGATTGGATTGTTGTTGCTCGGATCCCGATGATCAGGTGACTTTTCAGTACCCAGCCTCTTTCTCGTTGGTCTCGAGATGCATTTCATGACTCGTGTTTTCCTGAACAATGAACTTCTCAGGAATCGCATGCGCTTTCTCCTAATAATGTTGTTGGAAAACATTCGAAACATTTTCATTTTACGAGAAGGATCGAAGAAAGTTCTTCGTTCGCACTGAGGTAAGGTTTTTATATTAAACATTATTAATACATGTACACCATAAAGATTATGAGTATTAATCGTTCGTATAAAATTCTAAATGACGCGAATTTATTTAATGGACTCGAGTTTATAGAAAACGTAGTGTATTTTATTCGTAGCTTTATAAATACAACAACAATAAGACTACAAATGGCCTATTGAAATAAGTAAATTTCTGGAAGAAGCATTCTGCCATTTTATTCCAGTTCCGCATCTTTATCAAATCTTTCCACAAATATAACTCAATTTTTATACAGAAAGATTCGAAGCATTCGAAATTACGATTGTTTATAGGCCTTTTATTTTTTTCTAATTCCTTCTCCGTTCCTTTATTAGAATCGGGCCCAGAGTAAGTTTGTTTTTTTTTAAATCGAACGATTTTAGCATTAATAACATCGTGGCATATTTAAAAAATTTTCAATTCGAACCCTAAATGTGTGAAAACGAGAATTTCGAATATTTCCAATGGCGCCCATCTTTGGTGAGGCGTGACGTCGAAGGAAGCATGGTTTGCTTCATATTTCAAATTAATACATTGCAAGCGAGATTAATCGTATATAAATTTAATTTTATTTATGTCTGTATTAATATAGTATGCGATGTATTTTACACAGAAGCCTCTATTGACATGGCCTCATCGAAGATGGACGACTAACTATTGGAAATTGCGTTCGAAATTTTTCACACATTTTAGGGTTCAAATTGAAAATTTTCTAAACGTTTCGAATTTAAGAACACTTCAAATTAAGCAAATAAAGGTCTTCATGGTTTTATTACAACATGAATCGTTAAATTTTTTATAATTTATTTTTTATTGCGTATGGTATATAGAATAAAATCACAGCAAAAAGAAAGGAAATAAAATAGAAGGCAGATTACAATTCAATATCCAGCTCGGAAATCCAAGCCAGGGCATCATCAGTTAGTGTAGTTCTGTTAACCCACCTGTGAACCGGCGCTCTGGACAATCTGATATATGGTCCACTGTTTATGTAGTGGGAGAACAGAGGGTTATTAGTAAACCCACATTTAAAGTCACTTTCTGCACCTGTCCTGTACGGATCCTGTTCGGCCTACTCCATAGTTTTCCAGGAAGATCAAAGCCAGGGGTTTAACTGTTGGGTCTAAAACTTAAATGCTTGTTGGTGAAGTTGGCTTTGGACCAATATTCCAACGAATTTCAGAATACGCTGACGGAGTGGCATTTCATAATTAATATGTAATTCGACCTGTGCCCGGAATAGCTATACAGAATATCTTCCTAATGCCTAAAGTGTAACCTTCCTATCTTTTGTGGTGGCTGTCGCATCGGAAATCCTGTTCAATTTCATCTTACAAATGCTTGATGGGAATGAGATCTGATAACTCCAGAAGGCAAACTCTTGATCATGCTCCTAAAATCAAGCTATAGCTATGTCTGATGTGGCATTGTCGTGCTGAAACAGGCTGTATCCTAGACTGATATACCAGCCTAATCTGATACACCAGCCTAAACCGCACACAATGTCCGTATGCTGTTCAAGTTATATCCGCACACTGCATTGAACGTTGTATTTGATCGTATTATGTAACGCTTTCCCAATCGGTGATCATGTATTGTGATCGTCTCAAAAAATGAGAGCGCCTACATCCAAAATAGTCAACTGATAATGTCTAGCTGATGCCAACAGATAAAAACAAACTTGCGCGCTCGCAATAACAAAATATACCCATGCGTAATGGAAATCTCAAGGTAAACGCGTTGAAAATCATTACATTGACCAAACTTCAGTGGTAATTATTAATAACAACCGGTGAATGTGATAAATTTCCATAAATTATTCACTTTAACCGGTTTATTTGGTTAGTATTAATAATAGCCGGTTATTATTAATAACCGATTAATCGCATTGACCGTAACATATACACAATTAAGATAACACTGGGAATCAATGAAATTGCTTCTTAGGTGAAAGTAACCAATCCTGAATTTTAACGTGCTGAACACTAATATTGCATTAAAAAAACTTGATTGGCTCTCGTTGTAAAGATACTGTCAGTTGTATAGGTGCTATTGGAGAGGATTAACTACAGCAAGTATGGCTGGCAGATCAGTGCTGACCTGAAAGAATTCTCTACTGATTGCCCTGCAGCAAGGATATACAACATATAGTTCTTTGTCTATGGGACAGCAGAGCAATCGGTTTCCACTACATGAAGACTGCCCCCTGAGAGAATTTTTTAAGCCTGGAGAACCATTGGCAGAACCACACAAAATCATCTTTCCTCCTTTAAAATCAAGCTTGGCCTTGTAAAAAAGCTTGGCAAAAGCCATGGATAAGAATGAACCAGCATTCAAGTACCTACATTCAAATACACATTACTAAGAAACCGTAGCCAATTCAGCTTTTTCTTAGTCATATTCGAGTTCAGCACATTTAATTCAGTAAGAAATGACTTTTATCTTGGAAGCATGAACATTTTGAAATATTGTTGCCTAGTGTAATGTACAACGCTGATACTACTGATTTAAAATGACTTATTTTTTGCGCTTTACATTTATGTAATAAACGTACTTGAAAAAATATATTCAAAATGTATAATTTGGAATTCTAATAGCTGATTGGATCATCAGTTAAAAGGACTAATTTTCGGTTAGTTAGCGATTGGTTAAGTCCTTTAACCGGGAAACGTTGCACCGTATCTACCTATTGTCCCGGTTAGCTAACTGGAAGTTATATGAACGATAACTGATTGATTAGTTTTGTTCTAACTTCTGGTTAACATGCCTGATGGTTTTCAATATTAATAATTATCCAAACAGCTTATCTAAATAGCTATCCAAATTAGCTTATCTAATTATTTTATTCAAGTAACTTATCCAATTAGTTAAAAATTTGTCAGAATATGATTCTATAGTAATCCCTCTGTATGCGCGTCAAATTATTTGCATAACTTTCCCTTCATACGCGATGGCAAATCCGTGTATCTGCAGTTTGCCCTGATCTATTTTATCCGGGCTCCCCTTTTTGCTTTCTTTCAGGAAATTCCCCTCTTCTCGCGTGGAAAAATGTATTCAATGCAAATAAACAGTATTACTAGTATGTGTTGATAACTATGCCAGAATATATTGTTTGCTAATTATTTCGCCAATAAAAAAAAAATCCAGAAGTTTCTTATAGCCCTTCAATTTTACTACTGCATGTACGCATTTAATGTTAGTTTGTTTTACTGTTGTAATTTTTGGAAATTGTAACAATTGTTCCCTTAACTGTTATTGTTTAATAGCTTTATCTTAAGTTGCTACTCTAACATCAAGCATCATTTATAGTCCAACTTGTTTCATGATAAAAATAAGTCTCTAACTTTGAGTCGACTGGCAATTTGGCATCCCCTCATTTGGTGTTATCCACGAATTCGATATACGCGGGAGTTTTCGGGAACCAAACCCTCGCGGATAACGAGGGATTACAGTACTGAAATGCATTTCTAAAATTAGTGTTTTGTAATGCCGGTTTCTAACTGTGGAGCTAAACCAGCGGTTAATACACTTGTGTAACCGGGACTTTAACGAATAGTTATTTTTAACTGACGTTGGTACGTCAATGATTCTTTGCCAATTCTCCCCAAACAATGAGACTTCAACTCGATTCTGTAGCTGTGGTATCTGGCTATAATAAAACCTTCCCTAGAGAAAGTAAATTTCTGGGTGTTTCATAATTGGTGTCCCGTCTTTAGGTCCAGATAACGACTCAAGGGGAACAGATTGGGGGAAAATGAATATTGATTATTTGGTTTTAATGTCCCCTAATTCAGAATAACATTTCGCGTCCCTGGGGGTGAAGGGGTAAATTTTGAAAATTTTAATTTTGTATGGGTAGGGATTAGACCCCATGTGTTATTTAGAAAGTTGTAGAGCATGTAAAATGTGGGTTTAGCATAAAACCCGGTGAAAAAATCTAATGCCCTGCTCCCTTTATCGAGTGGGTAAAGTGAAAGGTATGGCTAGCTAATGTAGACAAAAATAGAAAAACTCATTAGAAAACTCATTCAAATTTTGTTTTTCCTGGGGGGAAAATCCCGGTCGAGTTTATTAGCTTTTCAGGGTAACGACTCATTCATTCTCATTCATTTTCAAATGTACTTTTTTCTAATAAGTAATAAAGTTCTAATGAGTTTTTCTGTTTTTGTCTACATTAGCTAGCAATACCTTTCACTTTACCCACTCGATAAAGGGCAGGGGATGAGATTTTTTTCACCGGGTTTTTTGCTAAACCCACATTTTACATGATGCTCTACAACTTTCTAAACACATGGGGTCTAACCCCTACCCCTACAAAATTAAAATTTTCAAAATTTACCCCTCACCCCCAGGGACGCGAAATGTTTTTATTCTGAATTAGGGGACATTAAAACCAAATAATCAATATTCATTTCTCCCCAATCTGTTCCCCTGGAGTCATTATCTGGACCCAAAGACGGGACACCAATTATGAAACTCCCTGTATTGTTTTGTTATTGCAACTGAAATCGCTTATAGAATGTAACTTTGCTTCTGCTGTGTTTTGAAGTCCGTTGTCTTTAAGCGGAACTAATGTAGCCCACATACTCCTATGTTGATTTCACTTTGGCCTTGCTCTCGAGTATTAAGTTAACCCTACTTTCGTTAATAGATAATTGCCATTTGTCTCGCTAGGCTACCCGATACTTATAAAAGATTTACTCACGAGTCTGCACATTGCTTAGATTCTTTGATTTCATTCTGCACATTAATTTTGTTAAGATTTATGAGTAGTTTTCATTTATGACATTTCAAGAATTAATTCCAAAGAAAAAGATTAGTATATAAAGAATTTTAAAATTATTTCTTTTCCTTTTTCAGATTGCAAAAGTAGAGAATTTACCAACCATGGATTGGACACCTTTACGTGAAGACCCTACAACGAATGAGGACACCCAAAATTCGAATGCCAAATTAGTTGATATATTACTGTCTTCTGTTCTCGATGTCCTATCTGAAAGTGGACAGATGTTAGAAACCGTCACAACGAATAAACACAAGGAAACTAAAATTGAAATTCCTACTAGGAATGCTAATGTTATCATCCAGTATGATATAGGACAAGAGGAAACATCTAATGAAAGCGATATTTCTGGAACTACATCTGGATACGATACGGATGGAGAAGCAACATTAAAACCTGCACCCTGTGGAAATACCAAATATAAAAAAACTAAGTCGCTTTCAAGACAAGAACTTTCACCTCATCCAAACTACGTAACATGTGACAAGCTCTTATGCTTAGGCAATGAAATAAATTTTGCGCATGATGTATCGATGAAAACTCTTGCGGTGATAACGCGAAAGAATAGACTTGATACACGTCACTCGTACAAAGTACCTTACTCAAGAAAACTACATAGTAAATTCAAACACGACTATTTAAGAATTCCTTATGGCGGTTGGGAAAAGCCGTTATCGCAAACTAACGAGCTTATGTGGAAGGAAGTTCATATTTGCAAGGTTTGTGGCAAGTCTTTCGCAAATGCTTCAAATAGACGCAAACACGAGCTAATTCATTTTGGAGAGGAGCCTCATTCTTGCAATGTGTGTGGGAGATCTTTCTCAGGTGAATACAGTAAGATTGTCCATGAAAAAAGTCACGAGAAATCTTACTTACGTGGTTTATACAAGAAGTTTTTAACTTCTAATAAAGTTAAGCAAGAACGGATTCATTCTGAAGATAAGATGTATTCTTGTAATGTATGTGGGAAATCTTTCTCACAAAAATACACTGGTGAAAAAGTTCACACGTGTGGTACATGTGGAAAGTCTTTTTCAAAGGCATCAAAGAAAATGAGGCACAAGCGGCAGAATCACAAATGCTATTGCGGAAAGTGTTTTTCTCACGAGTACATGAGCAAAATTGGACATGAAAAAATGCGCTCGAGCGAGAAATCTTTACGCCAGGTATATAAGAAATCCGTATCAGATTCATCAAAAATTAAAAATGAACTCAACTTTTCTGGAGAGAAGACTTATCCTAGTAACATACTTGGGAACAAATGGATCAAAACGCACCGTAAAAATACTCACACTGACGAGAAATCTTACCTGTGCTTAACTTGTGGAAATTCTTTCTTAGATGCATCAAATAAAATCAGACACTCAAGGAATCACTTGAAAGAGAAATATTATTCTTGCCTTGCGTGTGGGAAAACGTTTCTTGCATTCAAAAAGCAAACCGAAACAAGAAATTAAACATTGTCGAGAAAATCTTATTTAAATAGAGAGCACAAATATATTCAAAATTCGAAGAATTCATAACAAATCATAATCTTGTAATGCGAACGACCAGCAAATATTGATATAAGGAAACCTTGTATTGAATTTAGGTTAGGATTTTCCTTGTCTAAACATCACTGAATCTGCTGAGAATCAAGTTTTAAACTGTTCAGAAATTGGCTAAAAGCAAGACTATCCTATTCGGTATATTCACTTTGCACGAAGTTATTTTTTGGCGTCCGATATTGAGTATGGAATATTTTGTTAAACTTTTAAGATTATTAAACCATAATTCTTGTATTATAAAATACTTAGTTTTAGAATACTTTGTTTTATTTATTAGATGAACTGGCCATCGTTTCAGTGATATTGTTACAAAATCTAAATCTGATTATTAGAAAAAATGTCTCTACAATGTAACTAACAATGGATATGTTACAACAGTTGGAAATTCCAACAAAGATGGGAACAATAAAACGTTAAGGTAAAGATTTCCAGGTTTTGAATAGCAAGTTGGCATCAGCCGTGATTTGATAATGATAAATTTCCATTTTTCTTTTAAAGCTTGTATATTTCTTTGCGTATGATCCTTTATGCAAGTTTTATCGTGGTCCTGTGAAGTTAAGATATTGTAATACTTAAACTGTAGCGAATTATACTCCATCTATTCGACAGTATGGAAAACTCCATGGAAATCTTAAAACTTCAGATGAGCACAACGAATTTAGCATATTGGAATAAGTAGGAATATGCAAAGCAGAAGGAAAACGTTAATTTTATTGAATCAAATTACTGATGCCGACTTGCTATTCAAAACTTGAATCTTTAACCTTAACGATTTCATTGTTGCCATCATTGTTGAAAATCTCCAATTGTTGTAACTTATAAATTGTTATTTCACATTGTTACAATATTTTTTGTAATCATCCTCACTTTTAGACTTTGGCAAACATGGCGAAACGATCGTAAGTCTGTTTAAGAAATAATAATAAAAGTATTGCTAAAAGACCAACATATGTTTATTTTGTAATTAGTTAAAGTTTTAAATAAATTTTAGAAGTTTAAATAAATTTATTCGTTTTTTTCATTTTGAAAGTTTTCTTAATATTACTTTCTTTTTTTTATATAAATATTATTAAATTCTGCAGTTGCTAGCTTATTTACGGTATTCTTTACAATAGTTTTCTTTTTATTGTTCAAATAGACCCCCCCCCCCTCCCCAGAACTTTCAATTAGTGTAAAATGCCCGTATACAAGAGATCTTCTGTATCATTGTTCACTATTTAAAAAGCTGTTTACATCTTAGGTACCCATTGAAGGCGGCTATAAATGCCAAACGTAGTAATCTAAAATCTCGGAAGTACAACTGCACCAGCACAGTCTAATAGGTACTGCCGTGGAAGAAGAATAATACTTATTATTCTTCCATTGTACTGCACAAGAAAGTTTTTGGGCAAAGCAAGAAAACTTAGCAGATCAATATGGGCGATGGTGGACGGTGTCGTTTCTTTGGAGGGAATGACCAGTTTTCTATGTCCATTCTTGGAACCACGCATTTGTCATTCTGGAAGTTCTCGAGTATACCTTCATAAATTCCTGGCGCTGCCTCGTCTTTCATATTCGCTTGATCTTGCGTCTACTTTTTGACGCAATGTAAGATTCGGTGGTGAGAACTATTCCATCGACGAGTGTCCAGAAGTGGTGCCGCGATACCCCTAAAGAATAGCTTGCTGTGGCAACATTGAAACTGCTAGAACGACAAGATATTGGCATGGAATACCTCTAATGTAACGTGCACCTCTTCGACTTAACAAATTAGTATGAAGAAAATAAATTGTGGTGCCAATGATTTTTAAACGGCCTAAGGAATTTTTTTAAAATATAAATTTCATTAGATTTTGGCGTTTCTCATGGGTCAGTGCCCTTCTGGCACGCTTACCTCAGTGTCGAACATGATAACGAATAAACGTTTACGGGTACTTTTTTGGATAAAAAAAAAACTTTAAAAATCGAAATCTGTAAACTATTAAAAATATTTAAGTTATCCACAAACTTATCTCTATTTAAATTTGAAAATAGTTAATTTAGTTGCGGGATTGCTTTCAGCAAAATTACAAGGCGATGTTGGAATGTTCGGGGAAAGACTCTGAAAAAGACTAGTATTTCAGATAATTTACGGTCCTATCAAGTAAACCCTCATGGCCCCAACACTTGACTTCGTACAACTGATTCATAGCCGTTTGAATATCTGGAACGTCAAACGAGGAGACTAAGCCCATGCAAAAAAAACCCCTCCAGGATCCCGGTTCAACAAACTGCGCTTCCGTATATGACCGAGGACCTAACAACGAAGGACTGATTTCTTGTCCTTCCGGATATTCAAATTGCTGTGACGAAGGAACTTCAGACAGTACCGAAAGAGGATTTTTCACACGCCATGGAACAGTTTTACGATGTCAAGTGTATTGTGGCCATGAGGGCTTAGTTAGGATAGTAAAGTATCAGAGCCGGATCTAGAGAGGCAAGTGAGGCACTCTCCTCAGGTGGCAGCTGTAAGGGGGTGTCAAATTGGAGTTATTTTATCTCCAATATATTAACTTTTAAACATTTTTATTACTTTCCATTTTCAATTTTACATGGGTTTTTTTCATTATTTTTAATTTCATACCACTTTTTACATTTGTAAACATTTGTTTATAACTCTTGTAATGATCATGTACAAGAAATCGGAAGTCATATTGAGGTGCTTTAAGTTCGTATAATGTTTAATAATGCTCTAAGTTCGTAAAATAATGTTTAATAATTTGAGATCCTAGTCTGGCTAAAACTAATATTCATTGAAACTTCTAAGATAAGTAGTGCATAATTGATCGTGATTAAGAGTTTTCCGTAAGGCCAAGGAGGGAGTACGCCGGCACCGCTATGATGTGGCCCTCGTAGCTTTGATAACTTCGCTTCGCTAGTGAGCAGTGAAAAGTTAGCCACAAATGAATATTCCAGCAAAATTTACGAAGAAAACGAGCGGTACAGAAATTGGATTTAGGAGAATCAATGATGAGTGGTATTTTCAGACAAGCATATGTTCAACTGGGAAATAAAGGAAGTAATCGATGTTATGGTTTCACAATTAAGACAGAGGTAAACATTTGAATGATATCATTGGAATTTCAATTTCTCACAGGAGAGCAATTACTGTCAATTAAAGATTTAGAGAGCAGCTGCCAATTTGGCTCTTAAATATTCAAATGATTTGAATTCTGATGAATTTACTTCAGAAATATGTAGTTTCAAAAATCATGCAATTGCTATTATTCCAGACACTAAAGCCGCAACATCTTTAGAATGATTGTAGGTTATTCATGATTACGATTTAGCAGTATTTTATCAAATTGTTGAAATTGGCTTAAGAATTTTTGACATTTCCAGTTACTGAAGCGTTCTGTTAAAAAAGCTTTAGCAAGCTTAAGTTAAAAATTATTTGAGATCTTCACTTGGCCAAGAAAAGTTAGCTAACATTGCAATTTTATCAATAGAACAAGAAACAACCAGTCAGATTGAATTTGCTTTTTTAAATTATAGATTTTGCTTCTTTAAAAGCAAGGAAAGTTATTCTTGTTAAAATATTGTATTTCAAAAGAATTTTCAATAATTTGTGTTATGTAAAAGAGTGCAGTCTACTTTGTAGTTTGCTTTGATATATGCATTAAAAATAATTTTTATTTAATAGGTGACAGTTTCCGAGTTTATTGCATTTCTAATTCCAAATTTTCATATTTTGATTATCATAATGTGGGGATGGAAGATGGCGCCATTTAGCAATGTTGCCTCAGATTACAAATTGCCTAAAACCGGCTCTGGTAACATCTCTGAAGTACCTGTCCAACACCACCTAGAGAGAAGGCCTGCGGACCAAAGGTGTATGCATTGTTACATCACCATCAAGCGGCCAAATTTAGGGCTTATTATTGGTAGAAATACGATAACAATAGCCGCTTGATGATGATGTAACAATGTATACACCTTTTGTCCACAGGCTTTCTGTATAGGAGGTGTTGAACTGCCCCTTTGTTTTTCAGTCATTCACCGAACTTAACGGTCTCGCATTGTATTATGAAAGTACGAAAACATTAAGGTGAATAAGGTTTGGTAATCTAAAATATAGAACAAAAAACTGGGATTTTATAGACATCTTTGATTCATTTTAAAAACTTATTGAAGCACTAAAATATATAGGGTGCTCCATTTAAGTGTAGACATGGAAATATCTCGAAAACAAAGCATTGTATGAAAATGTCTAAATGTACAATGCCTTGTGAGGGGGGAGGTAACTTTGAACCACTGTTTTTAATAATATATTCAGATTGTACACAATATTCGAGAAATGTTTTGTTGGTGTTTTTTCAATTGATCCAACCGTTTAGGAGACAGGGGTCTTGAAAGTGTGGAACTCAATTTTATCGATGAAGACAAAGAGATAGAGGGTGAGTCTTGCAGACATTCCTATTCTACTTTTTGACGTTCTTTAAGAATCCAAAGTCAGAATTTCAAAAATTCAAAATTTTTTAGTGCACAACCAAAGTCTTGGGGGAAGCAGTCCTAAAACGGTGGTTGCAAGAAAAGCTTGTTCAAAATTTCAAAGATTAAAAATATTCCGATTTGTCTTTAAAAATCCTGTTGATTTTCATTTTTTAGTTTGTATTTTTTTTAACATTTTTAGAAGGGAAATATGACGCGCTTGCCTTCTCAGAAAGGACCCCAGAGCTTTTTGGACTATTGTGATGTTATTTTTTTGTTAATATAGAAGTAGGGCCATGTTGTTCATTATGATTTAATGGATGGTTTCTCTTAACATTTATTGCTTTATGGATTCCGCACGTGTTGTCTCAACATGTCTCACTGTCGTCGAATGATTAATTGGAAAACTGATTGGTGTCTGCAAAAGTAAACCATATGCGAAAGATAAATGAATGGTCCAGAAGAGAGGGTCATATCATTCCAGTAGGGCACAAGCACTTCAAAGACGATGCACAGTTTCCCATTTTTCTAAGGAATGCCATGCAGCTTCTATGAAGTGTGGGCTTTAGCTTTACTAAAACACAAATTTCTGTGAGCGCTTGGCACGTTGTGCTTTAAATGTAACCTTCATTGTCTCCATGTTGGATTTTAATAATCAGCGTTCTTTCGTTTGTTGGACACAATCAAGGTTGGATTGTTGCTCGGACCTCGATGATCAGGTGACTTTTGAGTGCCTTGGCCTGTCTCTCGATGGCCTGGCGCCATTAGCGAATATTTTGCAGATATGGACGAATGCTACTTTTCAGAAGGGATGGAAAAATTGGAAATTTGCTAGACCAATTTACTTGGAAAAACCTAATTGCCTAAATGGAGACTATTTTAAAAATAAAAAAAAAAAAATCTCCCAAAAAAACAAAGCTTTAAATACCATTTTTACCTTACTTATCAAACGACCCTCTTACTATTCAATGCTGCATAAATTGTATAACGTACAAGGGAAGTACACGAAAACGTTCGAGAGAACTCTTTGTTTGCGCGCAAGCATACCTTGGAAGCGATGGCTTTGCGCGGCGGCGATAGCGCTCCCGAAGTGAAAAAATTCAAAAAATATGGTGGTAAGAGGGGAAGCAAAATCGTTAGCGATGGTCCCAAAGAATTGCAGTTAGAGCATTGTTATTAAGCACAAAATCCTTAAATTTGCTGTACAATAATTTGTCTCGAAATAATTTATAAGATAGGTAAGCATCCATGAATACTATTTTTATTTAAAATTATAAAGCACCGCGATACATCACCCCCTCCCCTCACCAACGCAACGTAGGTCTATCACTCGACAGCCTTCCCTCGTTTTCGCGATTTATTTTGAAAGAAACAAAATTTCGCATTTTCTTCTTTTGCAAGCATCAATAATAGCTTCAGATGAGCAACATATTTCAATTTTGTATGAATCTGTGAGATACATAGTCGTTAGTCCATAAAACGATGCAGCAGTGATATCAAACCAAACATCCTTATCAAATTATAAAGTGGAATAGAATTAGGTAAGAGTAAGATATTAATTACACCAAAGTCTTGAAATTTTATCCTGATCAACTTTATAAGAAGCGAAATGGTAACTCGAAATTCTGTTATTACATGAAACAAGCAGGCCTACTAAGTTAATCTCTAATAGATGGTAATACAGTATTCATTTATTGTACATAACCAGCGATATAACAACTGACTAAAACGAGAATGCAACCTATCAACCCCATACAGTTGCACTTTGATTGCGAATTGATCATCCAATGGAAAGAGAGACCGAGGAAGTTTGTGTGGAAGATCCGCAGAACCATCCACCCAAGAAAACTGTCGTAATAGATTCGTTTTCAGCATCCTCTGAATTCCCTTGATTCCATTTGACTCTTTCAGATCCTTCCAATAGAATTGTCTCCTCCAGCTAGGTGGCTTAAAGAACACGAGCAATTCTTCCAATATAGGACTAACATTTAATACCGATTTTTCCTTTTTCCTCTCCAAACCTGTCATGATCGACTCTACGAGCCAATCTAACGACGAAATGTCACGAGGGATCTCGATTAGTTCGAAGATTCTCAAAGAAAGAGAAGACAACAATTGATTAAAAGATAATTCAAAATTAGAAGGAAATTTTTCAACAGCGTTGAAATTCAAAGATAAGACTTGTAATTGAATCAGATTTGAAATGGAATCATTCAGTTCCAAAGTTTGACCAACATTCAATGTCAGCTCCTCAATATCATTCAAATTTTGACACGTGTCTTCAGCCAATAAATCAAAACATTCCATTTGGCACCATAACCATTTTATCTTTTGGAGATTTTGAATAAGATTAGAATTCTTCTTTTGACCTTCCCAACTGTGAATTATGGCTTCTTCAACAGAAAATGTTTTGTATTCACTTCCACTTAGAAGCTTTAAATAACCGAAGAGATATAAAGATCTGAGTTGAATGGCTCCTGTATGGAAAAGAGTGAAATCAAGTGTAGGTGAAATGGTTGAATTTGGAATAAACATATAAAGATCATAGATAGTCGATTTAATGGCTGAGTCGAGTAATTCTTGTAAATCAATTTCGATTCCATTGTTACTTTCTTCATTTCCGTCTGATTTTTCTATTTTTACATACACCCCGTCTGTTATCTTATTATTTCGTATGAGATCACTTAACAGACGAAGGCTGATCAGATGATTTGTTTCCTTCATACTTAATTTGATTCGATTAATCTTATTCTCAGCCCATCTTCCTTCAATTAATTCTTTGTGTAGGCATGCTAAAAGAGAAGAGTTTAGATCCTTGTCTTCTTTTGCAAATGAAAATGCTGTGGCTTCTGTTTTGATTGAATTGATAAAGCGAACGACTATCGACCAACGCTCGATTTTGAAAGAGCTTGCGAAACTTACAGCAAGTGATTTGCAATTCAACGAATTTTCTGGAGGAATAACTAGATTGTCTTTAGGAAAACTGCCATCAAAATTCAATCGCAGATCATTAATGATAGCTTTTCTTTTTATGATGATCGGCTGCGAGGGATTCCATACGAGGATTTGAATAAGATTCGAATCGAAAGCTGCATTTAACAGAAGCGAGTGCATGGACAACAAAGAGAATTCTCGGCTGATGGAAAAGAGCATTGGAACAAATGAAGGCAGCAGTGGTCGAAAAGTATTGAAGAATGAACGAATGTTAGTGATTCGCACGAGAATTTTGATGAAATTTATATTCAGTAGATTAAACCAACTGGAATGAGAAAGAAGGGCCTCGAATAGAAGCGAGGCTCTCTCGTTTAAAAACCCTCCAAGGAAGATGAAAAACAGAGAATGGTCAGGAGTTGGTAGAAATCCTTCTCTTATTACTCTTTTGATTTCCCTATTGAAAGCATCCAGGCCTGTTTCTGAAAGCACATTGAAGATGAAGATGGCAGCGAAAAAGTCTATGAAACTTTTATGAATTGGTTCGTATAACTCAGCTGTTTTTACTAAGACACCAAAGCGCAAAATGGCTTTATCTCCAAAATTAAGAATAAGTCCGTCTTCATTCATGGACAGAGATTCTGGTGTTAGTAGTTTCTGGAATGCATATTGTCCAAAGCGATACAGTGATTGAAGACATTTGTAATCAGGTGATGAGCTATGAAATAATTTGAATATGTCCACTTCGTGTTCGGTATGGGAAAGCTTTTTAAACAAGAAATTAAAATAATTCATGTAAATATCCGTTTTATGTTTTAAAATTGCGTTCGTACTTTGTATCATAATGGACAATGATAGACGGAAAAGAGGACAAGCATAAATTTCCTTTGTTTCTTGGTCGTCCATCAAATTACCCTTTTTCTGTAAATCAGTGCCCAAGTCCACAAAATTTTTATCTAATAAGGCATCAAACATTTTGATTAACACTCTTGTATGAAAGCATGATTCTAACTCTTCACTGTTGTCTTGTGTTTGCTGAGTCATTAACACAATCACACACATTCTGGGAAACAGTTGATGTCGAAGTAAAGTTTCTAGACCTTTTTTCGTCTGTTCATTATATTCATCAAAATTCTCCAAAATCAGAAGAATTTCATCTTGGAATTTTCTGATGCAGGTGACGACGTCATCGCCAGATATTTTTTTCCCTCGACATTTTTCGATCAATAGTTCTTCAATAGAAAAGTTACTACTGAAGTCTTTCTCATTGAAATGGAAGATCACACTGAATTTTGATATAATGTACTTACATTCCATTGCCCAATCCCTTAACAACTTGCAGCAGAAAACTGTGTTCACTGGACTTGTGGAACTTTTAACTACTATCCTGTGGGGATCTCCTTCGAATAGTTGTTCTATTCTTATTGATCGAGATTGGTTTTCTTTGCCGTTCTTTGTGACGAGGTCGTTGGCTTCTATGTGGACGATGAGTCGGTCGAGTGGGACATCGCATTCGCACCATGCTGAAAGTGGCACTCGAACGGCTGTATACTGCTTTCGTTGTTTTACCATCAATTCATACAATATATCTATAAAAGAAATTTGAAATACGATTTCAATAGATCATAATTTCGACATTTTGAGAGCAACGTTTTAAAAAGATCATTTAAAAAATCCGTGCGTATTTCTGCTACCTGGTCTTTGATAATAAATAGCACCTGAACCTTAACAGAAATGGCTCCTAAAAGAAATAACATCTAAATCTTTTGAAAACAACTTTACTGTGGCTCATTCTGCAGTCATAGTAGGGCAAACTCTACAGGGTAAATCAAAAGTTACTGGGCAAAGCTGTATTTCGGAAGTAGTTTGTAAAATGAACGATGCGACCATGCTAGCAGGGAATAGGATAGGTGCTCTAACTTTTGGGACAGTTTGGAGTTTGGCCGCCAACTCGAAATCTACCATTTTGGGTCAAAGGTTCATTTTCGTAAATGGGAAGGGGGTCATGTGGCATATCAAATAACACCAGGTTGAAAATAATACTGCTTGAAGATCCTAAGATTGGAGTAGGCGATTTTTATTAGTCAAAATAAAAGGAAAAAAAACTGTATTATGTTTGCGAGGTCCTGAAAGTTTCGCGCGATGATCTTAAAGTTAAATATCTAAAAAGACTGCGTTTATCGCAGAAGTTCGTGTATGATATTAATATGACGTGTGAAATATTAGAAACTGACCTTGTTACCAAACTTCCAAAGCCAATTCCAGTGACAGAAACATATTTTGTTTTTTGGAGTTGACCTTGTTGCTAACACAACAGGAAAATTTTACTGATGTCATTGTTCTTCCTGGCTTTCTAGTTCTCGAGTCCATCTGGTCGCGGGTTCGAATCCCGCCGTGGGCATGGATGTTTGTGTTTGTCCTGGGCTGCGTAAAAGGCGCAAAATGACCTTAGTAGTCGACGCTAAAAATTCTAATAAACCAACCAATCATTGTTCTTCCTAAATTTCATTCTGTGTATTATTTACTACATTTTAACTTTATAAGGCTACATTTGTAGTTTTAACGAGTTTTTGTTCCTTTCGTTGTTATGTACCAAAGAACAAACTTTACTGTTCCCCATAAGTGTACCTTGGACAGGAGAGTCACTAAAAATAATAGTTTTTCAAAAAAGAACTGAAAGGGTATTGTTTGCTTTTGTTATGATTTAGAAACAACCAGTCATGTGCCTTAACTTGAAAATAAAAATCATTTCATAACTTTTTGAATTCAAAATGGGCCACAATGCAACTGAGGCATGCCGAAATGTATGTGAAGCTATGAACAGGATTCGTTGCCAACAAGAAACCATAATTTTGGTTTTCGAAATTCGGGATTGAGATGAAGCCCTCGAAGCTGATGTACAAGACGAAGCCCGTTCTGGATGACCGCCTGCTGATGATGAAGATGCAGTGAATGCACTCATTGAAGTTAATCCAGGCTAAATCTGTCATGAATTAGCCAGACAAATGTGAGAAAACTGTGCGTAAAACCTGTTTGCATTTTGTCAAACAATTGGATGACTGGGTCCCCCATGCCCTCTGTCAGTACAGGATAAAATGCAATGTCTGACCACTTGTTCTTTCTTGCTCCAGTCATGCAAATCAACACATGCGATGATAAATGGGTCCCGTACAATGATATTCATCGCTCCTATCAACGGTCATCACCAGAGGAACCTCCTAGGATGATGCCAAAGAAAGCTGGAGCTAAACCCAAAGAAAGTGTTTGCACTGTTATAGTGCAGTTTGAGGTCATAGATCAAGGTCAAACAATCAAGCATATGTGTATACTGTGATATGCACCAATAATTCCTCCAAAAACAACTGCCCCTTACTGCCACAGGGCAATGCAAGACCGTACATAGTTTTACAGACCCGTTCAAAGATTATGCAGCTTGAATGGGAAACTGCCTCTTCTGACATCTCTCCACAGATTACCATCTGCTTAAGTCATTGGAAAATCGCATGCGCATACGACCGTTTAGAAACCGTCATGTCCTCGAAATAGCGTTGCAAGACTTTTTCACTTCGAAAGACATGGGATTTACACATTATCCATCGTTGGAGACTTGGTATTGATTATGAGAGGGATTATTTTGATGAATTCTGATCAAAATTAAAATAAACATGCATAACGAATAGAATTAATAAGTGTGATTACTTGCGTAGTTTTCTGGCGTATCCGCAAAACGTCACTGCGTGCGTTTTCGACTTTTAGCATTCGCTTACAAGGAAAAAGATGTAACGTTAACAGTAGTTTTAAAAATTAATTTTCAAACATGATTTCTTTTTTCTTCTTACTGTTTCTTAAAAGTAAACTCTACGGAAAAATTCAACTTTATAATTTTTTTTTGCATCCAGGATGATAAAATACATGTATATAGCATTCAAAATTTTTCCATTTATCCTGATTTTTTATCATGTATATGCCTCGGAAGATTGAAAATTGGCCCTCTCGTCCTCTCAGGAGAATCAGCGGAACAACAAGTCATTTCCTGCCACGAGAACCGATTTCGATTCTAGCCTCGTTTCGATTCTACATAACCCAAGAGTTTGCTTGCCTTTTTTCTATTAGAATGCCTTTAAATTGTTCTCTGTTTGGGTGTGTAAATAAGAAATCCGATAGAAATTTCATGGTTCATAGATTTCTACAATCAGAATCGATTAAGAAGAAGTAGATTACCTTTTGCCAGCGAAGAACTGGTATCCAAATGCGAACAGCATAGTGTGCTCAGTTCATTTCGAAGCGTCGTGCTTTTTCTACGATCCTGCCGTTTTAAATTCATCGTCAATTAAAATACAACGAGTATTTCTTTTTTAAATAAGAAGAAAAATACTGTTTTAAACTTAGCAAGCAATATACAAATTTCACTAATAAAACATTATAGCATGCTCATCACTTATAAATAGTGAAACAATAAGATACACGATAGAAACTTAACATGAAACGTGAAATTGCCATTTGGAGTAAGCAGGATTTGCTACGAAGTTGGTCGATAGCGACAGCAGCGCTCTTATTTCACATATCCGCCACCTCGCCTGATTTAGCTTTGGTTACTATTAGAGTAATCACACTTATTAATTCTATTCTTTATGGTGTTTATAAGATATGTGAGTGCAAACGTATTTATTGAAAATACACAAGAACGTTTTAAATGATCTGATACAAAAAAAAGTTTAAACTTCGAACTTACCTCTGTTTCGTATCAACCATTTGTAGTCTTCGATGAATTCATTCAATAGAAATGGATTCACTTGAACTGAATTAAGAACTAGTTTCTGCAAATGGAAGTTTTCCTTTTCTTCATTTGCTAGACAAGAAAGTCTTACAAAATATTCGTACAAAATATCTTTTTCATAATAGGAATCAAGAGAGATTGTCGACAAGTGAGGAAGGGATAGTGTCGTCTGCAGTAAAACTTCAACGACTGATTTCTTACTTTGTTTCTCCCTGTCATATGACATCTTATTTATCTTCAGCTTCCTGAGGTTTTTAAAACGAGATATCCATAAAAAGAAGCTATAATCGATCTCTTGTCTATCCAATCGGAGTGTTTCGATTGTGTCGAATCCTTTCCAATCAATCAGTTCTTCCATTCTGATTTGCTCCATGTCAGAACAAGTTAATTTCTTTAAATTTATACACTTTGGTACCAAATATGGAAGAAGATTTTTGTCTGTGGAATAGAAATTGACGCAATTGAAGTGAACCACTGACGTTGTTTCAATGTCCTCTCCAGTCTCTGTTCTTTTAAATTTTCCTCTTAGCTTCAAGTATTTCCAAACTCTATGCTGCTTGAAAAACATTGTAGGGAATTCGATGGAATTATTAAAAAATAAGCTTGCATCAAAAGAAAATGATTGAATCTGACTATTAGCGATTACATTAAAGAAATCCCTTAACATAAATTCGTCAACCAGGTCTCTATTGTCATTCCTGAATGAAATTTCCAATCCAAATGTGATTATTTTCCTCTCAATGATATGTGATAGCAAAGAAAAAATTTCTTGGAAACTCCTCATATCTAGTCTTAAAAGCGATAACTGGTGAAGATGAATATCTGGTAGTTCATACTGTTTACAAAGAGAGCAGAACGCTTTTAGCTTTTCTTGTAATTTTTTCTCTGAATCTTGAAAATGAAATTCCAAGAAAAGCATTTCTGAATGGAATTTGGACAAAATTTCTCTTATATTCAACATAGACCCAAAAAGTTGTTCGAATCGATCTTCAATGATCAGCTTCCGACAATGATAACTACACATCTCTGCTAAATGTTTACTTTCATCAATTTTTATTGTTAGCTTATTCATTTGAAAATCTTTCGGAATCCAGTTTAAAAAGTGAAGCCGATCTATGCATTTTGTGCATATTCTAAATTCTTTGATTACACCCGTTTGGCTCGAAGGAATCATTACAGGTCTAACCCACTTATCAAGAAATTCCAGGGAAGGGAAATCATTAGTGTTACCAGCATTAAAGCTTGTAGGAACGAAATACCTTAAAGAGTTGAGGATCTCATCAGTAGGATTAAGAATTTCATTTAACACTGGCTCAAGGGTATATTTACTACCAAGGGATAGCATATCAAACAGATCTACGAAATCCTTATAAGGTAAAAGAAAATTAAAAAGTTTAACGGCATCTGAATCCAATAAGCCTCCCAAAAAGTGAAACAGGAGCTGATCTCTCGTCGGCCTTATTTTCAGTTTAAATAAATCTTTTAATTCTTTAATGAAATCTGATTCATCGATCGTCGAGAGATACAATGCTGCCAAAAACTCCAAAAAGCTTTTATGGACTGGTTCATAATGTTGCGTTTCTTCTTCTTCAATGAATGAGACATTCTTTGAAAGCAACCCCAGACTATAAATATTCATTTCGTCTGCAATAATTTCAGATTCGGTAAAAATAAGGCTCTGAGTTTTGATTTTCTTTAAACACAAACGACCAAACGAAATAAGCGCTTTCATGTATGCTGAACTTTCACTATTGATTGATGATTCAAAGATACTGATTTCATTTTGTTTCTTCAGTTTCTTCATTCTAGCCAAGCTTCTGTTTATAATAAAATTGAAAATAGTGATATATAATTTAGTCTTAGTTGTGATGTCTTTGCAGTTTTCTTTTTGCATAAGAGCCCCCAACAACAAAAGAAACAAAGGGCACTCGTAGAAGTTGTTGAAATGCATAGGCAAGTTATCAATCTTTGAATGTAATTCGAAGGTATCGATTTTTAAATATTTTTGAAGGAACTCTTTTCTTTTTCCATAAGAAATTCCTTTCACCTGAATGCGTTTTTCCCATACCATATATTCCTCATAGCCACCACCTCCTACATCATTTAAAATATCATCATCATCAACATCCTCTTCTGGCCAGTGGTAAAATCCGGTTCGAGATGTGACGATGATTGTAATTTCTGGATAGATGTTTCCATTCAGTAAAGGCACAAGTGTCGTTTTTGTTTCTTCTGTCGCCTCATCCCACCCATCTAACAAAAGCAACACTTTTTCTTGGATGGACTGGATCAATTTAACAGTTTCCTTTTCTGTATTGATATTTTTAAAACATTGTTGGTAGAAGTGAGCCTCTAGTCTACCTTTGAAACTTCGAAGTGGAATTAGAAATACTAAATGAAATCGACTGCTGACGTAGTTTTCTTCTCTAGACCAATCGGAAAGGATCTTCAGAAGAAGTGTCGTCTTTCCGTACCCAGGATGGCCTTCAATGAGTATTCGCAGACGAGCTTCTTTTTCCATATGAAAAACTTCACTTATTTCAACCGTTTCATTCACCTCTTCTCCCCTTATGTCTTTTTTCTTCATGGTCAGTTCTATGAAAAGTTCTTCCAAAAGCAAGAGCTTCTTTTCTAGCCATAGACATCGAGGTAATTGTATATGTCTGAAATAATTTCTTTGCCTGTTTTGAATTCCTTAAAGGGAGAAAATAAATGAAGATACATTAAAAGAATATTGTTAAACGTCTCATAATAAGTCACAGTGGTACCGTAATTTTCATTATATAATGCGCACCCGTGTTTAATGCGCATCTAGTTTTTGGGGGGGGTTTGGAAAAAATTCCTATGTATAATGCATATCCGCATATTATGCGCACCCAGGTTATTATAAACAAATAAGTACCCATTGACTTAGAGCTTTGCATACAATACAATTATTGCACTTGGGTATGATGCCTCATGATAACGTGTATTCAAAAAAAAAAATTTTCATGTAGACCTAGAAATTTTCACATCAAAATCGTAATATTATGCGCACTTTTTTATAATGTGCAGTGACGATTTTTTAAACGTTTTTTGTATAATACGCGCATTATATACCGAAAATTGCGATACATACACTGGGCGAGTTCAAAAGTTTTGCAGTATTTGCCTAAACATATGCCACATGCCTAACTTTGTTCAAGCTATTCACGCCAGTAAGGTTTATATATTATAATTCTTTGCTATGAAGAATGCATTTCATTATGTCATTCCATTTGTTTCAGCCAAATGGCACAGCTATAATAAAACATGAACAGCCAAAAAATAGGTATTAGGGAACTGTTTTGTTATACGAGTTTCAACTTGGCCAAACACTGCTGAAGCAACATGCAACACTTGTTATACGATAGGAGAAGGTTCAACCAAGATCCAGAAGGCCGCTAACCGTGGAGTCCGAGACCATGCGCTAGATCATGCAGGCAAATACGACAACTAGCACTCGAAGAATATCAGCCAAGCTAGGCTTATCACAGACCACCATGGTTTGTCATCTTCACGACCTTGAATGATGCCAGCTCAAGGAAGCTGTTGAGTGAAAATGCGCAAGAATTCTTGGAATAAACGATGGGAAGTTCGTTTCATCAAGAAAATTGTTACATACGATGAAAAATGGGCCTCTTTTCGTTAATTCTAATGTTCTGCCTCTGGTTGAATTTTGAGAGTTTGTTACAGATGGTCATCAACGCCAGCCTATACTCTGATTACCTGTAACAGATATATATAGACTTGAAGCAGAAGTATCTGGCATCAGTGAACAGAAAGCGCGCTGATCTACAGCAGGACAAGTCGAGACCGTATATTACTCGAACGAACCAGTTAAAATTAGAAGAACTTTAGAGAATGGAACTAAAGCCATATATCCATATAGTCAACGTATATTACTTATCTTGGTCTATGGCCCATTTCCTTCGTGGCACTAACAACCGCCACGGAATCGATGAACTAGCAGAAAATGACTTGAGACGGTGGCTATATTTGAAAGCTACGCAGCTTTCGTTTGTAAAATATGAATTAAGAAATGAAGTAACTAAAATATTGCAAAACCTTTCACTTACCCTCAGAATTAGTAATTTTGCTTAAGATTATTTTATAATAATGTGCGATCAAGGAGACAGTATATTTGGCAATAATTAAATCTTTATGTAGAAATATTTCTTCACGTATCTTATTTAGTCGTTTTAATAGAGAAAAAGTTCGTTATTTTTAATATACGAGCCATTCAAAAGTCCCATAAAGAACGTCTCGACTGCTTAGACGGCAAGGATAAGTTTGCCTTTGATAAGCATGGCAGACTATAAGTAAATATTTGCTCCCCGCATCATTAAAACTTAGATGGACCTATAATAAGAACCTGTAGGCTTGTAAAAACTTCATCCCATCTTACGTAAAATTGATAAGAGGAATCAGGATTCATCACTGAACACATACAACAGTGTATAGTATAATCGTTTGAATAATAGAGATTTTCATACACCTGATCCAAGCTAGTTGATTTCGCCACCTCTAGGATACTCGGTGGACAATATTTGCAGGAAACAAAGGTGCGGCTCACACTGTCGACATTTAACGCTTTGGGAAAGTTTCATATTGTCAGTAGCCTTCGAGAAACTAAGACAAGGAACCTGTCTTCCTACTCATGAAGACAGGACTTAGGGAGAGGGGAGCTGAAAATCAGAAACTGTTCTTTTAATAGTTTATGATAGCTTTCGCAGTTTTCTTTTTAAGTTATTTTCCCCGTGTTCAAATTTTTAATGGTTTATCTGATTTATGATTGAAACGTAAGTGAAATTAAATCATCAATTAAATCTTACTCGTTATGATGTTATCGCTTGCAAATGATTCTGTAGATGATGCCTGATCTGAAACACAAATGAAACGATAATTTTAAGTTATATTTGTTGCCATTATAAAAAAAGAAAGTTTATCTGTTTAATTGACAATCAAATTATCTATCTTATTTCTAAAAATTTATTTTGATGTATCTAAAAATCAAAATACTCTCGAATATATTTGATTTTTATCAGTTATTCGTTCGATCCCAAACGGCAGAAATTATTATTTATTATTTTCTATCCAAAAGAATTATTCTTTAAAGAAATAGTAATAAAGAAAGCATTCACAAGAAATAATAAACCATAACCAAGTACCGAAAGGCTAAACTGATCGCCATCACATAAAGTATTTGAAACATATTTTCATAATTTTTGAATTGCTTTTGAAAACATTAAAACATGTTCCAGTGAATCAAATTCGATAATCTTCGAATTTTTTAATTATTCTTAAATATTCATTTATTTTTCGTCATTATTTGTCGTTTGATATGTTCCATGCCCTATCTTAGCATTAAAAATTTCATTATCAGCTTTCACTGAATAAAATTCGACCATCTTCGAACTTATTAGCTACTCTTACATATTGTTCAGTACATATCATTACAAGTTGTTTGATACATTAAATGCCATATCTTTCTTTGCATTGAAGATTTCCAAATGGTACTCTAATGGTATCATTAGCACAGGTACTCCTGATTCAGAATCATCTATCTTCGAACTTATTAATTACTCTTGTATATTCGTTCAAGACAGGGCGTTACGAATCGTTTGATATATTACATGCCAAATTTTAGCACTGAAATTTCCAAATGGTACCATTATGATATGATTAAAACACGTTCTACTGAAACAATTTCGACAGTCTTCGAAGCATATTTATCGATTGGGGAAAGCGTACATATAACGTTATAATCGCTCTTGTCATTTCGAGTTGTTTGATGTATTATTTGCCATATCTTAGCACTGAAAATTTTAGAGGGTGTCATTATTTGCGATGAACCATATTAATCGACTGCCGAAAAAAAATTTTGAAAATCTTTGATACGCTTCGAGAAGATCGAGTTACGGACGGACAGACAGACTCGTTCCTCCACAGTAATAGCATAAAACACCTTTCGGTAATTAATAAACTTATTCTTTAGCAGAAAGTGGTAAAAAGCATTTGACTTCATTTGACTCTTGGTTAAGATATCAGAATTTATTTTAATAATTAGAAGACATCTTAGCTAATTACGGTATAAAAGATCCGATTCTAAAACAGATGTAAAGTTGTTATTTACGTTTAATCATTATTAGTACTCACTTTGGATGAGCTTATCCGCTATATCGTTTCTTTCGATTTCTCGCAGTGCTTCGATTAGAATATCGAGAGTCGCCCGGTCTCCGGCGTTGTGTTCCCATTTTTCGATTATCCTGCGAGGGATTTCTCTGTCACCATAATGATACATATCACACATTCTCATGATCTCTTCTGTATCATTACTCTCCACGTCAAGTTCTCTCGCAAACGCAAGAAAGTCGTAACGAGAAAGGTCTCGGGATATTTGATCTATGTCCTGCTTTGAACATTTCTCTGCAATTATTATAAAAAAGAAATTAACCGACATGTTCATTTTAAATAACAATTAAGCTAATAAATGTATTATAAAAAAACTGTAAGTAACTGATTTGTACTCGAAGCTGGAGCTTAATTGGACTTTCTGCAGCAAAAAGAAATCATCAGCAAGAAAAATTAAGTTGGCTTATGAAATTCTGAAATAGTCTTCATCTTAAAATACAGGTTGATTCGCAAGATGTATAAAAAACTTCCGCATTTTGTTGGGAAGGTCAGGTTGAGCAAAAAATCTAATGGATTTAAATAATGGGACCTCGGAGGCCAAGTGATATTCATTGTCTCATATTCATAAACACATATAATTGCATTTGGCAGCTACCATTAACTGGTGTTAAAACCACTCAAAGTAAAAAAAAAAAATAAAAAATAAAAAAATGAAACAAGGATACACTCATCGTTTTGTTAAATGTTTAAAACACTAAAGCACAGAAAGAAAACACCACAAACTGAAGCGATAGCAGTGGGCTAAAGAGCACATGCACTGGGTCCATCAATGGGAGAAGATTTAGTGATGGAAAAAAGTTCAATTTGGATTGTCCAGATGATTGGGCACACATCAGGGCTGATGAAAACATCTTTTCTAAACAACAGCAAGGAGGTTCTTTAATGGTGTGGGGTGCATTTTCATTCAAGGGAAAAAAAATTAGCCTTTCCTAAAGGTAGACTGAAAGCCATTGCCTATCAAAATTTACTCGAAGACAATTTGCTACCTTTTGCAGAGGTGATTGGGAGCCCATTCTTTGAATTTGAACAGGACAATGCACCAATTCACAATAGCAAAACGTGGTTTACGGAGAATAGTGTTCAAGTGCTGGATTGATCTGCCCTTTCAGCGGATTTGAATTCAATGGAGAATGTCTGGGCTATGTTAGCACGTCCTGTGTATGCTGATGGCAAGCAGAGGATAATTCTACAGCTCAATTGCAAGCTGCAATCATTTCCAACTGAAAAAACATTCTGCAAACACAGCTTCAACCATTACCAGCTTCAACACACTTCCTGATCGTATTGCAAAACAGGTAAAATTTATTAGTTATTAAATCAAATATGTTTATAAATATGAGACACTGAATTTTGTGGAGAACTTTCACTTTTATTTGCTATCTCTGTACATTGTTCACTAATACCCTCAGAAATGTTTAAAATGATTTTGTTCTGCTTAATGATGTTTACAGCTTAATTTGGGTTAAAAGTAACCACTAGTTGTTCTGAAAATTGGCATTTTGATAGCGTGTTTATAATTATGAGACATATCCTATGTGGTAGTTACTATGTGTTAACATTCATATATTAAAAATGAAAAGTTCACCAATACAACTGAAAAATTTTGAAATCATAAAGGGCTAATGGCGGAGGATTGAAACTGTAGTACGTATCTCTCGGAAGATTTTGGAATCCTACTGTCTTCTGGTTTTTTACCAGTGCATTTTCTTTCCTTGTCAAATGAAAATAATAAAAATTAGGTTGACAACGCTAAGCTTTTCGAGCACATCACACGCTCATCTTCAGGCGTAGATTGACAAAGAAATTATATTAACAAGGGAACCACACGAATATCTACCTCACAGATTCACACCAAATTGAAATATGTTACTCATCTAAAGCTACTATTATGATGCTTGCAAAATAAGAAATCGCGACATTTTGTTTCTTTCAAAATAAACCAGAAAACGCAAAATTTTGAACACATAAAGCCATACAAAGACTTCATTGTTAAAGCCATGCTTAAATGGGGGAGGCCTTGGCCTGGTGGGCTTTCACTGAACCAGGCCTGCATTGAACACACATATTTCTGTGAAGTTAAGCAACATCAGGCATGGCTAACTAATGGCAGGGTCTTTTAATGGGGGCTACTCACTGGATGGGCGACTATCAGTGATACACGATCTTCACCCCCCCCCCCCCAGCCTGCTGCGACCATCATACAGCAGTCATCAATCTAAGTCCATCCTGGGACCCAACTCGGCCTTTGGTCATACAAGCCCTGGATGGACGTATTGGATGTCATTAAATAAAAAAAAAGTTTTTAAAGAGTTATTTTTGTTGGCCTGCTATATTTAATTTATAGCTAAAAGATATTATCGTTGTGAACTAAATTTATTAAAAATGAAAAATTCACCAACACAACTGCAGTTTCATTTTAATTGTAACCACCGGTAATTTAAAGAATTTAATTTTGTTATGCTATCCATCAAGACTATAAGTTTCTTGAGTTTTTGAAACATTTCTTGGAGGTAAAACCATTAAAGCAAAGAGGGTGTTTGCGAAAAATTTAAACAGAGGGGGAGGTTGTTGCCATACCCTGCCATCCATCGAGCCATTTTTCTCCCGATGAGCCGAGCTTGTGTTCGTTTCTATTATCCCAGGGGTGATTGAAGAGACGAAAGATGCAATATTATTTATTTTGGAGTATGCATTTTTTGAAGCTAAAAATTTCTATCATATTCATGGCAAATTTTCTTCTTTATCTCATTTCAATAAGCTTGGTGTGTCTCACTGAGATGTTTGATATTTTTTTTTAATTCTAATGTTGTCCATTAAAATTATAGCATCAAAACTTAAATTACTTACTTTTCAAACAGTTTCCATTAGATGACGGCCCTCCGTGGATGCTGTTCATTTTATTGAATAATTATAAACATCCTTAGCTTTGTGCTAATTTGAAAAAAAAAATATAATAAAATTACAAAAAATAAGCAGTTAATTATTTCATTAAACTATGGTGTATTTCAAATTTGATATTATTTTTATTCTATTGTTTTTACCTTTGTGTTTGTTTTATTCAATTTTTTTTTATCTTTTTAGGTTGAGAATGTATCCGTGGCTAAGTATATTAGAAAATAATTCACAAGACATGAAGTCGTTTCCATGTTTCAAACGTTGTTCCATTTTTTTCCTATATAGAAAATTTTGCACGATTGATAAGCAAGAGGTGAAACTTGACTGAATTTACAAGGCTCTTATGATACATCTGAACTATTCCAAAATATTAAGTTAAGGTTCAAATGCTCTTAATTTCGTGGTAAAACGTTTCTTCAAGCTCGGCCATGACAGGTAAGGACAAAATAAAAATTTTATTGCTAGTAAAATTATCTTTTATCTATTTATCAGTGTTGTTATTAAAAAAAATCGTATGGTTATCATCTACGCGGCTGAGTCCATGGTTCAAGATCCCGAATGAACGGGGGAAATAGATCTGTAACAGTACATCTATTTATAATCTACAAAGTTTTTCCTTATCTATTTACGAAATCCTGGAGTATAATCAATTGTTTTATCTGCACTTGATGATCTTAGTAGAGGCTGTGTCGGGTCCATAAAAATGCTATGAGTAATACATTTAAAACGTGAGTAACAGATAACGAGGTAATTTCCTCTTTCGCAGTGGGGTTCGTGCTGGTAGAAAGAAATGTGGAGACAGGGTAGTTCCCATTCACAATATGGTCAAGAAATTCCTTCCTGTCTTTACAGCATAATGTTAAACACCATTTCATTCCTTTGAAAATGCCGACAGACGAATTGGAAATTGGAATGAAAAATTTGTGTATTACTAATATTTTATTTATAATTTTATTTATTTTCTTTATTTTTTTATTACGAGGTAGCCCAGAAAGTAATGCACCACAATTTTTTTCTCCGTCCCCAACAGCGGTACGAATGCGAAACTTGAGATATGTATTCTTTGAGGTTTTTGGAGTGCGCGCGCAAAGTTTCCATTTCTTCCGACAGATAGCGTACGTGCAGCAATGGAACAACATGGCGTCTGTAAGTGATGTACATTACAAGCAGCGTGTCGTCATTGAATTTCTCACTGCGGAGCAAGAAACGGTTTGAAACATTCACAAACGTTTATGTGCAGTTTATGGAGCATCAGCAGTCGACAGAAGTACGGTTAGTCGCTAGGCACAGAGGGTGAGGCCATCAGAAAGCGGTTCGGCGGAGCTCCAAGATTTGCCGCGGTCGGGGCAGCCATCCTCGGCTGTCACACCTGACAAGATGCAGATGGCTGATGCGCTCATTCGTCAGGACCGACGCAGAACGACTCGACAGCTGGCGCTGGAACTATCAATCAGCAAAGGAAGTGTGGGTGAAACCATCCGTACTCTTGATTACACAAAAACGTGTTCACAATGGGTTCCGCGCTCTCTTACGGAGGAACAAAAGCTCTGAGAAAAACATTTCTTCTGAGTTGCTGCAAAGTTTTGAAGCTGAGGGGGGAAGCCTTCTTGTCCCGGATTGTGACAGCTGATGAAACCTGGGTGCACCATTTTGAGCCCAAAACATAACGACAATCGATGAAATTCAAAGCAGCTGCCTCTGATGGTAAGGTCATGATCACTTTGTTTTGGGACTGTGATAGTGTCATACTCATTGGTGTCATACTGAGGCATTTGTGAACACATTAACCAAACTCAAGAAGTGCTTCCAGCGACTTGGACGCCTTAACAATCCACCTGATTCTTTGCTTCAACACGACATCTGTTAGAGGACGTCGGAACACATCACGAAACAGGGTTGGACAGTGGTACCCCATCCACCCTACAGCCCTAACTTAGCGCCCTCAGACTTTCACTTGTTGGGGCCATTGAAGAATGCCATTCGTGAAAGACATTTTGAGGATGACGAAGAGGTGATTCGCACACTGAGGACATGGCTGCGTGAACAGAACAAGGAATGGTACCGACAGGGCATACACGCCCTCGTGTCTCGCCGGAGAAAGGCCATAGAACGGGACGGAGATTATGTAGAAAAAAAGGGAGTATAGAAGAAACATCATTCTTTCGTGTGTATAAGTTTCATTGTGTTCAATAAATAATTGTTGAAGAAAAAAATTGTGATGCATTACTTTCTGGGCTACCCTCGTATTATGAAAATCTATAATAAACAAGTTTAAGATTTTTTCAACCACTCGTAACTCGGTAGCCAAACACAAGATACCGGAATGCACACGTTTTATTGTTCAAGTACTAGCCCCCATTATCCAGAAACCATGTGATCCAGAGTCATTTCCTTGCCAAATCTAACCTATCGTGCCACCGTGCGCCCCAAGCGGCTCACGTATTTCTAATTTCAACGGTAACCTGATCATGGGCGGAGCGCATATTTTTTTTCCTAATAAAGAAGAGCCAAGAGTCTCTCCCGCTCGTTTGCGATTGGTGAACAACGAGAGTGTGGAATAGGGCTATACTGAAAGAGGAAGGAATCTTTTCTTGTTGTAGGCTATGACTAAAACAAAGCACTGCACTTATGTTACCTTTGCTAGCATGCTATTTAGTACTAGCCTAATGCTTCGATGCTGCAGTGTACAATTTACGATGGCGAAATTCTCATACAAATGAACACAGAAAGTAAAACAAGCCTCTTAAGCATATGCTACAGCTACAATGCATTTCAAGCATTATTTTTTACAGGGTGATTCCAAACATTATTTTTTTGGTTCGCTTCTTTGCTGGTCCCCTATTTGCCTTCGGGAGAAAACCTTCGCTGAAATATATGAGGTGTAACATCCTTTTTACACCCATGAAATTTCAGGATAATTCGTCAAGTATTTTTCTAGATATTCGACAAAACGTCTAAAATCGAAAGTGTCCGATTACTTTCTTCCAATCAGTGTACATTCCCAATTTCAATCTTCTACCTCAAAAAAATGTAGAAATTATGAAGGGGACGGACTGACATTATAAAAGCAATGAGTAGTTCCATTCTTATTCTATTTAGGAGGGTCAGTTAAATGAAAATCGGAAATATTTTTTTACAGCTCCTATATTATAGACAGAGTTGGTATACTCGTATTTTTCAATGTAGTCCCCATCTTTTCGATGCATTCCGCCATCGAGTCAGGAAGGCATGGATACCTCGGGAAAAAAAAAAATCTTCATATAATGGAGATCTTGCTTATAGGAAACTGCATACCGAATCTCACTCCTTTATATGCATAAATACACCTAGATCTTTTGGTCCCCTCTAATTTTCACCCCCAAAACTCCGACCTTAGTGGGCTAATAAAAACCAAACTAAATAGTGAAGGTGCACATTTCCATAGTAAGCTACATTCCGAATTTCAACCTTCTACCTCAAAAAATGTAGAAATGATGAAGGGTGATTCAAATCATGTGCAAAATAAAACCAATAAGTAGCTCCATTTTTCCGCTACTTAATAATAAACTTGTAGATTATGAGCACTTGAGCAATTGTGCGTCGACAAAGCGATTTCACGTGCGCGCGCCGATGTCAGTAATGCTTAAAAGCTGAACAGAAAGTAACAATGTATTCCTTCTTCATAAATCGATTGTTATATGACATGCCATTATCTTTGTATTCTTTACACTCACTGTTTTAGCACGTGAATTCGACTTGAAGGGGTCCACGAAAAATTCTGAAAAGTTGATACGGCCGAGCTAAGACTTTGATGGTCATATTTCTGAAAACAGAATTTAAAAAGGTTAACCCGGTTTTCAAGTTATTGTGCAAACGGCGGACAGACGCCGGATAAACGTACAGACCAAGGGCGCATTCTTATAAGTAGCTTTTATGCTAAAGCTCCTAATAATGTATAAAAGGGAGTTAAAAGATGTTCCTGCAGAGGAAGGCCCAAATTTTAATGATGTCTCTGCGATTTCGATTTCGATTTTCTCAAAATCGAAAATGGAAAGAAGTGTGGTCATCGTGAATCAATATTAATTATTTGCTTTATTAGGAGCTTTAGCATAAAAGCTACTTATAAGAATGCGCCCTTGGCCTGTACGTTTATCCGGCCGTCCGGCCGTCCACCGTTTGCACGATAACTTGAAAACCAATTAACTTTTTCAAATTCTGTTTTCAGAAATATGACCATCAAAGTCTTAGGTCGGCCGTATCAACTTTTCAGAATTTTTCGTGGACCCCTTCAAGTCGAATTCACGTGCTAAAACAGTGAGTGTAAAGAATACAAAGATAATGGCATGTCATATAACAATCGATTTATGAAGAAGGAATACATTGTTACTTTCTGTTCAGCTTTTAAGCATTACTGACATCGGCGCGCGCACGTGAAATCGCTTTGTCGACGCACGATTGCTCAAGTGCTCATAATCTATATTATTCAATAGCGGAAATATGGAGCTAATTATTGGTTTTATAATGTCATTCCGTCCCCTTCATAATTTCTACATTTTTTGAGGTAGAAGGTTGAAATTTGGAATGTAGCTTCCTATGGGCATGTCCATCTGCACTATTTAGTTTTGTTTTGATTGGTACACTGGGGTCGGAATTACGGGGGTGGGATTCAGAGAGGACAACATATCTATGTGTTATTTAGGTACGTAAAGGCGTGAAATTCAGTATACAGATTCCTTTAGGCAAGATCTACATTACTATGAAGTTTAGGTCCAGGTGTTCCATTGGGGTCGGATTGGCGGGGGTGGCAGTCACTTGGTCTTTAGAACTATGGGAATATATGGCATGTGATATATCATACGTTCGGAAATGATGAGAAAGGAAAGAAAATACGAGCTTTTTTACATTTTCTACATATTACGTTCGAGAAAATTAATTTTTTGATTAAAAAACTTGGGAAGAGGTTAAAAAGTGCTGGTAAAAGGGTAAAAATAGAGGTACCAAAAATAGATGACTGCCGGATCTGCTACTTGCCTTACCCTACTCGGGGGGGGGGGGGGGGTTTATTTCTTTTTAATGAATGTATAAATGTATTTCTGCTTCTCTGCTAAAGCTCCTCCTTGGAATATTTACAAGATTTTATTATCTGACAATAATGCAAAATTATGTTGTATTCATGTGAAACCAATATTTTTGGTATTGGCAGCATTTTACTCATGTGTTGTAAAATTGTCATTAATAATTATATATTGACATTAAACATCACATATTAATAATATTTACATTATAACGTTACACTATGTTTATCTTCATTATTTTATGCTGATTTTAAAATCATTTTTCAATGAACAAATATGCTCACTTTCCTGATATTCTTTTGTTAAGTATTTTAAGAACAGGGATTTGAATCTTATTTTAGATTTTTTTTTCCCAATCGTTTTAGAAGCGCTTAAACACTGCGTATCCATTTCGGCGTTGATCTTCATCCTTGGATAGAGAAAACGTTAAATGTTCGTTTTCGCCATCGTAAATTATACAAGAGCAACAACGAGGCATTATGCTATTTGTATAAACGTAAATAGCATGCTAGGAAGGTAACTTAAGTACAGTGCTTTATTTTAGCATTGTCACCACATGTTATTTCTTTACTCTGTGATTGTCACCTAGGAAAGATTCGTTTTATCCATTTTTTGCATTCCTTCCAGACGCCTTCCTGTTTCAGTAGTTTCACTCTCGTTGCTCGTGACGTTGACCAATCGCAAACGAGCAGGAGAGGCTCTTGGCTCTTCTCTATTAGGGGAAAAAAATATGCAGGTGGGCGGGGCATAGAATCTATGACACCATCACACGTGCTGATGAGAAGGAACAGTGAGCACGCCGCATACCGCCACATCATTTAACCAAAAGAAAAGTGAAATGCAACATCGCTTAATTACTCCACTAATCAGAATGAGGGTCATACAATAAAGCGATCTCTCACTCTTTTAAACTCCGAGCAATACAATCTCCGACAAGCTAGATAGTAGCGGCATATACAGGCTTAGCGCCAATATGCCAATAATTAAAACATTAAAATTAATTATTGTTGCATTAAAACATTATTGCTGCATTAATTAAGAAATCCAAACTAATGGATATTTTAGAAAATATGGAAATATTTAAAGCCTCAGATGCACAAATACCTCATGACCGAACAACTAACATCTGAGCATGAGCTAACGACATATTATTGTTAATGAACTCTAATTGTTAAAAATGAAAAATACATCTGTTCAACTTTAATAATAATTTTTATTTTTACTATATTCCCAACCCGTTACTCTTATCATATTGCCTAACCTAACGCCCCCCCCCCCCGCCCTATCACTTTTCTCTGACCCCTTTCATACTGTGCACATCAATTCTGCTATCCCCCCCCCATAAATTATGCTCCGACAGTGTCCTCACTTCCACAGAAACAGGCCTCTCTGTTCATACATACAAGTGAACAGATTGAAGAAGAGGAATATCTTTGAACGGATTTCCTACTTTGAAAAGGACATACCCCAAATTTCCTACCGTGAACGGACATAACTTTGAAAAGTGAATATCTTTATTCGTCGCAATCTTTTTCAAAATCTTAATTCTTCATTTTACCGCTTACTCTTCTCGATTATTTTCACTTCTTTTGCTTTTGCCATCACATTATAACTATAAATTACTCCGATTATTCATTAATGTCCATTTCT
The DNA here is from genome assembly GCA_023313115.1 of Rhysida immarginata. Lineage (NCBI taxonomy): Eukaryota > Metazoa > Arthropoda > Chilopoda > Scolopendromorpha > Scolopendridae > Rhysida > Rhysida immarginata. Next base: position 2,302,823 of record JAHWFO010051442.1, on the reverse strand, counting down.
TTAATTCATTTATTTATATAGCTTTTTTTTTAACTTTTATTTTAACTAAATATTCTCCAGTAAATATAAACATTTCCAACTGGATATTTTCTCGACTTTTGCGTCTACTTTTGAATCTTTCAGGTCAAGATCCTCAAGCCCCCCCCCCCCCCCCTTCATGGTCATTCTTATTTTTACAACCTCTTCTAGAAGGTTATGCAAATGACCCTAACTCTAGCATCACCCTTCTGTTTTTCTTAATTCCCTGCACCCTCCCTTCAGACGATTTTTCAGAAACCGAAACTGGAGTATCTGTGCCAAAAAGCTTTCGTTTTCGTGCTTTGAAACACTACTACACTTCCGGTTGAAAACGGAAATTTCTTTTCGCCGCCATGCTTCTGCGCTGTTACTCCAGGCTTCGGTTTCTGAAAAATCGTCTGTAGATGCTGATCGATCCTTGTCCATAGCAAAAGAATAAATTCAAGAATGCGGAGAAGAGCTGAAGCGTAATTTATCCATGTGAGAAGTTCTCTGGGATTGGCAACCACACTCGTACGGATGATGAATTGCATCTCCATGTCAGACATTAAGATCAACGAAGAGTTGCTCGGGGTGGAGAGAACCTTCTTATTTATGAACAGTAGTATTTTGGAAGAGCAATTGAATCTATTGACTAGAATTTATAATACTTAAAAGTAAATTGGGAACTTGATGAAACACATGAGTGCGATGAATTCTCCTTCCAATTTTGATCTACAGTGGTTCTATCAGAGATTATTGGAATGATTATTTGATTTATAGTGGTTCTATCAGAGATTATTGGAATGATCGCAGAACAAGAAGGGGAGATAAGTGCGAATACTTATATATTCTATACAAAAAACATTGGAGTTTGACCCATTAGACCAACTTAATCGAAAATTCAGAAGCACATTTCATTTAACTTTGTGAGATTCATGATATGGTATTTTTCTTATTATTTAAACGCTTTCTATAAGAATCTACTGAGACAGATGTTAGGAGAACCATACATTTGGAGAATACTACCACAACTGAGTGAATTGGAAGAGGATGTAGAACTTATCGTGGACATTTAGAGCAACAAGACTCTCTTCGGCATTGATTCAACTCTTCTAGATCCTCGCTTGTGAATAAAGGCCTCAACAATATAATTGGTGCTGTGATGTGAATGGTGTATTGATTATGGCCTCGCTTGGATATAATCAGTAATAATTGAAGGAACTGTAAGTAGACACCAAAATTTTGAAATTTCGATAAAGGGAAGGAGTGTTGACTGTCGATATTCAGTAATCAAACGTGAACGCAGGAGGGAAGAGAGCTTAGAACGAACTTTGGGAGTAGTTTGTCATTTATCTGAATTTTAACTTGATAAATCGCAATATACAGTCACTGACAAAAGTATAGGAACTTTCATATAAAAATTTCATTTTAAGTAATTGTGTGTTTTAATGAATGCCGAATTCATTTAATATTTTGTATAGGATCCTTGAGCACTGATCAAGTCTTGTATTCGATTAGGCATGCTATCATACAGGTTTTTAATATCATTTGAGGCAAATTCTGCCACGATAGAATAATGGCTATTTTGAGTTCTTGTAGGATGAAAATTGTCTGCCATTCTTGCACACATCCCTTGCCAACATGCCCCAAACATTTTCTATCGGTTTCATGTTGGGTGATAAGGCTGCAGTCTTGAAAACCTTGATTTTCTTAAGAGCAAACCATTCGAACACACTTTGCAGTTTGAATGGCAGCATTGCCGTGTTGGAACTGCCATTTTGGTCCCGCACTCGAACCTCCTTTGACCGAGGGAGAACTCGTGACAATAGTTCTGTAACCTCCCCTTGAATGTTGTGCGACCGTCCATAATTGTAAGTCACACTTTTTACGACAACCAATATCTCCAGATCATTAGGGAATCTCCATCTGCTTGACGTCATAATAGGAGTATCTCTTCCTTCCGTAAATCATGAAAGTAGCATCTGAATCCACCAGAAGAATCCAAGATAATCGTTTTCCATTCAGTGGTCCAACCCATGTGTGACTATCCGAACTCTCGGCGGGCATCTTTATGTCGTGGTTTCAAGGCTGGTTTTTGGCATAGTTTTTTGGCTGTGCTTTCAGAATTTGATGCAGTTCGGAGTAAAGCTCTGGCATCTCTCTTGCAGGCGGTTTTCCAGACCTCTTCTTCCCTCCATATGTTTCGGGATCTTTTAAATACGACGTAACGACATGCTTCGATGTATAAATGAGGCAACTTCTGAAATTCGTTTCCCATCTTTGTGATAGAGCTGAGCCTCTTGGCATGTTGTTCTCTGAGCACTATTCTTCAAATGTTGAAAATCCTCTCTATTAGAATGGCATGCTCCAATGCTCCAGATGCAACTACTTTATATATGTGGAGGTCATTTTTTGACATAAAAGATATTCAGAAAGTTCCTTTACTTTTGTCGCGGTGTTTGTTTAGGACTTTCAGGTTTTAACTAGTTTTAACACATTAATCAGATAATTTCTTCTTTTAGCTATACACATTTAAATTTCAAATTAAGATTTACAATATCTAGAAAAAAATAATAAATATCCGATAAGACGTTTTTTTAAAACAAACAAAACAATAGGGTTCCTATCCGTTTGTCACTGACTGTACATATCACATATATATAAATTCGTAGTGGCTATTGTCTTAAATTATTCTAGTGTAAGTCTTACTTTGATATATTAAGAAGTATAACTTAGTCATTATTTTACTTCTAGAATACTCTTATGCTCTTAGATTGATCGCACACCTCAGAGAATTGTGAAGTGGTGGAAGGTTTGATAAGGGAAGATCGAAGGATCAAAGTGCGTGATACTGCTCAACAAACTGGCATTTCCAAGAGCAACCACAGTTCGTCAGTACTTTACAAATTTGGACAAGAATCCAGCTATCGTGACGGCATGCTTAACCTTGTGCAACGTTGGGAGAAATGCCTGAATGAAAATGGTGACTACTTTGAAAAATAAACACTATCATATATTTTTTGTAGCTTGATTTTCAAACTTTTCCAAATAAATTTGTTCCCATGATTTTCATGTGTACCTTTATTATCGGACCGCCTCGTAAGCGAGAAACATTTTATGATTCTACTCATAGCCTGGGCATTAAAAAGTCACTTGGCTATAGTAGTCTGAGCAACAATCCAACCTTCATTGTTTCCAACAAACGAAAAAATCGCTGATTATTAAAATCCAAGACGGAGACAATGAAAGTTGGATTGTTGCTCAGATGGTCAGATGAATTTTGAGTGGCCAGGCCGTCTCTCGTTGGCCTCGCTTCTAGCAGCAGCCGACAAGAAAGACAGGCCACGGCACTGAAAAGTCACCTGACCATAGTAGTCTGAGCAATAATGCAGCCTTCAATTTTTTCAACAAAAGAAAAAAAACAACCCTTGATTGATAAAATCCAAGATAAAGAAAATACAGACTGGATTGTTGATCACACTATTGTGGTGACTTTTCAGTGCCGTGGCCTGTCTTTCTCGTGGGCTAAGATTCTATCCAATAGTATTCATTGCACCATCGTAGATCATCGTTTAGCAATAGCCGAATAAAGAGGGGAAACACGAATGTACTTTCTTCTGCACAAAACTGCAATAAATAAAGGTGATGAAGTTATAATTGTATGAATATTAAGAAATTAGATTTCAAGGGCTTCATGCAACTTTCATTGTTGAAGCTGTAATATAATTGGAAAAAAATGGAAGAAGAAATACCGTGACCTGGATTCGAACCAGGAACAAGGAATATCACGAGGAAAAAAAAACCTTCCATTTTTTTCCAATAACATCGTTACCTTATGCTTAGAGCATTAACTCTATAATTTTCATTTATTAATTTCTTAATAATATAATGTTGATTACTATCAGTGATTCATTGTAGTTACAAAAGGGCGCAAGTAGTTAAGCAAACTTCTCTTCTTGCTTTGTCATTGGAACGCCTGAAATCATTTGACATTTTCAACTACGATAATCTCCATAATCAGAAATATTATAAAATTCATAAATTTCTGATTTAATTTTTTTTTTAATTTTAAAAATAATCTTCCTATTTCATCTCAACAATGCATGTTCACTTGTTCGTGCTTTAATCATATTTCACTTTTAAAATTCATTGTTCAGTTTAATTTCTCTGCTTTATACAGCTAAATTTTGTAAGAAATAATTTTAATATATAAAAATCATTGAGTTCATATACAGTAGTCGCCGCTTTTTATGGCCACCTCGGGACTATGCTTAAGTGGCCACGTTAACCGGTGGCTGTTTTAAGCGAGGTTACCAAAAATACCTATTTTTTTATCCAACAAGTCGAGCATGTATTTGTTTGCTTAAATAATCATTTATACTATTACAGTATCTTGTCAAAATAATTTATTTAAATATTACTTACTATTTGCTTGACAACCTTGGCTGCATTGGTGAACTTATGTTGGATAGAAGCCGTATGATTTCTACGTGGGATAGGTCATTAGGAACATGGGCACGAGGGCTGTAGTTGTCAATTAGAAAACCAATTTTTTTTGTCTTCGCTTCTAAGATGCTAATTCCATTGAGCTAGCCAATTAATCCAGATCTCTGATGTTGTCAATGCATTGGTAAACGATTGTAAAGATTTTGAAAAGTTTTTACATTTTTGAAGCAGCTCGATTTTGACTTTCCAATGATGAGGAATTTTCTTTCTGTCCCTCCAAGTTGCAACAAACAAGGGCATCAGCAGCCTCTCCATGAAGTTTCTTAAAGATTAGCCCATTGCGTTTTTTCCAGCGATGAAACCAGCCTTCAGTTGCCTTAAAGCCCGTGTGGCCTAATGTCTTTGCAATTTCATCAGCCTTTTGACATAGAGAGGACCGTTCACTAGAGCGTTTCTGTTTCTAACATATTGAAACCAACTTAAAAGATCTTCGTCAACTTGAGCATCTTTTCCATTTAGCTTACGCTTCCCGCTTGCCCCTTCACTTGGAACTTTCACGTAATTGACCAATCAGTACAATCTGTCAGTTTGGGCAGCAGTACCCATTGGCTTAGAGGGAAATGTAAGATGGCTATTATAAGCGGAGTGTTCATTTATCCGGAGTAAGAGGAGATGAAAAAGTAGAATTCGTGAACTACCTCTGAAAAAAGTGGCCATATTAAGCGGAGTGTGGCCACATAAAGCGAAAATTTGTTACATAGGAAACAGAAAATTCCGGACCGAGCAGGAGTGGCCATAAAAAGCGGGTGGCCATATTAAAGGTGGCTACATTAAGCGGCGAGCACTGTGATAATTATTTTTATAAAGATATTTCAAGCAGTAAAAAAAAAATAAAAAACCCTAAGCAAAAAAATTCCATCAGAAATCTTTATATTCTTGTAGCTTTATAAATATTTTTTCCATGAGATAAAAAATTTATTCTAACTACTATTTTATTTACAGATTCCAATAAAAATGGATCAAAGACCGATTAAAATAGAAAATAAAGATGCACCCGCTCTAGTTGAAGAAGACGTGAGCGAAAAGTCCTTTATGAAGTTAATCGATACGCTCTTACTAACCGTAATGAATGTAACTTCTGGAACGGGAAGTATTTCAAAAACTCTTAATGATACAGGCATTTTGGAATTCATAATCGAAATGCCTGTCATTAACACTAATGTAATTATCCAATATGATTTAAAATTAAAAGAGCAACCAGTGAATAAAAGCTTTCACTTAGAAAACACCCCTGAATCAATCTTGGATATTAAGAAAGAACCCGGTGAATATCATAGCGAAAATGAGCATTATTGCGAAAATGGAGGTGAATTTCAAGTTATACCATACGATAATAGTCGCCCAGTAGTCGATAATAACATTAATTATTATTATTATGACAAAATGATTATCCCATACCATGAAAACTTAAACAATCACGAAGAAGATCATATAATACCAATTTCAAATGTAGCAAGTGATATATCTGAAGACAGTATTTACTCAGGCTCAGATATAAAAAATTTTTCTTGTTCTGATTATGTAGCTACAGACGAGAAGTCCTCTACTTCCAAGGAAAGCAGTGTATGTGAGAAATCATTCTCAATATTGTCTCATAAAAATAGACACGAAGTAAATCACTCTTGTGAGCGACCATTTTCATCTGAGGTGTGTGGAAAATCTTTCTATTCGACATTCGACTTAAAGAGACGAGAAAAAATCCACAAAGGTGAGAAGCCTCATTCATGTAGTGTTTGTGGGAAGTCCTTTATATCTATGTCATTAAAAACAACACATGAGCGGATTCACTCGGGAGAAAGGCCTTATTCTTGCAGTTTATGCGGAAAATCTTTCTCAATAGCATACAACAAAAAGAGACATGAAAGAATCCACACAGGCGAGAAACCTTATCCGTGTAGTATATGTGGGAAGTCTTTTATTAATAAATCAGCTAAGGATGCACATGAGCGGATTCACTCTCAAGAAAGCCCTTATTCTTGCACTGTGTGTGGAAAATCGTTCAAAAGCCAATCAAGCAAAGTGGCTCATGAAAAGATACATACTGGTGAAAAGCCTTTTTCGTGCAGTGTATGTGGACGTCGTTTTTTAAGAGACAAGGATAAAATGATTCATGAAAGAACTCATACAAATGAGAAGCCTTATCCCTGCAGCTTTTGTGAGAAATCTTTCTCAACTTCTTCGAATAAGTCTGCACATGAAAGAATTCACACTGGAGAAAGACCATATGCTTGCGCGATTTGTGGAAAGTCATTCACGACAGGTAATACTAAAAACAGACACGAGAGGACCCACCGTAGTGGAAAACACTTACATTCATCAGAGAAAACTTGAAAGCATTCTCCCCTGAAAAAGATCTTATTCATATAGAGTGTGCGGAAAATCTTTTTATTATCCATCTGTTAATATCAAACATGAAATGGCCCATGCTACTGAGAAATCTTCATAGAAGAAAATAAAAATTTCTGGCATATATAAAATACGAGGGGCGGTCATAAAATTCTTACGGTTGTATAGAAGGCATGATCGTACGGCAACCAAATTTGATGGGGTCACCAATCCCTCTCCACACAGAGTCCCTGCAAAGCCACACCCTTCTGCCATCGATATTTCGCCCGTCATTTGATCGGAAAACTAAGCCACTTTGTGGGAGGCGACTTCACAGCGATCATGAGGCCATTACTGTGGCTGGGGATGTGCATTTACAGTTGAAATATTGATGAGAGAAGTGTGTGGAAAGGGATTGATGACTTTGCAGGGAGTTTGTGTGGAAAGGGATTGATGACTCCACCAGTGTCGGTTGCCGTACTATCATGCCTTCTATGCAACGGTATGAACTTTATAGCCGCCACTCGTAAAAGAGTTAGTGTTAAAATTGAGGAAATGAAGAAAAGACATTGTGACTAGCAGAAATGGAAATTGAGAAAGCAGGAAATTAAAACAAGAAAAAAAAATAATGGAAAGTTGACAGACTTTGAAGAAAAGCAGTATTTTAATAAAGAATCGGAATTGGTCGACAGTTTCAAATGAGGATTGAAATATGTTATGAGAACCATCAAATAAAAACTGAATAGTTAAGATACACATCATTATTATTTCATGATGGTCATGCATAACCTCTCGGAAATTGTATTTAATTAAACTTTTAAGTGTAAAAAAGTTACAAACTTAGATGGTATATCTGAAATAAAACAATTGGAAATTTTGGATACCTTATTTGTAATTTTATGTAATTCTCATTTACGGGATGCATTATTTTTATATCCACGTTAATTAAATAAAGCGCGTTTCTTTATATGGGGTGACTCGAGAGGAAAGGTCAATTTTCGTGTTTGTATAGAATGAATTATTATTTTATTATCATTATTATTATTATTATTATTATTATTATTGCTTAAAGTGTAATGTATTTAATACGAGGGTTTTTATAATATACATTGTATATTTTAATGCATTATTTTTAATGGTATTAATATATATTTTTCAGAAAAATGTATTTTTTAATATTCTTAAAAACTTTTTATAATTTAAATGATATATTATTCAGAAAAGTGTTTCTCATGTTCCTTTTCTCCAATTCGGGCTCTTCAAGAGCAGAGAAATTGTTTTTGAAGAAAAAAGTTTGGTTGGGTTAGGATTTTTTTTTTAAAATTTATTAATCGTCTGGCTCAAAAATTGTTTTATATATTTGCAGACTATTCCATAGTTAATTAAAAAACGATTTGTAATATTTTTTAAACATTAACCTGCGTGTAAGAGAAAATATGAAAATTCAAGATTTTGGCTTAGTAAACTTAAGGGAAAGAATCCGTGCCCTTACAGGCTATATGTTGGCGCCACCATCGTCCTTGACGTCAACGGGTTACCCATTGAGATCAAAGATTCCGAAGCTACTGTCCCTCAGACTTCGTTAACGAGAGGGTATCTGCTATCCCATCCAGAGACAAATGAAAAGTATTTCTTTCATTTGTCTCTGGTCTCCTCTCGTTTTTTAAGCTCAGTCTAAATAAAATAAAAGTAAGAAGTATTTTGTGACACTTTGTGACGAGTTTCATTTCCAGCCAATGGCATTCACTGCAGCATCGTGGGCTATCGCTTAGCCCACAGAAAGAAATGTGAATGACAGAATGTACTTTTTTGTGAAGTAAACTGCGATAAATGAACGTAATGAAGTTAAAAATTCATAAATATTAAGGAAGTGAGATTTCAAAGTGTTTACGCAGTTGTCATTGTTGAAGATAGTTATATATATATGTTCAAATATTTGAATGGTGATTACTATCAGTGATTCACAGTAGTTACGAAAGGGCGCAAGTATATAATTCTTTTCTTCTTGGTTTGTAATCATCTGCTGAAATCATTTGACATTGACAAGTAAGATAATTTCCAAACTCAGAACTAGTATATAATGCAATATTCCTGATTTAATTTAATTAATCAGTCTTCCTATTTCATCTCGACTTGAGTGCCGTAACCTTATTTCACTTTTAAAATTCATTGTTCAGTTATATTTCACTGACTAATTTTAATATATAAAAATCATTGACTATGTTTACATGCATAATTTACGTGGGCAGCATCTAATTGCGAATCAAAATTTTTAATTTGTTTACATGTAAAATTTTGTGCAAATTATCTAGTTTCATTTTTAATTCGAAGTAAATTTTAAATCCGCATTTATTTCAAGCTTTCACTCATTTCCGGTTTCATTTTCGTTTATGAACTTTTTAATAACTTCCCGTGTCTTTTCCATCCCTCGTCGCTCCATTTCTGCCTGAATATTCTTAAAAACATCAAAATTCTTATGCTTCTTTCCATCCAGAATAGATATTATATTCTGTTCATCCATTATTGTCAGCATTGTCCCCGTTTCCTCATCGCTCCACGACACGCTTAAGAGCACGGCCTACGAGATAGTAAATTTGCTATCTCGTAGGCCGTGTTAGGAGACATTTGGTTTGGTCATGACCTACTTTATTATTACTAATAATAAAGTAGGTCATGGTTTGGTTTTCTTCCCGCTAAATGACGGAAACGCAATCTATGCGCAGGGTGACCAGATTCCTCTTGTTAAAAAGCGCCCTCGTTTGGCAAAAATTACGCCCAAAATATTTGTAAAATGCCCAAAATTATCGCCCAAAAAATAAATGCAACGTTTCTCTTAAAAAATTGAAAAATTAAAAGATATTAAAAAAAATTAAAATTAATTAAAACAAAAATTCAAAAAAATTTTTTTTAACTTATAATCCAATTTCTTCAAATATTTCAACAAAAGTAAGTAATTCATTTTCTTCAGCATCTTCTTATCTTCGTTGTTTTTACTTGCATATATTGTTGAGTCAAAACGGGATAACATAGTTTGTGAAGGAATAAATTCATTACAACATTTTTTTCATTACACCAGGGATGGATGGACTACCTTCATCCATCCCTGATTACACTGTTATGAATGTTAATCCTCATTATAGACTCAAATGAAGTGAGACTCATACGATTTTTTATTCTTGTTTTAACACATGTCATTATAAAAAATGCCCTTTCTACTGTAGCATTAAATAATTTCCGTATTATTTTAACTTACCTTTGAACTCCTTTTCATTTTCCCAGTCTTTCTGGTACTTTTTTTTTTTGATATTTTGTCTTTTTCCCCATTTTTAAATATTGCTTCTGTCAATATCGTCTGCTTTGCTTGTGGTTATCTATCGTGTGGTGTGGTGCAGTGCGAGTGCGCTGCTAAACTAACTATCCTATAAACTATTCATGTTCACCTATATACAATGTATAATATACCTGTATAATGTATAGTAGTTTGTTTTGCTTGATCACATATTGGCGGCATATGACAATATTACAGTAATATTTTTATTATGTGGACTTGGAAACGCACAATCGTGAGAGTGAGCCACGTGATCAGTGCGAATCGTGCAGTGCAATTCATGGAGTTTAGGCAGCCCCAAGAAGAACAGAGTGTTAACGATAAACCCGCGATTTTTGCAAATGGCGAACCGTGATAGAAAAGTTTCGATACCATGTCAATCTTAATACCATGCAAACGGTTGTAAATAAACATATTGTATATGCTGAAGACGAAAGTAGCAGGGACGATGATTTGCTTGAAAGTGTTAAGAAGGAAATCGAATAACTTGAATAAACTTCTCTGCAGTTTCTCCATCTACATTCACTGTTTCAATTTTGATAATTGTGTTTCGGTTTCCTCATTGCTCCTCCGCCATCTTCAATACACTGAGCACGAAACGCACGAAAACTAAACGCACTGGCAATGAAGAACAGGGTGCACGAAACGCACAGAGCGATGCGGAACAGCCAGTGCGCATATTGTGCAGATCGTACGCGATGGAGAATGCGCCTATAATATAATGTCAGCCTGTATGATGTCTTGAGTTTTAAACAATGGGTGCGTTCGGAGAACAGCCACTTTTTCCACTATTTCCACTTTGTCGTTCTAGAAACCACCACCAGAGAATTATCGGTGTTCGGGAATGCGACGAAAATCCACTTGTTTCATTTATTTCCTTCAATTTTTTCCACTCGACAAAAGCCAGTGAAAAAAACTTTTTCGATCAACCATTTTGGCTGCCGCAAAACAACTGAAAGTGACTTCTTAAAAACAAAAACACTGGAAAACATATTCACTTTGAATTCACGAAGAATTCTCTGATTCTCGAGAAATTCACCAGTGGCTGTTCTCCGAACGTACCCAATGATGTGAAAGAACTTATCTCATGACTGATACCGCTACCGAAGCGCCATCTGAACAAAACAAAAAAAAACCCGCACAGATTCGCCCAAAAGTCACATATTTTTTATTTATTCGCAAAAAAACCCCGCAAAACGCACAAATCGAATTTTAGGCGCAAATGGCCATTAAAAAACGCCCAATTTGTGGTTTATCGCCCAATCTGCACCCTGTCTATGCGTATGCGTTAAGCCTAGTTTACATGCGATACCGCGATGAATCGTTCACAGATCGTTTACATGATCATTTAAGTGCGCATCAAACAAATTAATCCACCTCTTTCAAACGTAGTATCTTGAAGAGTATCTTTAGCGAAACAAACGGTTTACAAGACAATTTAAAGCGAATTATCTTACGCAGGAGTTTGATAATGCGCATTAAACCATACATGTAAACGTGGCCATTGAGTTCTTAGAGACACAAATAATTTATTACTGTTTTATAAAACTAGTTCAAGCAGTAAAAAAAATTAAAAATCCAAGCGAAAAGAATCCATTGGATTTTCATATTCTTATTATTTATTTATTTAAAAACAACAAGTAATTTTACAACATAGAGTCGACGCGTTTCAGCCGTAGCTTTCTTCAGAACTGTGGGTAACAGGGGTATACTGATTTGTAGGCGTATTTGTTTAAAATTTATAGTGCGACGAAGTTAATGTGACCACAGAGTAAGAAAGTAATGTGATGTGACTGCGTTTGTTTAGTGTCATCAGACCGACTACTTCCGTTTGCTATTGCCAGTGATGCTGACGCCAACATGTAGCAGCATCTGTAACTAACTAACTATCTGTTGCCACTGGTGCATTTCTCCAGAATCAGAGAATTCTCCGTGAATTCAAAGTGAATATGTTTTCCAGTGTTTTTGTTTTTAAGAAGTCACTTTCAGTTGTTTTGCGGCAGCCAAAATGGTTGATCGAAAAAAAAAATTTTCACTGACTTTTGTCGAGTGGAAAAAATTGAAGGAAATAAATGAAACAAGTGGATTTTCGTTCATTCCCGAACACCGAGAATTCTCTGGTGGTGGTTTCTCGAACGACAAAGTGGAAATAGTGGAACGCACCCAATGATAAGAGAAAGCCTGTCCATCGTGCTGCAAGTGCGGCTACGGCTACTACTCGCAATGCTACTTGGTTGATTCCCGATTTGATGATAGTAGCGGTGGCGCTGCAATCGACATGGATGCGAATTACGCGGGAGATGAGCTGGAAATCTTAGGATGACGGAGGTTTTTTCCAGCTATATTACGGGTGAGTTAAGTTTATTTATAAAAATTTAGTATATTTTTAGGTAATTGTCTTCCTTAGAACTTGAGGATACTCTTTAACGTTAAAATAAATGAAAAAAATCTGCTGTTTTAAATAAGTTGAAATATAAATCAGAGATGGATGAAGGTATCCATCCGTAATAAGATGAAGCATGGAATATGAGGCCTTCCGAGCCAGAGGAATTAAATTTTGAGTAATTAAGCATTAAACACCTGCTAAATTAAGTCTACTATAAGTTTTTTTTTAAATATAAACATAAAATTTAATAATATAATGCTGTACACACCTGGTCACCTCACTAATGATAGAAAGTGAATTTTCACAGATGTTTCAGGAGAAAAAATTCAAGAAATGAGGCGCTCGCCTTCTAGCTCGGAGGGTCTCATATGTGAAATGCACAATATTGAAAAATATTTAGATATACAAAGAGGATGTCTTTTTTCATATAAAATTCATTTATCAACCAAATTACATTTTTATGTGATGATAAAAAATTTAAATATCAGATATTTTAGGTTAATAGATTTGAAAAAAAAATTATTATTTTAAAAAAGAAGTAAGAAATACAATAAAATTGTATTTAAAGCTGCTTTGATTGCATTTTATTATTTAAAAATAAGGAATTCTTAAAAAGTATTCTGATTTTCTGAGATTTTACATAAAGAAAAAATAAATGAGAACTATAGACAAAAAGTGGTTCTTGAAATTTTAAAATGCGACAGTAAGAGGGGAGGGGTGCTATTTTATTGAAAAAATTTAAATCAGATGAAGAAATCGAAAATTTATCTAAAGAAAATAACTCGGTGGGAAACGGTCGTGTATTTCTCTATACCAAAGATAACTGAAACAGAATATAATCATTTGAAATTAAAAAATACTGCAAAATCCTTTCTAAATAAAAACAAAACGGGGGGCGGTTTTGGATTACACATGGCATATTTTGCAGATTTCCACTCGGCTCTCTAGTCGGCTCTTTCGCGGAACCACTGCACCACGCAGCATGGTGTTCTTGCAGAAGTGGGAGTCTACCTAGAGGGATCCGTGCAGTCCTGCAGCTGGCAAACGCTTAGCAATGGTCCGTCTTGACAAAGCTGATGCTGTTCTGGCTCTTATCTCTGCTGTTAATGCCAATCAAATGCGAATCAAATAATGTATATAGCCTAAAGGGAAGCACTGATTCATTATTTAGTCTTTCCATAATAAATACTAAACAATTCCTAGTAAACCATATTAGCACCTTCCCAATGTCCTTTTCGTAGAAGAAAATAGTAATTTAGGCTCAAAATTTAGAATGATCATTGTTCAGCATCTTGGATAGATGATTAATGTAGTATATTAAAAACAAGAGAGGACCCAGGCTACTACCTCGGGGTACTCCTCGACTAATTAGAAATTCTGATTCAGATAAGATGGAGTACTAAGATTTGGATACTCGGGGGTAAATAATGGTTTCCAATTATTAACTTGATTAATAATAATAAATTACTAATATGAATATTATTTTTCATTCCGGTTAATAGAACAACGAGATATAAAGTATATTCATGATTCCTATTTTATTTACAGATTCCGATAAAAAATGGATCAAAATCTTGTTGTAATAGAAAATATGGACGCATCTGCTCGAGTTGAAGAAGACGTGAGCGAAAAGTCGTTTGTAAAATTAATCGATATACTCTTATTAACCGTAATGAATATACTGCAGGAATAGGTAAAATATCAAGAACTCTTAATGATATTGACATCTTGGAATTCATAATCGAAATGCCTCTTATTAATACTAATGTGATTATCCAATATAATTTAAAATTAAAAGAACAGTCAGTGAATAAATATTTTTACTTAGTAAATATTCCTGAAACAGTTTTGGATATTAAGAGAGAATCCGATGAATGTCACCTCGAACTTCAAGATAGCAATCTTGCAGTAGTTCATGGCAGTAATTATGATTATGACAAAGGGGATATCTCATGCAATGACGACTTGAACAACCACAAAGAATATCGCAAAATATCGATTTCAAGTATAGAAAGTGAAATATTTGAAGAGAGCATTTGCTCTGGTTCAAATATTAAAAGTGCTTCTTGTTCAGCTACAAACGAGAAGCCTACTCGTTCCAAAGAAAGATATCATTGTAGTATATGCGGAAAATCATTCTCAACATTATCTCATAAAAAAAACTCACGAAAGAATTCACTCTGGTGAGCGACCTCTTTTGTGCGAAGTGTGTGGAAAATCTTTCTCGATAGTGTCGAATAAAAAGAGACATGAAAGAATCCACATAGGTGAGAAACCTTATTCATGTAGTGTTTGTGGGAAGTCCTTTATTTGTTTGTTTGATAAGAATACACATGAGCGGATTCACACAGGAGAAAGGCCCTATTCTTGTTGTGTATGTGGAAAAACGTTCACAAAGCAATCAAATAAAGTTGCTCATGAAAAGATACATACTCGTGAAAAGCCTTATTCGTGCGGTGGATGTGGACGACGTTTCTTAAAAGACAAGAATAAAAGGATACATGAATAAACTCATACAAATGAGAAGCCTTATCCATGCAGCTTTTGTGCGAAATCTTTCTCAACTTCTTCGAATAAATCTGCACATGAAAGAATTCATGCAGGAGAAAAACCTTATTCTTGCACAGAAAATCGTTCAAATGCGAATCAAATTAAATGAAGCATGAAAAGATACATACTCGTGAAAAGCCTTATTAGCGCTTTGTATGTGGACGACGTTTCTTAAGACACAGGGATAAAAATGATTCATGAAAGAACTCGTACAGACTCATGTGGAGAAAGTTCTTATTCATGTAGAGTGTGAGGAAAATATTTTAATCGTCGGGCTATTAATGTCAAACATGAAAAATTGCATGGTGTTGAGAAATCTTCATCGAAGAACATTAATAGAAATTTTTTTTTTAACCTAATGATAAAATTACAGTCAAGAAAAAAACCGACAAAGAGAATTAAAAGCAGGAATGGAAATTAAAGAAGTGAAAAGCTAAAAACGAACACGGATAAGTAGACAGATTTTGAATTTATTGAAGAAACAAGATAAATTAATAAAGAATCGGTAATTGATCAATAATTTCAAACAAGAGTTGAAACAAACCACCAGGATCATTAACTTAAAACGAACAGTAAGGGTTCTCACTAACCATGATCAGATAACTCGACGAAAGGCTTAATATAGCGAAGAGCTCTATATCTATGGAAATAGTTACGCCATTTGTGACCTGGGAGAATTGAAACATCGAATTGGAATGACCAAAAGATGAAATGCTGAAAATAGAGATAGAGAGCGATATGGATATTGAAAACAAGTAAAGATGATTGGTTTATTAGAAATTTTGGCGTCGACTACTATGGTCATTTTGCGCCTTTTACATAAGTTATAACAGTACGCAGCCCGGGACAAACACAAACATCCATGCCCTCGGCGGGATTCGAACCCGCGACCAGGCGGACTCGAGTACTAGAAAGCCTACGCCCTAGCCCTCTTGGCTAAAGTAAAGATGATATACCTACAGAATTGTATACAGTAAGCAAGTAAAAAAAGAGAAGTAATGAAAATATGCTTTGAAATTTGAGAATTAGAAAAATGGTCGCAAGAAGATGAAGCTTTGCTAGCATATTCTTATTGGTATAATGGCGCACATGTTTTGGAATGCTCAACCTGAACTTATAATTTTGAAAAGATTTAGCCCTTAATTTTACTCATTAATTTTAAGGTTTATATATAATAGATATTTCAAGTTCTTCAGAATATTTACAACCTATTATAAAAGGAAAAAAAAATTCCAAAGAGAAGCAAGACTAATGAATAAAGACAATTTTGAATAAGAAATTAGATTTAATAAAATTAAAATATTAATGCTTAAGATGTTTATATTTATAACTATAAAATTAAGATTTTTATAATATTAAATTTTATATAATTTGCTATGTATGTTAATCCGAATAAATTACTTATAAAATTAAATAAGTTTCCAGCAACTTATAGTTATACATTAAACACTGAATATTACTGACATTGTTGGGACCGTAAAAATGCGTCCGGATTATCACGTATCCAACAGCTGTCCGGATTAAAATTCATTAAAATACACGTACGTATGATCGTCTTTTAATATAATTTAAGTGTGTGTATGAGACATTAATTTAAGATCGGTGTGACTATTGAAATGTTCATTACTATACTGTACATATATATGGAGATACTACAGGGTGGGCCAATACAATTAACAGTACCGATGTGCAAATTGATCCAATAACTCCAACCATAAAGCTTAGTTAAATTATTGATGAGATCATTATAAAGGAAAAAATGTCAAAAAACAAATAAAATAACATAACAGATTATTTTTAAAAAGTAACTTTTAGTTGTGTAAAATTGAGCTTAAACGCTGATTTTAACAAAAAAAAAAAAGAAATTAAAATAAGAAGTAAAAATAAACCCACTACAACAAAATGAAATAACTGCTCAAGATGTACGCCACTGTACCAGCATCAGTAAATGATTTGAGACAACGAATTCAGCAGGCTTGTACAGACATAACACCCATCATGATAAATATGATGGATTCTATGAAATACCGTGCACAGTTATGCATTGCTGCAGACGGACAAATTCATTGCTTTTACGTTTATTTTTATTTATTTTTTTGTTGTTAAAATCAGCGATTTGAGCTCTACAACTGTACAATTGGAAATTTTTCTCTTCCTGCAACGGTTACAAAGTTGCAAGGTGCAAAATTCGAGGTCAATGGTCAAATTTGATACCACCATTGTTTA
This sequence comes from Rhysida immarginata, assembly GCA_023313115.1. Classification (NCBI taxonomy): domain Eukaryota; kingdom Metazoa; phylum Arthropoda; class Chilopoda; order Scolopendromorpha; family Scolopendridae; genus Rhysida; species Rhysida immarginata. Next base: position 2,285,502 of record JAHWFO010051442.1, on the reverse strand, counting down.
ACCCCTACCTAGTTTTCCTATATGTTGCCTGCAACGAATTTGCCATATCTCCACAAGTTTTGAAATTGTATGGGTGGTAACAAAATTATGGCCCACCCTGTAGTATCGTCACAACTTGCAAAATTCCTCAGGTGTCAATGATGCATCAATTCCGTCCACCAATGACATCATTAACAAACGCTGATGATGCCACAATTAAGTGGTTGTATGATTGATATTGTGTTTAGTGGTAAGAATATGAGACATTTGGACAGCCACATAATGAGATTGGCAATATCTTTTCCATTTCCATTTCCTTATTTGTGAAATGCAACCACTTTTTGAAGATCTGCCCAGTCATCCAAGCATTTTGGTTTGAAAAGTACTGAACAGGCAATAAAGTTTTGTTGGCTTGTTTAAAACATCGAAGATTCTCTTACATTCCCGATTACCAGCGGTCTTAATTTTTCTCCAACTGCATTGCACGCGTTATTTCGCTATTTTCACTGTTTTTTGATTGGCTAATGTGGTAAAATGACTTTTGGATAGTAGGGCTTTGCAAAACAGTCCGTTTCGTCACAGTTAATACAAACAGTCCACTTGATAACCTTCAATGAAGCCACTCATGTTTAATTCTCACTGTTCACAAGTTGTAGAATTGGATTCTCCACAGGAACCACTGAATTTGACGTTTTCTTTTCGATTTCTATATGTTTTCTTAAAGTTTCCAATCCATCCTTCTGATGAGTCCACGAGTCCCATTTCTTTAACGAATGCAGAAGCTTTGGATTGGATTATAGCTCCTGTTACATTCAGACTGTAATGGCCTTTGTCAATTAACTGCGTTGTATTGTCAGACATTTTAAGGTTTTTCATTTTTGGATCAAACATGGCATATTCCACAGACCTCTATTCGTCTCTCCAGTCGGCTCTTTCGCGGAACCATTGCAACCGCGTAGCACAGAGTTTTTGCAGAAGTAGGGAGTCTGGCTAGAGGGATCCGTGTCCGCAGTCCTACAAGCTAGCAAACGGTTACCAGTGGTGCCAAAGGTCTTGACAAAGCTGGTGCCATTCTGGGACTTAGCTCTGCTTTGGAGCCGTACGATTGCTCAAAGCTTTTCGTACGACTCGACGGACTTGGCGTGGATCAGTAGTGCGTGGGCGTCCAGAACCAGGTCTACGTGAGTGCGTTCCTTCTGTAAACCACTGCTGATAACATCGAGCCACCACAGACACATTACGACCGATCTGTGCCATGATACGCCGATGAGACCATCCAGCCTCTCGAAGTCCCACAATCCAGCGTCTGTCAAACTCCGTGAGTTGTTGCACAGGAGTACGGCGTATGCGAGGCATTGCAGTTGTTGTCATCCCACATGCTGTCAACTGTTCCAGTACAATGCAGATGCCACAATGACGATTTCATCCAAATCTGGTCGGAACTTTTCTTCTCCAGGAGGGACATAGGACACGCCCTGTACAACGTTATTCTGGACGTATTGTCTTGCAATTTGAACCTTTTCTTGTATGTCATCAGAAATTTCAAAATTTCAAATACATCGACCGATTTCATCTAGGTGCTGCATTTTTTTTTTTGCCAGCAGTTTATTATTGAGCCTGGTATCGTAAAATTGATAAGAGATCTAGCCTCAATTTTTTTTTAGGAGGGGGGGGGGGGTTAGGGAGTGCATTATAACAAAAAGGCTAGTTATGTTACTATTTACGAAAAAATTTACATTATTTACAAAAAATATTTGTCTGTATGTGTAGTCCGTCCAAGTCAAATGTATTGAGTTTGGTTCGGTAATATGAACGCTACAGCCATTTCTTTAGTTTTAGATAAAAATTAATATCTCTAAAAAGACTTAACCAATTGTCTTAGAAAATGCGTCAAGACACAGTTTAAATAACCCTCTAAGTGAGAATTAAATTTATTTGAACATCCTCGTACAGTCAACAAATGGAAAAAAGGTCTCTCAGGCACTTTTTGTATGCTTTACGTAATATTAAAATTTTAAAAAGTAATACGATCTTTGTATCACAAATCTTTGTATCACAAATCTTTGTATCAGTAAAACTTTTATCGGCTAAATGCAAAAAATTAGCTAGATTTAGCTGAAAAACGGCTAATTTGACAACACTGCTCAGTCGTTGTAGAGAGCTGCCAAAACAAAACAAATCTGTATATATTTCAGGTTTTAGAAAACCTTCTTGGAATTGGTGGCGTCCCCGGTTTGTTTTCTGTGAAAAAACGCACTCCCGTTTACTAAGCAGAACGCATCAAACTATACATTTCTATCGCCTTCCGCTTTTCGTTAATTGATTTTTCAAATCGTCGCTAATTTTGGGACACCCGGATTATCGTATAAAGGCCACACGACCAATACGTCTTTTAACACGTAAAATAGTTTGGAGGTGGGTGTGTGCACAACAGGTCCAAATCGGTTAACTCTAACACAAGACGAGGACAACCACATAATAAAGCTTTGAGAATATTTCCAAATTACGACAAAGGCCACCTAGTAGTGCATAGCCCTTCCGAGTTTATGCTATTTAAAAGTAATTTAAAATCAAACAGCATACCAAAGTCACAGTAGACCCTTTGAATATTGACGTTATCTAGTTTATATTTATAGCCTAAAGGGAAGCACTGATGAGAAAAGGAGAGTGTTTTAGTCTTTTCATAGTGAATATTAAATAATTCCTAGTACACAATGTTTGCACCTTTCCAATGTCCTTTTGTAGTAGAAAACAGTCATTTAGACTCAAAATTTCTCAAAATTTTCTTGAGAGATTTTGAGGTCATCAGCAAGTAAAGAATGATCAAAGTTCAACATCATGGCCAGATGATTAATGTATATTAAAAACAAGACAGAACCCAGACCACAACCTTAGGGTACTCTTCGACTAATTGGAAATTCTGATTCAGACAAGATGGAGTACTAAGAATGGAGTACTCTGTGGTAAATAATGGTTTCCAATTATTAACTTGAATAATAATAATAAATTTCTAATATAAACATCATTTTCCATTGCGATTAATAGAACAATGAGATATAAAGTGTATTCATGAGTCGTATTTTATTTACAGATTCCGATAAAGATGGATCAAAATCCTGTTGTAATAGAAAATATAGATGCACCTGCTCTAGTTGAAGAAGACGTGAGCGAAAAGTCATTTGTGAAATTAATCGATACACTCTTATTAACCGTAATAAATATAACTGCAGGAATAGGTAAAATATCAAAAACTCTTAATGATACTGATATCTTGGAATTCATAATCGAAATGCCTCTCATTAATACTAATATAATTATCCAATATAATTTAAAATCAAAAGAACAATCAGTGAATAAAAATTTTTACTTAGTAAATATTCCTGAAACAGTCTTGGATATTAAGAGAGAATCCGATGAATGTCACCTCGAACTTCAAGATAGCAATCTTGCAGTAGTTCATGGCAGTAATTATGATTGTGACAAAGGGGATATCTCATGCAATGACGACTTGAACAACCACAAAGAATATCGCAAAATATCGATTACAAATATAGAAAGTGAAATATCTGAAGAGAGCATTTGCTCTGGTTCAAATATTAAAAGTTCTTCTTGTTCAGCTACAAACGAGAAGCCAACTCTTTCCAAAGAAAGATATCATTGTAGTATATGTGAAAAATCATTCTCAACATTAACTCATAAAAAAACTCACGAAAGAATTCACTCTGGTGAGCGACCTTTTTTGTGTGCAGTGTGTGGAAAATCTTTCTCGATAGCGTCGAATAAAAAGAGACATGAAAGAATCCACACAGGTGAGAAACCTTATTCATGTAGTGTTTGTGGGAAGTCTTTTATCTGTTTGTTTAATAAGAATTCACATGAGCGGATTCACTCTAAAGAAAGGCTCTATTCTTGCTGTGTGTGTGGAAAATTGTTCACAAAACAATCAAATAAAGTTGCTCATGAAAAATTACATGAAAAGCCTTATTCGTGCGGTATATGTGGACAACGTTTCTTAAAAGTCAAGAATAAAAGGAAACACGAAAAAACTCATACAAACGAGAAGCCTTATTTCTGCAGCTATTGTCCGAAATCTTTCTCAACTTCTTCGAATAAATCTGCACATGAAAGAATTCATACTGGAGAAAGGCCATTTGCATGTGCGATATGTGGAAAGACATTCACGAGGAATTATGAGAAAAAAAGACACGAAAGAATCCACATTGGTGAAAAACCTTATTCTTGCACAGAAAATCGTTCAAATGCGAATCAAATAAAATGAAGCATGAAAAGATACATACTCGTGAAAAGCCTTATTAGAGCTTTATATGTGGACGACGTTTCTTAAGACACAGATAAAAATGATTCATGAAAGAACTCATGTGGAGAAAGTTCTTATTCAAGTAGAGTGTGAGGAAAATCTTCTTTTAATAATCGGGCTAATAATGTCAAACATGAAAAATTGCATGGTGTTGAGAAATCTTCATCGAAGAATGCTAATAGAAAAAAATTTTTGGACCTAATGATAAAATTGTAACCAAGGAAAAAAAAAAACGACCAAGAGAATTACAAGCAGGAATGGAAATTAAAGAAGTGAAAAGTTAAAAACAAACACGGATAAGTCGACAAATTTTGAAGTTAATTGAAGATACAAGAAAAATTAATAAAGAACCGGTAATTGGTCAATAATTTCAAATAAGAATTATCACAAGCCACAAGGATTATTAAGTTAAAAATCAACAGTAAGAGTTCTAACCAACCAGGATCACATATCTCGATGAACTGCTTAATATAGCGAAGAGCTCTATATCTATGGAAATAGCTACGCCATTTGTGACCTGGGAGAATTGAAACCACGAAATGGGAGAGCAAAAGAAGGAAATTGTGAAGATGGAATGCTAAAGTAGAAAGAGATAGAGAGCGATGTGGATGTTGAAAACAAGTAAAGATGATATACTTACAGAATTGAATACAGCAAGCAAGAAGATGAAGTATGGAAAATATGCTTTGAAATTTGGTCGCAAGAAGATGAAGCTTTGCTAGCACATTCTTATTGGTATAATGGCGCACATGTTTTGGAATGCTCAACCTGAACTTATAATTTTGAAAAGATTTAACACTTAATTTTAATCTTTAATATTAAGGTTTATATATAATAGGGATTTCAAGTCCGTAGGATCATTTAACAGCCTTTTATAAAAGGAAATTCTTTTTCCAAAGATGAAGCAAGACAATTTTAAATTTAAAAAAAATCAGATTTAATAACATTAAAATATTAATAATTAAATTTTTTTATGTTTATAACTATAAAATTAAGATTTTTATCATATTAATTTTTATATATTTGCTATGTATGTTAATCCGAGTAAATAACTTATGTAAGTAACTTAAATACGTTTCCAGAAACTCAGTTATATAGTAAACGCTGAATATTACCGACATTGTTGGGACCGTAAATGCGTCCGAGTTATCAGATGTCTAACAGTTGTCCGGATTATAGAATTTATTAATGATCGTCTTTTAATATTTTTCAAATTGTAAATGAAATATTAATTTTAAGATCTGTGTAACCAATGAAATGTGTATCGCTGTACTGTACATGTATATGGAAAAAAAGATACTCAATTTTTATACAACATTAACATTATTTATTGATGAAAATAAATACGTTTATTTGTCTGCTAGACTGTACCTGTAGCATTGTTTGAAAAGAAACAGAAAATAAATCAGTTGAAACAACACGTATACAGTGATTAAGTTGGCAAGAAGATTTTTGTAGATTTTCGGCTAAATAGAACCTAAGAATTCTAGCCAGATCAGAAAAGTTATAGCCAAAACCTAAGTGTGCCTTTGGGGATACGATAGGTATCAAAATAGGAATTTTTGGCCAGAAACTATTCGAAATAGAAAATTTTTAAAAATGATAAATAAACATTTAAAACAACATTCATTTATTTTCATACTTTGACTGGATCCTTCTTTGCCGTTGTGTACACCAAGCAAGATATGCAGCTTTAAAATCAAACTCGTTCCTCTCTGGGCCATTGATTGATATGTTCATCAAATGGCATACATTGGTAATATTGAATCAATTACGGATATCTGTTTTTGTGATATTCATCTCGCTAATCCCCTCTCACATTCAACAGTAAGTATTGGGATTGACAATGCGAATTCACATATTACAGACATAGTGGGGCATTCACTTATTAAATCATTCTTTCGAAGGAACTTGTAAGCTGCTGGTAATGATATGTTAGCGAGTTTTCAAAACACGTTTGATCATCCTCCATTCCATGAGCACATTATTTTTCTCAATTCCTTCTGATTCAAAGTACGATTCTAACATCGTATAAATTTCTGTGATATCCTGCTCGCCATATTCTAGAAACATATCGGACTCCATGTTTGGTATATTTCTTGGTAGTAACGCAGTAAAACACTTCAGCTTGCCAAGATCTGCAAAACGTTCATGAAGATTGCTAACCAAGGCTTCTAAAAAAGACAGCTTCTTTTTGTCTACAATATCTCTTCCTGTTTGGATGTCTTTAATAATGTGATCTTGAAATTCAAATTCACCTGCCTAGAGACTTAGCTTGGCACTTTTTGTACAACATCTTTGAATGTTGGTCCCATTGCGCTTTTTAGGGTGTTGAGCTGCTGAATTGTAACTGAAACTTGTATTTCACACATTTCAAAATCTATATCCTTGCTTTGGAACAGCAGACAAAGGTTTGCCAAAAGAAATAAAATATAAGGCAAATACGCAGTTATTCCAACGAATCTGTAGCAAGCTACCGCTTTTAACAGCCCTGGCCAACAGCAGATGTATCTTCTAATAATACTGAAACTAATGCTGGCCAAGAATTGAGCAGAACTTCGATACATCTGCTCAGACTCAGCCACCTAGTGGCAAACACCTGCAAAAACTTCCTTTCTGCCATGTTGAGGATATCTTGATAACCTTTTAGTAAACGTGTTCTTTTTGCAGACTGATGAAAGTACATGTACTTAAAAATCCTGTTCAATACTTCCTGATATTTAACAAGCTCGGCAAATTTATCAGCAATCCGTGCACTAGCTAAAGCTAGACGATGTGCAATGCAATGAATTACGCACAATCCAGCTAACAGAATTTTATTGGATTTTTTCGGCGAATTTCTCAGCTGTTTTTGTAGCCGATTTTGGGTTATCAGCGCCGTTCGGCGAAAAGGCTAGCGGCAGCTTAATCCTTGCGTATACATGAATCTTATAGGGCTTTTTCACTACGCGTCTTCATGACGTCAATGCCGCCATACTGGATCACAAAAAAGTCGTTACTCTCTAGTTTCGCTTTTCCCAATCATCGCATTCACTCAAGAAATCGGTTAAGCATTGTTGTTGAGTATTATTGTTTGGATGATTTGTATAATACGCTGACCTTGCCATAGCGAATAGCGTGCGAAAACATTTTTGTTATCCAACATGGCTAACCTGCTAACAATGATCCAAACCCACAGTGCATTATATGGTCACGTGCTGTAAAAGCTCCATTAAGCTTACTGTACATAAAAACAACTAAAAATTACTTTTAAAAAAATTACTTTTTATTTATTTATTTATTTATATGTTTATGGCATTTTTTCCTTTACAATGATCTCATAAATAATTCAACTAAGATTAATGGTTGGAGTCATTGGATCAATTTGCACATCGGTAAAAAAAAAATAAATCAACAGAACAGCGGCTTCCTTTGCCTCATGCAAAATTGGAATTTCTTCTTCATATTATCTTCACATTCTGCGACCTATGTACACGAATCTTCATTTGTTAAATTATGGCTTCTTCAAGTAAGTTAATGAAGTACTTATTGTAAATGGTTCATCGACAGTTTTCTGTTTCGAACAATGCATCACAACTTAGATATTTATCAGAAATAAGTTGCTCATGGATTTGAATTTCCTCCATTACGTCCGTAATGCTCGAACTTTTCATCTCCACATCACCATCCACATCATCAACGTTAAAACCAACATGCTTGAAACAATTCTGGATCGTTGTTTCTGTCACGTTACCCCAGGCTTCATCAGCCTATTTATGGAATCTACAGACCAAAAGTCTGTTATAGTAGGTTTATTTTTACGGTTATTTTTAATTTTTTTTTTTTTGTTAAAATCAGCGTTTTGAACTATACAACTGTACAATCGGAAAATTTTCTCTACCTGGAACGGTTACAAGGTGCAAAATTCGAGGTCAAAGGTCAAATTTGACTCCATCATTTTTAGTCCCTACCTAATTTCCTATACGTTGCCTGCAACAAATTTGTTGTATCTCCACTTGTTTTGAAATTGTATGAGTGGTAACAGAATTATGGCCCACCCTGTAGTATCGTCACAACTTGCAAAATTCCTCAGGTGTCAATGATGCATCAATTCCATCCACCAATGACATCATTGACAAACACTGATGATGCTGCCAATGTTTGTCAATGATGGCAGTCATATTGTGAGATGGGCAATTATCCAAAAACAATATACTATGTTTATTTTTGATTTCCATTTCCTTATTTGTGAGATGCAACCACTTTGTGAGGATCTCCCTAGTCATTCAAGCGTTCCTATTTAAAAAGTAATGAACATGCAATAAAGTTTTGTTGGCTTGTTTAAAACATCGAAGATTCTCTTACATTCCCGATTACCAGCGGTCTTAATTTTTCTCCAACTGCATTGCACACGTTGTTTCGCTGTTTTCACTCTTTTTTTGATTGGCTAATGTAGTAAAATGACTTTTGGATTGTATGGCTTTGAAAAACAGTCCGTTTCGTCACAATTATACAAACAGTTCACTTGATAACCACTCATGCTTGATTGTCACTGTTCACAAGTTGTAGAATTGGATTCTCCACAGTAAACACTGAATTTGACGTCATATGTTTTCTTAAAGTTTCCAAGCCATCTTTCTGATGAGTTCACGAGTTTATTGATTGGTTTATAGCATCTGTTACATTCTAACTGTAATCGCCTTTGTCACATATTTGAAGACAAGTTCATTTAACTGCGTTGTATTTCCAGACCTTTTAAGTTTTTCATTCTTAAATTAAACATGGCATATTCCACAGACCTCCATTCGGCTCTTTCGCGGCACCACTGCAACCGCGCAGCACGGTATTCTTGCAGAACTAGGAGTCTGCCTAGAGGGATCCGTGCCCGCACTCCTGTAGCTAGCAAACTGTTACCAATGGTCCGTCTTGACAAAGCTGGTGCCACTCTGGCCCTTGTCCCTACTGTGGATGTCGTACTGTTGCTCAAAGCATCTCGTACGATTCGACGGCCTTAACGTGGGTCAGTAATGCGTAGGCGTCCAGAACCAGGTCTACGTGAGTGCATTCCTTCTGTAAACCACTGCTGACAACATCGAGCCATCACAGAAACATTACGACCTATCTGTGCCGCGTTACGCCGAAGAGACCATCCAGCCTCTCGGAAGTTACATAATCCGACCTTTGTCAAACTCCGTGAGTTGTTGCACAGGAGCACGGCGGCGTGTGCGAGGCACTGCAATTGTTGTCACCACACATGCAATCAGCAGTTCCAGTACAATGCAGATGCCAAACTGACGAGTTCATGGAAACGAGATCTGGTCGGAACCATTCTTCTCCAGGAGGGACAGGGGACCCACCCTGTACAACGTTCTTCTGGACGTTTTGTCTTGCAGTTTGAATCTTTTCTTGTATGCCATCAGATATTTCAAAATTTCAAATAAATCCACCCATTCTTGTAGATGCTGCATTTTTTTTGCCAGCAGTGTATTTTTGACAAAAGATCTAGCCCCAAATTTTTTTGTGAGGGGGGGTTAGGGAGTGCATCAATAAAAAACCGGCTATTTATGTTACCATTTACGAAAAAATTTGTTATTTACAAAAAAAAATTCGTCTTTATGTGGAATCTTTCCAAGTCAAATTTATTGAGTTTGGTTCGGTAATATGAACGCTACGGCCATTTCTTCTGTTTGAGAAAAAAATTAATTTCTCTAAAAATGTTTAACCAATTATCACAGAAAATGCGTCAAGGCACAGCTTAAGTAACCCTCTTAATGAGTATTAATTTTATTTGAACATCCTCTTACAATTAACAAATGGAGAAAAGATCTCTCAGTCAAATTTGGTTTCTTATTTATGATAAAAATAAGCTTTTAAAATGGCTAAAATTGGCTAAATTTTAATTGAATGCCAATTATAAGGTCCGCCCCCAAATCATGTTGACAAATGACCACTACTGTTTTCAAATGACCACTAATCCACTTGTAGAGAATTAGTTCGTATGCTTTACTTAATATTAAAATTTAAAAAAAATAGCACGATTTTTGTATCACAAATCTTTGAGTTAGTTATAAAGTAAAACTTTTATCGGCTAAATTGTATTATCGAAAAACGGCTGATTTGACAACATTACGCAGTCGATTGTGCAGAGTAGCCAAAGCCAAACTAAGCTTTATGTATTTTAGTTTTAGCATAGTATTAGAATGTGATTCTACTCCTAAGCTTTTATACTATGGTTTTAGCAACCTCAGTGGAATTGGTGACGTCACCGGTTTGTTTTCCGTGAAAAAATGCACTCTCGTTTCCTAAGCCGAATGCATGAAACCATACATTTCTATTGCCTTCCGTTTTTCGTTATTTGATTTTTCAAATCGTCGCTCATTTTTAGGACACCCGGCATAAAGGCCACACGAACAATACGTCTTTAAACACTTAAAAGAGTCTGGAAGTAGGTGTAAGCCTTGCGATTATTACGGGTAAGGCTACAAAGGTCATCTAGTAGAGCATAGCCCTTCCGGGTAACCACCAGGATATGCTGTTTAGAAGGTAACTTAGGATCAAACACCACACCAAAGTCACAGATAGACCCTTTGAATATTGACGTTATCTAGTTTATTTTTATAGCGTAAAGGGAAGCACTGATGACAAAAGGAAAGTGCTTTAGTCTTTCAATAGCGGATACTTCCTAGTACACCATATTTGCACCTTCCCAATGTCTTTTTGTAAAAGAAAACAGTCATTTAGACTCAAAATTTCTCAAGATTTTGAGATCATCAGCAAATAAAGAATGATCATAGTTCAGCATTATCAATAGATGATTAGTGTATATTAAAATCAAGAGGGTACGCCTCTACTAATTGGAAATTCTGATTTAATCAAGATGGAATACTAAGAACGGAGTACTCGGGGTTAAATAATGGTTTCCAATTATTAAGTTTAATAATAATAAATTAGTAATATAACTATTATTTTCCATTACGCTTAATAGAGTAATGAGATATAAAGTGTATTCATGATTCGTATTTTATTTACAGATTCCGATAAAGATGGATCAAAATCCTGTTGTAATAGAAATTATGGATGCACCTGCTCTAGCTAAAGAAGACATGAGCGAAAAGTCATTTGTGAAATTAATCGATACCCTCTTATTAACCGTAATGAATATAACTGCAGGAATAGGTAAAATATCAAAAACTCTTAATGATACTGATATCTTGGAATTCATAATCGAAATGCCTCTCATTAATACCAATATAATTATCCAATATAATTTAAAATTAAAAGAACAATCAGTGAATAAAAATTTTTACTTAGTAAATATTCCTGAAACAGTCTTGGATATTAAGAGAGAATCCGATGAATGTCACCTCGAACTTCAAGATAGCAATCTTGCAGTAGTTCATAGCAGTAATTATGATTATGACAAAGGGGATATTTCATGCAATGACGACTTGAACAACCACAAAGAATATCGCAAAATATCGGTTTCAAATATAGAAAGTGAAATATCTGAAGAGAGCACTTGCTCTGGTTCAAATATTAAAAATTCTTCTTGCTCAACTACAAAAGAGAAGCCTTCTAGTTCCAAAGAAAGATATCATTGTAGTGTATGTGAAAAATCATTCTCAACATTATCTCATAAAAAAACTCACGAAAATATTCACTCTGGTGAGCGACTTTTTTTGTGCGAATTGTGTGGAAAATCTTTCTCCACATCGAATAAAAAGAGACATGAAAGAGTCCACACTGGTGAGAAACCTTATTCATGTAGTGTTTGTGGGAAGTCCTTTATCTTTTTGTTTGCTAAGAATGCACATGAGCGAATTCATTCTGGAGAAAGGCCGTATTCTTGCACTGTGTGTGGAAAATCGTTCACAAAGCATTCAGATAAAAATGATCATGAAAAGATACACACCGGTGAAAAACCTTATTCCTGCGGTACATGTGGAAGGCGTTTCTTAACAGACAAGTATAAAAGGAGACATGAACGAACTCATACAAACGAGAAGCCTTTTACCTGCAGATTTTGTGCGAAATCGTTCGCACATTCTTCGTATAAGACTGTGCATGAAAGAATTCACACTGGAGAAAGACCCTATGCTTGCGCAATATGTGGAAAGACATTCGTGAACATTACTGATAAAAAAAGACACGAAGGAATCCACACTGGTGAAAAACCGTATTCTTGCACAGTGTGTGGAAAATCGTTCAGATGCAAATCAAATAAAATGAACCATGAAAAGATACATACTCGTGAAAAGACTCATTCCTGCTCTGTGTGTGGACGACGTTTCTTAAGACACAGGGATAAAATGATTCATGAAAAAACTCATACAAACGAGAAGCCTTGTGATAGAGCTTTCGCAGCTTTTGTGAGAGAACTTTCTTCTTCCTGAAGCTTTTGTGAGAGAACTTTCTCGACTTCTCCGAATAAATCTGCACATGAAAAAATTCACACATGAGAAAAACATATGTTTCCGCGATATATAGAAAGTTATTCAAAGGTAAAAAAAAATAGCTACGGCATTTGTGTGCTGAGAGAATTGGAACAAAGAAATGAGATACCAAAAGCAGTGAACCTGGAAGATGGAATGCTGAAATAGATAGAGAGCGATATGGACATTGAAAACAACGAAATTTGTGAAATATTTTAGTCTATATACACTCAGAATTGAGTACAGTAAGCAAGTAGTAAGGGGAAGTATGGAAGAAATGCATTGAAATTTCAGAAGTAGTAAAATGGACGCAAGGAGATGAAGTTTTGCTATTATATTTTTATTGGTATAATGGCGCACATGTTCTGGAACGGTCAGTCTGAAATTATAATTTTGGAATGATATAATACTGAATTTTACTCTTTTAAGTTTTAAGGTTTAAATGTAATAGGGAATTTCAAGTCCTTAAGTAATGTATATTTAACAGCCTTTTATAAAAATAAAAATAAAAAAATTTCCAGAGATGAATCAAGACAATGATTAAAAACTTAATAATAAATAACGAATTAAGTAAAAAAAAATGAGGTTTCATAAATATAGAATATTAATAATTTAAATATTTGTATTTTAACTATAAAATTAAAATTTTTATACAGTAATATGTTTTATTTATATAATGCATATATAACGTATAATAAATAACTTAAGATGTTTCCAACAACTCACAGTTGTACATGTTCTTTTTCATGCTGCTAACGCATTACCTCTCGGAAATTGTATTTAATAAATCTTTAAGTGCGAAAAATATACTTAGGTGGGCTCTCTGAAATAGAGCAGTTATAAATTTTGAATATTTAAATGCACTTTTCTATATACTGTATTCCCATTTTGTGATATTTGTACGGGATGCATTGCTTTTACAGTAATTAACTTAATTAACTAAAGCGTGTTTCTTCATTATACCGTCTTGTCAAACAAAGAAAAAATACGTGTCAAATATTTTTTTGAATGCTATTTAATAGTGCCAAAATTAGCCCCCTGTACCCCTCGTAGGGGGGTGGGGGGCAACTTTGAAATTTCAAATGGGAACCCCAATTTTTTTTTTTTGCAGATTCGGATTCTACGGAAAAAATTAGATTAATTTTGCATTAATCAAAGTGCAGTATTCAGAATAATGGACAAGCATATTTTCCCTTAGATCTAAATAGGCCTCGGTGGCTCAGTGGTTGCATGATCGTCTCTGATGCCCGAGGACGCGGGTTCGAGCCCGGCCGAGGACGACGAGGATTTTTTCGGGGGGAAAATCCTGAGATCACGCACTTCCTTCGGAAGGGAAGTAAAGCCGTTGGTCCCGTGTAGTCGTTTGCTGGCTGCACGTTAAAGAACCCTTGCGAAATTTGCGTCGTTTGCCGGGCAAAATTGGCGTTGAAAATGACCATAGTCGTAACGCCGTCCTGAAATGACCATAGCTGTTGAAAAGGACGTTGATACCAAACAAACCAAACCTTAGATCTAAAGTGTTTTTCCGGAGTCATTCGAATTACTTTTTGTTCTTGTGATTATAGCGCTATCTACCGTAAAAAAAACAAAACAACAATTATAAGAAATTTGAAGAATTTGAATCCACATTAAAAAATAGGGGTTCCAATTTAAAATTTCAAAGTTGCCCCCGGCCATCCCTGAAAAGGTGGTGAGGGCTAATTTCATCACTATAAAAGACTGTAGCTTTCAAAAAAGTATTGGATGCTTTTTTTAATTTGAAGTGGACTTCTCGAGATATTCTCAACGGTTTGACATTTTTGCACTTACAACGCCATCTACATAAGATTTAAAAAAAAATTGGGTAAAAGTATTAATGTAATTTTTTCCGTAGAATCCGAATCTGCAAAAAAAAAAAAAAAAAAAAAAAAAAAAAAAAAAAAATTAGGGTTCCCATTTGAAATTTCAAAGTTGCCCCTACCCTATCCATACGATTTGCCATGTGTTTTTTCTTTTTTTGACGTGTATTTTTCGAGATATTAGACCGTTCCGGGACTTTTTATTCAACCGGCATAATTGTTTTAATATTAAATTCGCTGATTTAGGTATCGAATGGAACCATAATTTCATTCAGTTGATTGAAATTTAAAAATAACTGTGTAGTATCAACACCTCCTAGAAAGAAAGCCTCACAACTGAAACGTCACATATTGTTATATCATCATATTTCGACCATTGTTGATCGTATTTCTACCAATAGTAAGCCCTAAATTTGGTCGACTTATGATGATGTATCATACATTGTTGTGAAGCTTTCTAGGAGGTGTTGGTAGTATTTGCAATGTTATTTGTATACGAAGATTGGGGCATAAGTCATGGCTACTATTTTTATTCTCAGAGCTAAGGGATGGTTATAGGTACCTAAAATGATTCATTTTAGCCACTATAGGATGGTCTCACAAAATGTTATTTGTCTCAAGAAAGCCGTACATTCTTAGTATGTTTGCACACCACCAGCTGGCTCTGTGATTTCCTGTTGTTGCATCTTTAACCCCCATTAAGACCCTGGTTGAACTAACGCTCGTACATGACCTCCTTTATTACTCAGGAGTAATAAAGGAGGTCATGGCTCGTATAACACTAGTGACAGAAAGAAAGATAAGGACAATGCATACTCCCCCCCCCCC
>JAHWFO010051442.1:2217799-2270028 GCA_023313115.1 Rhysida immarginata | reverse complement strand
CCCCTTGTCAAGCGAACGTATTTTGTGAATGAGTCCTAAGGAAACTTTTAGTTCTCAGCCCTTCGTACAGCTCATGCCATTCATTATCGCAGTCGGCCATTCCTGGCGACATGTTAATCGTTTCAGTCGATATGATCTTGACAGATCAGTTCTTAAAATATATTTTATTATTCTGTCCTTAATTTAAATCTTTTCTACTTTTCAGCGATTTAGAAATTATTTCTTCAAGAAAAAAAAACCGCAAGAAAAGAGCACCAGAAAAAAGGAAATCAATGTGCTTTAATCATGCAAATGAATAACTAGTCTACAAGAATGAAATAGCTTTTTTTAGTATCGGTATTTTTTTTTTTTTTTAATTTTTAAATAGATTAATGGTTGTGAAATATTCAGTTTGCTTTTAAATAGATCAGACCTAAATTTAAGAATTATAAAGCTTTTTTTTTAATGAATTCAAAATTATAATGTTATCTGCAAGATAAAAAGCAAGAAAAAAGGAAACAATAGAGCCATTGTTCGAGCAACATGATTAAAATAAACGTCCTAAAAAAAAGGCAAATTGCGCAATAACAAGACAAATGATCGATTATAATCAATTGCACCACTATATAATCAATTACATCCTTCCTAATATTATCGTTTATTTATGTGCGAGTGACTGAAAGGTGACCACGATGGGGAAAATGTATTGTCTTGCGCTTTTCTTCTTCGCTTTATATTTCCATCAATGTGTGGCGGCAACACTTAGATCCAATTACCTACAACATAATTCAGGTAAAAAAAAATGTTACATATCAAATAGCTTTTAATAATAAGCCCATCGATCTACCGTTACTTACTCAAAGATTTTGCACGCTTGTTTTCGCAGGTCGGGCAAATACTTTGACCGAAAAAATCACGGAATTGATCGAGAAGCTAAAGTCACAGATGAAAGAAGGTGCTCCAGAACTTGGGATCCCTCCTCTGGACCCCTTGTACATCGAGAGAATGGCATTTGAAAACCAGAATTTGGGAGAAATTTTCCACATAGAAAGAGCCGTCTTCGATGAAGTCACGGTAAACGAAGGTTCTTTCATAGCCTACAACAATGGAAGGCCTATCCCATTATCGTAGGCTATGGCTCTTGGTAATAAAGTATTTTTGTGTCAATTCTAGTTCGCACGTTAATATAAGGTATTCATGATTTTCGTTCAGATCTTGGGTCTTCCGAAATTTGACGTCGACTATGTGAAAGCCAGCATCGTCTCGATGAAATTGAATCTAAATATTTCATTCCCTCAGATCACCATGAATGGTTTCTATGACCTGAATAGTACCCTCATGCAATTCATCCCCATCTATGGTAAAGGGCCATTTTTCGTGGGACTCTACGATGTTCACTTAGGAAGTGCTGCCCTACTGGGTTCAAAGGATGGTAAACTCAACATCGAAACGCTCAAGCTCACAGGTCAGGTGGGCCACCTCTCCATTCTGGCCGAGGGACTTTTGGGTGGTGGAGATCTCGGAAATGAACTCAATTCCATCATCCAAACTCTGGG
Organism: Rhysida immarginata; assembly: GCA_023313115.1. Lineage (NCBI taxonomy): Eukaryota > Metazoa > Arthropoda > Chilopoda > Scolopendromorpha > Scolopendridae > Rhysida > Rhysida immarginata. The sequence continues at coordinate 2,268,493 of JAHWFO010051442.1, read as the reverse complement.
TACCGATTTAGTCAACCAATTCCTTCCATCTCTCTCCGACACTCTCAGTGAATTCGCTCGGGGCAAGATCAACGATGCCATTAAACATCTCGACTTCTCCAGTGTCGTTGGCTAAATGGCTGCGACAGTGGTTATACTCAGGAGGGAAAGGTCGCACGGATGCGCGCACACAATCGCATTGAAAAGACCAGCGACTGATGAGAACTGACAACACGGATTTAATTTAATTTTACGAAATTCTTATAAACAATTTTAACAATTTAATTATTATTCAAAATTGAACTCCAAGTCACGGCGAGATACTTGTATATTAAGATTTTTTAAAAATTGTGAATTATCATTAGAAAATAATGCCTGCTTCAATTCAGTCGAGAGTTAAAAATGTTAAGTATTGTTAATATTGTTTTAAATTTAATCCTCCTGTAATTATTATAATTGTTTTAAAGTTTCTTTTTTTGCTATTAAGGAGCCTTTTTTAAAAATAATTCATTCGATGTGAGTTGGTGTTGCTTTTAAAAATAATTCACGTATGAGTTAGATTTTTTTTTTATCCGAAAACACGGATTTCTGTTAGATAGTTTGAAGATTATCATGCGATTATGTGCGCCTAGATAGGAAGAGCCTTCCGTGTTGCCAGTTGTACAATCTTTCCCCCAGGAGTGTTGAAATTACAGGATAAGTCCAGCCAAATATGAAATGTGTCTAAAATTTAGCAATCTTAAATATATCTGAAAAGTAATTTGTTTCGATTATAAATCGATAACAATCTCAAAAATTTGATGCGCACATGGGGAAAAGCTGTATAAAAATTAAGTCGATGTTTGAACTCGAGTCCGATATCCCTCCCACTGTTGAAGAAACGTCAGCAGTGAGGAAAATTTACGCGAGATTTCATCGTATATTTATAGTAAGGTCGGTAATGATATTAATGCGTTGTATGCATTTCTATGGATTCCAGTCTGAAAATAGAGCTGTTTCTGTCCTACCTGACGAGCCGATTTGAAGCATCATCGAGCGCATCACAAATTACTTCCGCGAGCATTAGAGCGATGCTTTGTGTTTTTGTTAATCACTATCGAATATTTGAAGAAAATTTCGCCATATCGTGAATTAGCAAAATATTTTGAAAATATTCAACCACACTTTCATTTTTGGTGGACTCCTCCTTTAAGAGTTCTATTGTTATTATATGAGAAATAAAAAGCGGTTTTTCGATGCATTCCTACTAAAATAAATTGACTGGACTTATTTGAAAATGTTAAGGAGATTTTATGCTCCGCAAGAAGTGTATTGTTATATATGCGGCAACCATGTTGACGTTCTTGTCCTCTGAAAACAGTTTTTGTATTCTTAAAAAATTTGAATAAATTTAAGATTGATGATATGAATTTAAAAGTAGAATAATTATAATTTAATTACTTGTTATGTTTTTATTATGTTGGAGAAATTGTTATGATGCATGTAACTTATAAATTTATTGACACATAAGGTAGTTTCTAAATTAAATTATCATTGGTTGCATGTCAATATTAGAATATTTTTAAATTTAATAAAACTTATTCTTGGAGTGATTGGGATTTTCAGAAAGAAAATTTAATAGTGGCAATTTATTTTGGAATTTGTATTTTTACCCGTGGAGAACATTGCTTCCCTTTTAAGGACATGTTTACTAAGTAATTGTTCAAAATAAAACCAGGAACAAATGACAATAAGGTCACCTGATTATCGGAGTCCGAGCAACAATTCAACTTTCATTGTCAGTAAGCGTTTGGCAGCACGAATTTTCAGGCAGAAAAGCGCGCACATGGATATCTACCTTAAGAGTTAGCGAAAAAAAGGTAGGAAAAAACGCAAAACCAATAGGGTGATGTCATGGATCTTCTCAGCCCTTAGCTGCCAGTGTCATTCAACTTCCGCCATTTTCCATTGTTTAGAGAAGCTAGGGAATTCAGATCACGCTAGGAGCCGCATAGGTCGCGATTGACTTTGTGCGGCTTATACGGCACCCAGCGTGATCTGAATTCCCTACCTTGTATAGTTATTTTATTGATATAGCTGATGCCCAAAATTAATAGGAGCTTTATAATGCATTCAATAGTAGGTTTATCAATTATTTATTTAAAATTTTGTAGAATACACTAATTTAGGCAGTATTATGTCAATAATTCCGGCTGCATTGAAACTGAAAATGAAATTGAAATTTCTAGCCTACGATAGGGCGGCGCTGCATGCGTTTTTAGGCTGATTATACATGCAACGCCATTTTCCAATGGAGTTCCGCCCTATCGGGAGCTAGAAACTTTAGCTTCATTTTTCAGTGTAGTTTGATGACCATCTACTACTGTATATAAAAATGCCTCGGGGTATATCAAAACCACAGAATAAGAGAGTAATACAGAAACCTATACAAAAAAATCGTACATCCGGTAGACCGTAGCGAATCAGCGGCTTGGAGCGAAACACATTAATTTCCCAAAATGCAACGCAGTCCTTAATGTAGAATAAATTTCCTTTTTATTTTTATTATTCTAGCATTATTATTGCTGCACCATTTAACAGCACAAGAACTCATCTTTTTCACGGAATTCGAAAAACAATTAACTTTTCCGTGATAACTATTCCTGCCACCATCAGGGAAGCCTTTAAATAGTTTAAAATTCATTCCTGAATGGTCGCCAAAAGATGAACGATCTCGTTCTTATCAAACCATAAATGAGATAGAAAATGTGAGTTCGTCAACCGAAACAATTTGAATGTGCGAGCTTTGCAACAATATTAATTGAATTTGAAACTAATTACAGCGCAAACTGCGCGCGGAAAAAATTTGTTAACCAATGAAAAAACAGAAATGGAATGTTAAATGACGTCTTATATAAAGTAATGTCTCTTATTCTCTGGTAAAATACGAACAACTTTCATTGTCGTTGTATTTAGTTGATTCCAATGCACCTGGGGTTCGACACCGGCCGAGGACGACGAGGATTTTTTCAGGGGGAAAATCCTGAGATCACGCACTTCCTTCGGAAGGGAAGTAAAGCCGTTGGTCCCGTGTAGTCGCTTGCCGGCTGCACGTTAAAGAACCCTTGCGAAGCAAAACCTGCGGCCCCTATAAGCCGTCCTGAAATGACCATGGCAGTTGAAAAGGACGTTAATACCAAACAAACCAAACAAACCAAACCAAACCAATGCACCTGATGTCGCTGTAATCCGTATTCGGAAAACGTCATCGAGTGTCGCCTCTGTTCTTCTCTCTTACTCAGTGATCAAAACCAGCTAGATAAGCAGGCCCCGAAGCGGAAAAGTCACCTGCATGTCTTATTCCAAACAACAATGTTACCTTCATTGTTTCCATTTTGGATTTTAACAATTAGTATTTTTTCGCTTGTTGAAAACAATTTATTGTTGTTTGAACTAAGATGTCAGGTGACTTTTCCGCGCCAGGGCCTGTTTATCTAGCTGGCTTTGGGGTATATTGAGACCAACGAGAGACAGGCCAGGGCCAACACCTTCTAGACACAATGCCTCGACACGGAAGATTCTAACGTCAAACAGTAGGCAGCAAGGTCAACTATAAATACAGGCCAGGGCAGTCGAAAACAATGTAAAAGGTGATTTTCGACTGCCCCGGCCTGTATTTATAGTTGGCCTTGCTGCCTACTGTATGACATCAGATTCTTCCGTGTCGAAGCCTTGTGTCTACAAGGTATTGCCAGGGCACTAGAGAGTCACCTGACCTTCGGAGTCCGAGCAACAATCCATTTTTTCGTTTGTTGGAAACCATGAAGGATGGATTGTTGCTCGGATCCTGAAGGTCAGCTGACTTTTGGATGCCTTGGCCTGTCTCTCATTGGCCTTGGGTATATTGTAGCCCAAGAAAAGACAGGCCCTGGCCAACACCTCCTAAAGGTAAGGCCTGGGCGCTGAAACGTCATTACATTGTTACATCACCTCAGTAGGGAATTATTAACCTTATTTCCTTTAATAAAAAGCTCTGAATTTTCCCTGCTGAGGTGATGTAACAATGTAATGAAATTTCAGCGCCCAGGCCTTGTCTTTAGGTGGTGTTACCCTGGCGCGGAAAAGTCACCTGACCATGTTAGTCCGAGTAATAATGTAACCTTCATTGTTTCCATCTTGGATTTTAACAATCAGCAATTTTTCATTTCTTGGAACCAATGATGGTTACATTGTTACTCGGACTTTTTCGCGCCAGGGCGTGACCATCGAGAGAGAAGGCCTGAGCTAGCACCTAGAAAGAAAGCCAAATAACTGAAACGTCATACATTGTTACATCATCATATTTCGACCATTGTTAACCGCATTTCTACCAATGATAAGCTTTAAATTTGGTCTACTTATGATGATGTAACAATGTATAACTTTTCTGTTGTGAGTCTTTCTTTCTAGGAGGTGTTGCCTGAGCCAACGCTTCCTATAAAGAAAGCCTCCGCATTGAAACGTCATACTTTGTTACATCATCATACTTCGTCCTTTGTTAATCATATTTCTACCAATAATAAGCGCTAAATTTGGTCGTTTCAATGCGGAGGCTTTCTTTATAGGAGGCGTTGCCTGAGTGCGGAAACATCATACATTGTTAATTATCCTTATAAGGGTACTGTTATTCGTATTTCTTCTAATAATAAGTCTTAAATTAGCCCTTCTAAGGATAATGTAACAATGTATGCCGTTTCCGCGCTCAGGCAACGCCTCCTAGAGAGAAGGTCTGTGCACAGAAACGTCATACGTTGTTACATCACACTAAAACGGCTATTGCTAATCATATTTCTACCAATAATAGGCCCTAAATTTGGCCGCTTAATGTTGATGTAACAATGTATACGGTTTCTGTGCGTAGGCCTTCTCTCTAGAAGGTGTTGGCTCAGGCCAGGGCACTCAAGTCACCTGGCCACAGTAGTCTGACCAACAATCCAATCTTCATTGTTTCCAACAAACGAAAAAATACTGATTGTTAAAATCCAAGATGGAGACAATGAACATTGGATTGTTGCTCAAACTACTATGATCAGGAGACTTTTGAGTGCCCAGGCCTGTCTTTTTCGTCGGCTATGGGGTATATCAACACCTAAAAAGAAAGCCTGTGCACTGAAAATTCATGCATTGTTACATCATCATAAAAAGGCATTGTTAATCGCATTTCTACCAATAATAAGCCCTAAGTTATGATTTCTTATGATGATGTAACAATGTACATGTATGAATTTTCAGTATGCAAGCTTTCTTTTTAGGTGTTGGGTATATGCTCTGATGTAGCCGCCGATAAGAAAGGTCTGCCCGATTCGAGTTGAGACACAGGGCTAGGAGGCTGACGATAAATGACGACCTCAATTCTCTTAACTGACACCAGTGGCACTGCGTGCCCGAGAAATTCAAGTGTTGTTCAAGCTGGAGCCTCCACGAAAAATTTTATTTAAGGGCTAATTTCACTACAGTTAAATTTGCTTTTCAAATTTGACAATTCCTAATAAATGGTAATTATTAGTTCAACTTATTGATTAAACAAAAATAACTTATTAATCGGAGTTAGCTGTCAGTTTACTTGTTTTATCTATTAAGCAACATTATTTTTATAATAATTTTTTAGTAAAATACCTAACAGTTCTAAGTAGTATCAGTGGTATTTTAGTAAAAAATTATAAAAATAATGCGGGTTAATAGATTGATAACTTGATGATTTTTTTTTTTTAAAGTCATCACTCAAATATCAATGAACTTCATTGTATTCTCAAGATAATGTGAAATGGCATTGGCTGTACTTTTCCATATTATCGGGTAAGTTATGACGTGAGTTGTCGTATACTCTCTTTTTCTGACAGTTATTAAATGGAAAAGTTTATAAAATACCTATCAGTGTTGCTGACTTGATTTAGTTTGTTTAAATTCATCATCAAAGATTTCTGAAACTTCACAACAAGTCAGAACTTCCTACTTTAATCTTGATTTCCACTAACTGAAAAATTTTATGCATACAATTCGTCTATTTTCTGAAATTTAATACTGCGTTGACCGAAGAAAACAATTCCACTAACTGAATTCGTCAAAACGGCGTACACCCCCTCCCCCCCAAAAAAACCCAGATATTTTTACGGAATAAGGTAGGGGTCACTGACAAAAATCACAAAATATTTAATATCTCCACAATGGTAACATTTCGGATAACATACATGGGGGTGATTCTCATAGGTATTGAGGTCCTCTATTCAGTTCTTCATTTTGGACGTGTACCGTTGAGACACCCTGTTTATATGTCTAGATGATAAAAAGTTTTAAATTTGTTTTAACAAGTTTCACAGTAACTGAAATGTTCATTGTGGAAAAACCCATCCTATCCTCTGTCTTTTATACAGGGTGATCCAAAAGTCATTTCACCCAAAGTGTATATAAAATGAAAACCATTAAGCATACCGACGTCAAATTTGCAGTGGATATTCTTTAATCAATGCGACACTGATTGAGCCTACGGTAAATGCTCAAAGTAGCCTCCAATCTCCTGCTTCGGCACATATTCTTGGAAATGCATTGCAGCATGTCCTCCAGAATGGCGCAGATTTCCGAGTGAATATTTGCTTTCAGTTCGTTCAGAGTGTGTGGATTGTTGGCATACACTCCCAAATAATCCAGGGAAGTCAGGCATCACCTCCTAGAAAAAAAGCCTGTGCACTGAAAATTTACACATTGTTACATGCAGAACTGGTTGCATGATGATAAGAAGTCATAATTTAGGGCTTATTATTGGTAGAAATACGATTAACAATGCCTTTTTATGATGATGTAACAATGTATGAATTTTCAGTGCACAATTTCTTCATAGGAGGTATCGAGTCAGGTCCAGTGAATGAGGTGGATAAATTTCCTGCGAAATTACTCTGTCGTCAAAAACAGTTTCCACTCGTTCCATTGAGATTAGAAGCTCCGTCATGATGATAATAGCTTGTCTGTATTAATCCCCCATTAACAAAAAGAAAAATAAATCACTTTTTTTTTATATAGAAGTACAGGGTGTTTGTAAAATCTCTCCGCAGTGAAAACCAAAAGCAATAATCCAATAAACGGGAAAATTTAGCACTTTATTTAGGAATGATCTACATTAAGTGATGAGGGTACAGATGGCGAAAGTGCCTTCCGTCCATGCGCAGGCACAAGTCCACTCATCTGCACTTGTTTCGATGGTAATCGTCATTTTCCACTGCGGAGATACTTTACGGACACCCTGTACTTTCCCTGAACATTTCAGGAAGTTTGCTTTCACTGTTTTCAAGCTATCCAAACATAAACTGAATTTTGGATCACCTGTACATGCGTTACCTTTTAACGTTATTTATCAAATTCTCCATAGAGGCCTATTTATGTCCCTTTGAGACAATGCAGCACGTCTGGATATCAAATTATAATGCAGCATATAAACTCTTACCCGGAATCTTTGGGGGGCAGCTGTGGTTTGGTTTTCGGGAATTTTTCGGAAAAGTTATAGTATTGTACGCATTTTATTTTCGTGATTTTTAGTTTGACTTTGCAAATGTCAAATAGAACTGGAGAGGAAAAAACGTTATCATTAATGCATAAAATGGAATTATTGCAGAAACTTGATTTTTGTATATTTTTGCGGCGTTTTCCTGAAGAATGTGGTATCGGAACTACAGTTTAACAGCAAATGCATGTTCAGTTTATATTAGCGCTATTTGATGTAAGATTCTAGACAATAACGACTAGTCCATTGTATACATTAAAAAATTCATAGTATGAACGCAGCCCATAATCTTGCGGAAAAGTTAGGGGAAAACTATTCAAGTTTACCTTAATAAATCTTATGACCAACACTCGACCGTAAACAAAATACTGCGGTTTTAAGAACTTTCAGTCTCTTTAAAATTTCAGATAGAGGATTTCGTACCTATTATAGTTATAAAATAATTATATAGACTTTGTGATGCTAATAATAAATCTTTATTTAAATTTTGAATAATGAAATGAAACTTTTGAACTACACTAACTCAGGCTACAAAGGGTTAAATAAACTTTTTACTATGTGGTTCTTTCATTGATAAATTTAACTATCCATCAAATTTAGTCTCAAATAAATCTCAAAAGAAGCTTTAGGTAACGTCAAACCTGGGTTAATGTTTACTATCTAACAATCGCAAAGGCTGCTTCACATTTGCAAAGTTACTGTCGGGCGTTCCGCTCTTGCGTTGGAATTTCGACTGGTTGGAATTTCGACTGTTTTGTTTGTTTATTCTGTTTGGTGTGCGGAGTTGGTGTTGCTGTTTCCGGTGTGCATGGGTTGCTGTTGTATTTGAAGTTCCGTTGTTTCAGTGGTTTCTTTTTTGTTTTTCTGTGGAGCTTCAGGTGGTTGTGTTTGAGGTTAGTATTCTTTTTATTTGTTTTTCCTGCTAGTTTTTGCTGGGTGCTTTGTAGGTGGGGGAGTGTGCGTGTGTGTGTGCTCGAAAAAGGGAGGTTTGGGGGAAAAAAACCCCAAAAAAAACAAAAAACCTCCCTTTCCTCGTTCGCACACAGTATTAAGCGCTGCCGAGTGGCCAGTAGAAATCAGCCGTTTTTTTTGTTTTTTTGGGTTTTTTTTTGTAGAAGTGTTCTTTCTGTTGGAAAAATTTGTTTTTTCAGTATTTTACCGTGGCGGCGAGTGCTGTTTTTATGGTGTTCAAGTTTTTGATTTGGTGTGGGTCATGTTTAGCTTGCATGTTTCAGGTTAGTTCTTTTTGTTTTTTGTTTTGATTGTTTGGGACTTTTTTGGTTTTTTTTTCTTTTCTTTGGAGTATTGTTGCTGTTTTATAATTGGTTTGACTGTTCGGTTATGGAAGTTTCGCTTCGGCTTGGGTGGATTCTGAAGGTTTGCGTTTTGGATTACGCGGATTCTAAACTTTCGGCTTTGTGATTGTTCAGATAGTAAACATTAACCCAAACCTGATACCCTCTGACCCCTCTGTAACGCTGTCCAAAACGCTCCCTCTCCACCTGAAAGCGTTATGTAATTTATGGACGACCCCACAGTGTTTGCCATCTCCTAATCACACTTTCCTTTCCTGCTTATTTCCGAAAACAAGGTTAATAAAAGGTTCCTTTGTCCGAAAGCCTGCTCGCTTACGCCATCTACCGCCAGTCACCGTACTTTTTAGATAAACCTTGTAGATTCTTTTAAATAGATATATCTGTTAATGATTTGTAATTTCTTGATTGAGCCTGTATATAATGACCGCTTTTGCTTGGTCCCTTGGGTGGTCGTTTTTTACTGTAGTTTCTTTGTATTAACATTTTGTAATGTAGAAAAGATTTTTCGACAACTGAGATGCATTTTGTGACGACCTTCACTTCTAGCCAATGGTATTCACTGCAGCATCTTAGGGATCGCTTAGCCTAAAGAGAGAAACACGAACGTACTTTCTTCTGAAGTAAACCGCGATAAATGAAGGTAACGAAGTTATAAATACATAAATATTAAACAAGTGAGATTTCAAGAACTTCATGCAAATGTCATTGTTGAAGATAGTTATATCTATGCTCATATATAATGGTGATTACTATCAGCATAGTATTAGAAGGTGATTCTTAGTAGTTACGAAAGAGCGCAAGTAAAACTGGGAAGCAGTGATTCTCTTCTTACAGTTTGTAATCGTCTGCTGAAATCATTTGACATTGACAACTAAGATAATTTCCATTCGCAGAAATATCATAAAATGTAAAATTCCTGATTTAAGTTAATTTTTTTAAAAATTAATTTTCCTATTTCATCTCAACAGTGCAGGTTTACTTGCATGCAGTAACCTTATTTCACTTTTAAAATTTACTGTTCAGTTATAATTCTCTTACAATGTTAGTAACAAATAATTTTAATTAATAAAAATCATTGAGTTCTTAGATACGCAAATAATTAATTATTATTTTTATAAAGCTATTTCAAGCAATAAAAGAAATTAAAAACCCTAAGCAAAAAAATATCTATCGGAATTTTCATATTCTTGTAACTCTATAAAGATGTCTTTCCATTACGCTTCAAGATTCCTATTTTATTTATAGATTCCGATAAAAGTGGATCAAAATCCTGTTGTAATAGAAAATATGGTTGCACCTGATCTACTTGAAGAACACGTGAGCGAAAAGTCATTTGTGAAATTAATCGATACACTCTTATTAACAGTAATGAATGTGACTGCAGGAATGGGAAAAATATCAAAAATTCGTAATGATACTGATATTTTGGAATACATAATCGAAATGCCTCTCATTAATACCAATGTACTTATCCAATATGATTTAAAATTTAAAGAACAATCGGCTAATAAAAATTTTTACTTAGAAAATATTCCTGAAACATTCTTGGATATTAAGAGAGAATCCAATGAATATTGCCTCGAACTTCAAGACAGCAATCTTGCAGTAGTTCATAACAGTAATTATGATTATGACAAAGGGATTATCTCATGCAATGAAAACTTGAACAATCACAAAGAATATCGTGAAATGCAGATTTCAAATATAGGAAGTGAAATATCTGAAGAAAATATCCATGAAAGAATTCACTCTGGGAAAAACCCTTATTCTTGCACTGTCTGTGGAAAATCGTTCACAAACCAATCAGATAAAATTTTTCATGAAAAGATGCATACAAGTGAAAAGCTTTATTCATGCTGCGTATGTGGACGACGTTTCTTAAAAGACAAGGATAAAATGATTCATGAACGTACTCATGCAAACGAGAAGCCTTATTCCTGCAGGTTTTGTGTGAAATCTTTTTCCACTTCTTCGTATAAGACTATACATGAAAGAACTCATACTGGAGAAAGACCATATTCGTGCGCGACATGTGGAAAGACATTCATGACAAATAATGCTAAAAAAAAACACGAAAGAATCCACACAGGTGAAAAACCTTATTCTTGCACTGTGTGTGGAAAATCGTTCAAAGGCCAGTCAAACAAAATAGACCATGAAAAGATCCATACGGGTGAAAAGCCTTATTCTTGTAGTGTGTGTGGACGACGTTTCTTAAGAGACAGGGATAAAATGATTCATGAAAGAACTCATACAAATGAGAAGCCTTATTCTTGCAACTTTTGTGAGAGAACTTTCTCAACTTCTTCAAATAAGTCTGTACATGAAAGAATTCACACTGGAGAAAGACCATATGTTTGCGCAATATGTGGAAAATCATTCATAAAACTTACAGTCAAAAAAATACACGAGAAAATCCACAGTCGTGAAAAAACTTATTCTTGTAGCATTTGTGGTAAACGCTTTTCAAATTTATCATTGAAAACTATACATGAAAGGATTCATACAGGAGAAGGTTCTTATTCATGTAGTGTGTAAGAAAAATCTTTTAATATCCGATCTAATAAAGTTAAAATATGAAAAGTTGCATGCTATTGAGAAATCTTCATCGAAGAATGTTAATACAGAATATTTTGGAGCTAGCGAAGCAATTGTAGCGAAGAAAAAAAATATAACAAAGAGAATGTGAGGTGGGAACAATGGAGATGCGCAGAATCGGTTACGCATGCATTCTGCCTGCGCCATTGACAGTCGCTATGGCATAAACCATCTCAAAGTGCGTATACATTGTAGCGAGAAGGAGCAATATATAGGGGAAAACGTTCGTATTAAATTGGTACTACTGTATTTGTTAACCCGATTCAATAACGCATAATAAATAACTTAAAATGATGATTTAAAATAAAATACATGTATGTTCATCCGAAAGACTAAAATACAGAGTGATTACACAAGAACTTCACACTTTTAAAAATTTATTACATCAAAGCTATTCAGAATACAGACATACCACATATGGATTCTTAAAGAAAAACTCTTGAAGCTTATTGTGACACAGTTAAAGATGTTCAATATGCCCCCCTGTAGTCGAATTCGTCCCAAACCCGCATTAACATGTCTCCATCAATCCCACTATCGCTACCGTAATGCGTTCTTTCAGCTCGTCTAAGTCACGGGGAAGGGGTAGGGTGAAGACCTTGTCCTTTACACGCCCCCATAAAAAGAAATTTGGCCATTATCCCCACAGCGGTGAAGTCGAGCAAACAATAACCTGGAACTTGCAAAGTGGCCATTGCAGAGCCCCGACCTCACACCTTGTGATTTCTTTTTGTGGGGGTGTATAAAGGGCAAGGTCTTCACCCTATCCCTTCCCCGTGACCTAGACGAGCTGAAAGAACGCATTACGGTAGCGATACGTGGGATTGATGGAGACATGTTAATGCGGGTTTGGGACGAATTCGACTACCGCATTGATGTATGCCGTGTCACGGAAGGGGTGCATTTTGAACATCTTTAACTGTGTCACAATAAACTTCAAGAGTTTTTCTTTAAGAATCCGTATGTGGTGTGTCTATATTCTGAATAGCTTTGATGTAATAAATTTTTAAAAGTGTGAAGTTCTTTTGTAATCACCCTGTATAATCTACAAAGGTTGAGTCAAAAGTAATGGCCGATCACCGCGCAAACTTTTAAATGGGCACCAGACAGGAACCACTCATTGCTAATCTTCAAAGTAGAGTCCATCATGCTCGATGGTGTTCATCCAACGATCAGCCAGTTGGCGGATGCCCTCGCGAAACCACTCCTCCGGTTTCTGGGCGAAAAAGTCACGCACGGCGTCTTCAACCTCACTGACATTGGCGAAGCGCCGTCTACGCAGGAAGTGCACCATGGACCGGAAGAGATGATAGTCGGAAGGTGCCAGGTCAAGGCTGTATGCTGGATGTGGCAGAACCTCGATGCCCTCAACTCCTGCAACTTAAGCTCACCTGTTCTGCTTGCGCAGGCGTCAGCTCCTGGGGCACAACTCGGCAGCTCCTGTTGACCTTTCCTGTGGGAACTCGATTGTGATGTCCCGATGTCCGTCGCTAGTCCACGGGTGGTGCTACCTGGGTTAGCTTCCACTTGTTGCCGTAGGGCTGCATCATCCACGTCTTTGGGGCTTCCGCTCCTTGGCGCATCTTCCAGGCCCATGTCTCCAGACGAAAAGCGGGAGAACCATCGTTGTGCTGTCCGTTCATTGGTCACACTCTGACCTTCCACCCTGCAAATTTCGGCGGCTGCTGCTCGCGCACTGGTCCCCTTTTTCCAATAGTAAGGAAGGAGCCCGCATATCACCAATTTTTCTGTCATATTTTTACACTGGCTGACGCAGGTGGCACAATGTCTATGGCATTCAAATTCGTACTGACGTTTCTTCCCACTCTTTTCTCTTAATAAACTGCGGTATACCCTTGTGGTAAATGGTCTTCGCCCAGAATTCGTCAAACTCTAACCCCCCTCCCAATTCGGCCACTACTTTTGACTCAACCTCTGTCCGTCCGTCCTTCCGTCCGTCCGAGGCCAACAAAGAAAGTTACAACAATCCGTCCGAAGCCAGGAATTGTTGTTGTTTAAGACAATACTCAGTCATTGTTATTAATTAAATAAATAAGCTGAAAAAATAATAATTCTTTTGGTCAGTCCAAAGCCAGTGATTGTTGTGGTAAGATAATACTCAGCCATTGTTATGAATTAAATAAATAAACTAAAAAATGTTTTATGCGTAGCCGACGAAAAAGACAGGCCGGGGCACTTAAAAACCACATGATCAAAGTAGATCGAGCTACAATTCAACCTTGCATTTCAACAATCAGTGTGTTTTCATTTGTTGGAAACAATCAAGATTGGATTGTTGCTCGATCTATCTTGGTCATGTGACTTTTCAGTGCCCCGGCCTATTTTTCTAGTTGGCTTTGGTTTTATGCAGATGAACAGTATATTGTTGCAGAATATTAAGTTTCAAAAACCATTGATGTTCCACTTTCATTTCTTTACTCGTCAACCTGCATGGTTGACGCCCGTCATGTGACGGGTGGATTTCTAGTAAATATATAAAAATGTTTCCATGAACTCAGTTATACATTATTTTTTTCATGTTGCAAATGCATAACCTCTTGTGTGAAAAACGTAGATGAGCTATCTGAAATAAAGCTGTTGCAAATTTAGGATATTTAAATGCAATCTATGTACAGAGTGAACCAATAGCCAACTTCTAAAATATAAATCGGGCAGTAATTTTAATGGAAGAATTACTGAAGGTTTCATTTCCGAATATGCAAGTCAATTTTGAAATGTGCAATGGAAATCCGCTATTTTTAATGGTATTTTCAGATTGTACACGACATCTGAGAATGTTTTATTCTTGGTGTTTTTTAAATTCATCCAAGTATATAAGAGTAATCAAAACAATGGTTGTACAATAAATGTTCTTATACGAGGAGATACCAGAAAGTAACTCCATTTATTTTTTTCAAAGAAAATTGCAAAACATGCAGCTGAAACTACACGTCTTTATCTACTTTTCCACATAAGCACCTTGACGATTTAGGCATTTATGCTAACGCTGCACCAGTTTCAGAATACCCCGTTCATAGAACTTCGTCGGCTGGGAATACAGCCAATGGCGAACGGCAGATTTGAGTTCCTTGTCTGGACTCATCTTCTGTGACAATGTCATTCTTAAACGCATTTTCCTCTTGGTTGTACCTGCAGATGTTGCAGACTGCACGCCATTCTGTTGCCGGTCTGTTCTGGTGTCAGACTTTTTGGAATCCAACGCGAACAGACTTTGCGGTATCCAAGCTTCTCATGCACCATATCCCACGCAGATCCATAGGATATGTGAAACGTTTCACTCACTTCTTTCAAGGAAATGTGACTTTTTTTTTCTGATTGTATTGTTAATGTTTATCGGCAAGGCTAACTCTTCCTTCCTGAAACGTTTTAAAACACGTGCACATATTGGAATAATCCAGACAGTCGGCACCGTAATCTTCTACTATTTCCCCATGAATTTCAGCGGGTTTCTTATTCCTCGCTGTTCTTCCACTGTAGACGAAGTGATAGTGGCGTCCATTTGTAAAACGACTGTTAACATGTAGTGAGCGTACGCAAAACAGTTCTTGTTATATAATGTCTCTGCATGTACTCAGCCTTCTTTTACACTTTCCTCCATTAAAAAATAAATGGCGTTACTTTTTGCGACGGGCTTTGCGACGGGATTTGACCGGTCGGACTTTTTAGACACGCCCTAAATGACATTTTCCGCCAGCTTTTTAACAAACTGTGTGACGTTAGATACTTAAAATTTGAGTTTTGAACATTTTTGCTAAGGAACTTTCTGTTTGTCATCATTTAAAGCAGCGGTGCCCAACCTTTTTTTATCCGAGGGCCGCACTCATACTGAAATAAATTTCGCGGGCCAGAACACAAACAAAACAAATATTTAAAATTTTTATAGTTACAGAATTGTTACATTTTATTAATGAGAAGTCTGCATCTGATTCTTAGAATATAAAGGCGGGCCACATGAGTGAGCTTCACGGGCCGGATTTGGCCCGCGGGCCGTAGGTTGGGCACCGCTGATTTAAAGGATCACGCTAGATACTTATTGTCCTTTCATTTAGAAACACCCTGTATACATAAATATAAAAAATTACATTTTTCTCCGAGCGACGCCGGGTGTTAGCTAGTTTTCTATAAATCCTCATTTTGCGATATTTTTACGGGAAGCATTGCCTTTTACAGCCAAGTAAATCAACTAAAGCGTGTTTCTTCATTATATAACCCCTAGCAAAAATTATTCGAACACAACATGCAAAACTGAATTCATAATCACCACTGTTTTTTTAAATTATTAATCTCAATATTACATCAAAATAAAAATTATAAAACTATTCATGAAGCACTCAAAGCACTCAAATATTCATGTGCAGGGTGTTTCACAAACACACATAGGTCAAAAATTACATTATTAAAATAAAATTTAAACTGTGAAAAAAATATAACACAACATAGCTTGAGGAAAAAATTATTCGAACATTCCGAACTATGGACAAAATTATTAGAACAAGTAAAACAAAACGAGAAATGACATCAAAATAAAGTTCAATATTTTGTGGCACCTCCCTTTGTAACAGCTTTGATGCGATCTGGCATTGTTTGAACTAAACATTTACAATAATAATCCGGCTGCGTACAGATATAACTTGTGTAAAAGGCGCAAAATGACCTTAGTAGTCGACGCCAAAATTTCTAATAAACCAACCAACCAATAATAATCCCCAGTTTGAAACCAACTCTTCAAGCAATTGCAATTTTTAGCTCTTCCTTATTGGTAGCTTTTTTTTCATTGACCAATTTTTTTCAACTTCCACCAAATATTTTCTGTCGGGTTGAGATCAGGACTTTGTGCTGGCCAGGCAGGTGTTTTCATGATTTTGAAGATATTTCTTAATTTTTGCTGTTCGGTGACAAGATGCATTGTCGTCTTGAAAAATTACATTTTCATCACTAAACTGTAATTCTATGATAGTAATTAAGAAATAATCTAATATTTCTTCATACACATCATTCATTTTTCCATTAATTAAAATTATTTTTTCCTGGTTGAGATACATCCCCAAATCATATACAGGATGGAAATTGAATTGGATCTCTTAAATACTCTGTTAAATTTTTCATAACGACGCCTCCAAACAAATATACCAGCGTCATCTCCCCCGATGTTGATACGGCTTTCATCAGAGAATATTACTTTGTGTTAATTTTCAACAGTTCAATTTCTATGCTCTCTAGCCCACTGTAGACGAATTTTCCTGTGGTGCTCTGTCAGGATTGGCTTTTTTTTTTTTTGATTTGCAAAATTTAAAACCCATTTTATTTAATCTATTCTTACAGTTCTATCACTAAGTTAGTATGGCACTTTTTCCACTTCATGTTTATTTCATTGGATGTACATTTTGTGTTTTCTTTGCAAATTTTTCTTAGTGATTGATCTTGCCTCTTGCTTGTTGCTCGTTTTCTACCCTACCAGGAAGATTTTCTGTCGTTCCTGAGTTGTTGAATTTTTTCCATGTGTAATTTATATTTTTTTTTAAATTCTTATTCTTGCCAGATATGTCCAACAATGTTAATAAATATTTGTATAATTTTTATTTTTATGCAGTACTAATACTAATAATTTAAAATATATCAAAGATTGTAAATTCAGTTTTGCATGTTGTGTTCGAATAATTTTTGCCAGGTAAAGTATAATTGTTTTAATATTAAATTCGCTTATTTACGTATCGAATGGAACCATAATTTCATTCAGTTGACTGAAATTTTAAAATAATTCTATAGCATTTATAATGTTATTAATTTATAAAAACAAGAGTCCAAATGAAAAGCATGTTTGTGACGCCACTAGCTCCTATCCAATGATATTTACTAAAGCAATGTAAGTTATGCCTCAGCCGAAAAAGGTAATCACGAATTATAGTGGCTAAAATTCATTTTAGCCACTATATCACGAATATACTATTTGTTCTTAGCGATAAAATTTAGAAAATTAGGATAATTAGAAGTTATTAATTCCTGAAACTTCAAAATGAAATTTCAAGGGCTTAGTTAATTGATTTCTATCGGCGGGTCATAATAATAACCACTGTCTTTCAATCTAACCGTGATAATAACCAAAGGAAGCAAGAGGAAATATTTAAAATGTATACGATCCAAAATTCTGCTCTTTGTTAGCACTCATCTATCAGTGGGACGGCTGTAATCATATTACTTTGACAGGTAAGATAATTTGGCAGCAATATTAGAAAATATAATCGGAAAAAGAGTTTCTACGAAAATAACGTAATACGAAAACGAAACGATACACAGTGCGCCCGGAAGACGCCTATTGCGCATGTGCTTGAGGAAGGGGGGAGGGCATTTTGATTTCCGTTTTGACTATGTTATAAATACGCAGTGCGTCTTCTTCAGCTGAAAGTTATATTACAACTATTTGTGATTTATTAGGGGCCGATTTTAATATAAAATGCCACGAACTTGTTCTGCTTCTGGATGTACAATGCGAGCCGGTACAAATAAGTTGAGTGAAATTAAATTTTTCAACTTTCCGGCATGTAAGGTTCGTAGACAGAGATGGATTCAAGCGGTTCGTCGAGAAAATTGGAATCCATCAAAAAGTTCGGCGTTATGCAGCCGTCATTTTATATCAGGTAAAGTTTAAAATTTTGATTTTATGCTATTATATCTGTAATCGTATTATTGTCAGATTTAGAGTAAATGCAAATATATTTAAAGCATATTAAGATGTTAGATTCGATTGTTTCCAAATAATATTTTATAGTTGTTTATTTCGTTGGTTGTAAGAGTGTTTGCATATTTTAATTGCTTATATAGGAAAACCATCATTAGATGCTACTGATCCAGACTGGGTACCGTCAATATTTTTTGAGATAAAAAAAAGAAGCTGCTCTATGAAGAAGAAACGTGCATTTAAAAAACTCCAAAAAACCGATTCTGTGACGAGTACCTCTGTATTTGAGGAAAAACAAAGCCTCAAAAATACTGAAGTAGCAGATGTTGGAATTTCAGAAACCTCAATTGACAGACATTGGGTCCAAACTGGCTTATTAGAGAGTGATATTGATAATAAGGTAATCTTACAAAAGAATTTTCCACAAATTCCAAAAAGAATTTTGACTCGTTTACAATTTCAGCTGAAATTACAGAATGTGTACCTATGTTAAAATTTTTACTAAATTATAAGGTTTTTGAACCATTTTTAGTTGATATTACTTCTGTATACATTGTGTATCTTATGTGGAGCAATTATTAATTCTTTTCATGAAATTAGGATGTGGTTTATTAAATCAAGATCTTGCTTTTTAACATGTAGAACAAATAGCATATACGAAACGTTTTTACCCCAGCGACATCACAACATTAATGATAAAATTTCACTAGATTTCGCTAGGAAAAAAAAATGCTATTGGACTAAAAAGTTCATTCACTAAATATAATAAATATTTTTTTTAAATATCTTACAAAAATTTTATTTGATAACAATATAATTTATATTGTTTACTTTGACTAACAAGAATTTTTACATCTTTAGCAAGTTAGCAAATCATTAGCAAATACATTTTTAAATTATAAATTTTCATAATCAAAATTTTCAAAAATATCATCAACCACTACTATATTTGAGCACTTGGTTATATACAAGGTGAGTCAAAAGTCTGTCCCCCCCCCTCCCCCCATACAATTTTAAAACGAGTGGAGATACAACACGTCTGTTGCAGGCAACATATAGGGTGCTAAAGAATGGTTGTGTCAAATTTGAGCTTTTACCTCGAATTTTGCATCTTGCATGTTGTAACTTTGCAACCGTACAGGTAGAGAAAAATTTCCATTGTACAGTTGTAGAGCTCAAAACGCTGATTTTAACAAAAAAAAAAAAAAAAAAAAGAGAGAGAGAGAGAGAGAAAGAGATTAAAAATAAGCTTGATCTTGAAATAATTTTGAAGGATCTACATTTTCATTTTCCATCGTGGCGACATGGCGTAGTTCCCTTATAGTCTTGACCAAACTGAGGTATCAAAGACTTCTTTCTTGTTGGTCTCGGGCACCGATTACGGTAATTCCCAAGTTAGTGACGTCATTTCAGTCGTGTGATCACAGCGGACTTGATAAAACATTAAAAAAAAATTTTAAAAATCACATGCTAGTCATAAAAATAGAAAGTTACTAGGAAATTCACTAGAAATTTCAGTGCACCAGAATTTCACTAGGAGCAAATTTTTTCACTAAACATAGTGAAAAATTCACTAATTTGGCAACACTGACGTTTCACCCTTCCAGTTTACCTTGTTTTTACACAATTCAGTTAACATTGATTGCGTCAAATTCAGGGACAGAAAACATAAATATATACTCACAGATAAATTAATAATAATTGATATTATAAACTGGAGATAAGCCTATCAAATTTCCATAAATAAATACTTTTTATAAAAATTTCATCTCAATCCATATTCACGTGTTGGCCTCACCCTTATTTCATTTTTAAAATTCAATGTTTTGCCTAAATTTTACAGTAAATTTTATAGGAACAAATAATTTTAGTATTAAAAATCATTGAGTTCTTAGATGCAGAAATATTTTATTATTATTTATTTATAAAGCAACTGCAAATAGTAAAAGGAATTAAAAAAACTAAGCAAATGGACTCCAACGAAATTTTTACATTCTTGTAGCGCTATAAATCATATTTTCCCGTATGCTTAATAAAACAATAAAATACAAACTACATTCATAATTCCTATTTTATTTACAGATTCCAATAAAAATGGAACAGAGCCCTGTTACAGTAGAAAATAAGGATGCACCTGCTCTAGTTAAAGAAGACGTGAAGGAAAAGTCATTTGTAAAATTAATCGACACACTGTTACTAACCGTAATAAATGTAAATTCTGGAATGGGAAAAATATCTAAAACTGTTAATGATCCTGGCGTTTTAGAATTTTTAATCGAAATGCCAGTAATTAATACTAAAGTTATTATCCACTATGATTTAAAAGTAAAAAAGCAATCTGAGAATGACAAAATGACTATTTCATATAATGAAGACTTAAACAACCACGAAGAAGATAGAATAATACCGATTTCAAATGTAGGAACTGAAATATCTGAAGTCAGCTTTTCCTCAGCTTCAGACATTAAAAATTCTTGTTCTGATTATGCAGCTACAAATCAGAAGTCTTCTCTTTCCAAACAAATATATCATTGCAGTGTATGTGGAAAATCTTTCCCAACATTATATCGTAAAAAGAGGCACGAAAGAAATCACTGTAGTGAACGACCCCTTCCGTGTGATGTGTGTGAAAAATCTTTCTATTCGGAATTCGACAAAAAGAGGCATGAAAAAATCCACAGAGACGAGAAACCTTATTCATGTAATGTTTGTGGGAAGTCCTTTTTCCTTTTGTCAGATAAGAATACACATGAGCGGGTTCACTTTGGAGAAAAGCCTTATACTTGCATTGTATGTCCAAGATCTTTCACAAGCCAATCAAGTAAAATGGCTCATGAAAAGATACATAGTGGTGAAAAGCCATATTCGTGTAGTGTATGTGGACGACGTTTCTTGAGATCTTGGGATAAAGTGAGACATGAACAAACTCATACAAGGGAGAAACCTTATTCTTGCACCTTTTGTGAGAAATCTTTCTCAACTTCTTCGTATAAGTCTGCACATGAAAGAATTCACACAAGAAAGAGGCCATATGCGTGTGCGACATGTGGAAAGAGATTCATGACGATTCGAGTTAAACAAAGACACGAGAGAGTCCACACTGGTGAAGAACCTTATTCTTGCACGGTATGTGGAAAATCGTTCAAAGACCAATCAAATAAAAGGTCTCATGAAAAGATACATAGTGGTGAAAAGCCTTATTCGTGCAGTTTTTGTGGACGACGTTTCTTAAGAGACAAGGATAAAGTAATTCATGAACGAATTCATACAAACGAGAAGCCTTATTCTTGCACCTTTTGTGAGAAATCTTTCTCAACTTCTTCGAATAAGGCTACGCATGAAAGAATTCATACTGGAAAGAGGCCCTATGCGTGCACGATATGTGGAAAGACTTTCATGAGGATTCATGTTAAAAATAGACATGAGAGAATCCACACGGGTGAAAAACCTTATCCTTGTAATGTTTGTGGAAAATTATTCACTAACGAATCAAATAAAATGGCTCATGAAAAGATACATACTGGTGAAAAGCCTTATGCTTGCAGTATATGTGGACGACGTTTCTTAAGAGACAGCTTAAAAATGATTCATGAACGAACCCATACAAACGAGAAGCCTTATTCCTGCAGCTTTTGTGAGAAAACTTTCGTAACTTCTTGCAAGAAGGCTGCCCATGAAAAAATTCATACAAAAGAGAAGCCTGACTAATTTATCACAGAAAACTATACATGATAGTATTCTCACGGATAAAAAATAAACAAGAGTACAAAGGCTAAAAGTAAACGGTGGATAAATAGCCAGATTTTGAAGTGTAATTGGAGAATCAAGTGAAATTAATAAAGAATCGGAAGCGGGTCAAGAATTTCAAATGAGAATAAGGACCATCAAGTAAAAAATGAAAATCATCGACAAGAATCAGATATCTCCTTGAAAGGCTGAATATAGTGCAGAGCTCCTTTGTAAATAATTATGGCATTTGCGTCCTGGGAGAATTGAAACAACGACAGAGAGGGCACAATAAGTGGCCTGTGAAGATGGAAAGTTGAAATATAAAGGGTGAGCGACATGGAAATTGAAAACAAACAAAACCTGCGAACTACTGTAGATGATAAAACTTCAGAATTGAGTACAGTAAAGGGAATTTTGGAAAATATGCATTGAAATCTGAAAATTAGAAAAACGGTCGCAAGAAGATGAAGCTTTGCTAGCATATTCTGACTTGAATAAAGGCGCACCTTCTTTGGAATTCGTTAGGAAAGATTTAACACTTAATTTTACTGTTAAATTTTAATGTTTAAATATAATATGGGATTTGAAGTCATTAAGAATATTTCACAGCCCTGTTATAGAAGGAAAGAAATATTTTTTTCAGAGATGAAGCAAGATAATGAATAATAAGAATTTTTAAATAAAAAAAATAAGATTTTATAAGTTTAAAATATGAATAAGAATTAAAAATATTTGTATTTATAAGTATAAAATGATGAATATTTAATTATTCTTGTGTGTGTTAAGCCGAATAAATAACTGATAATAAATAGCTAAAAAACTTTTCCAGCAAATCTTATACTTTATTGTTTTCATGGCTTTAATGACCTCAGGGCGTTGACCTCTCGGAAATGAATCTTTAATTGAGTGTATAAAATGTAGGTGGGATATCTGAAATAAAGACCATTCTAAATTTAAGATCCCTTATTTGCAATTTTCTGTAAATTCTCATTTGCATTGTAACGAACGTTTTAAGATGTACTCAAATTAAAAGGTTACCACACTTATATCTAACGAATAATTTAAGTACAAAATATTTGCAGAATAGTTAATGTGTAACATAATGCTTACACATAATTGCCATAGTTATTGGTACACTCATCCCAGTGCATAGGAAGCGAATGGATGGTTTCAGTGTAAAAACTCTAAGGTTGCGTACGGATCTATTTTTCCACTGTTCTGCACTTCCTAGTCAGAAGTGAACTGATGACCTTATGGTGATTTTTTTAAACGCCCGTAGAAAATGTTACGAACACAAAACGCGAAAATAAATGCGTGCATCTAAAACGCTGTCGTGCATAGTATCACAAAGGTTTGAGAAACAAAGAAAGTAGACTACTACCTGAGTAAACTTGTTGCACAGCAACTGTGAAAAAACAATATGTAATCGAGCCTGTTCAAAAAATACCTGAACTTTTTTTATATTTATTTTTATTTAATATATAGTTTATTGATCTTTGTCTCCTTCAAAGTAATCTCCTCTTCTATTCACACACTTGTTCCAATGGTGTTTATACTTTACCATGTCCTGGAAAGCTTCTTCTGGAATATGCTTCAATGACAGTGACAAATGTTTCTTAATGTCATCAATAGAGTCGAAACGGCGTCCTTTCAGCACTGATTTTAATTTTGGAAACAAGAAAAAGTCGAAGGGATCTAGGTCTGGGGAGTAAGGAGGCTGGGGGAGGACAGTCTTCTGATTTTGGCACAAAACTGGTGAATTAACAAGGGATCTAGGTCTGGGCAGTGGGCAGGCGCATTGTCATGATGAAGGAACCATGAATTGTCTTGCCACAACAATGGTCTTTTTTGCGAATTTCCCTAGTTCCACGCAAAATTTCACGTTGCATCGTTGCTCTCGTAAATTGGACATTGCAAAAATCGAAAACATGAAAAAACTTGTAAATAGTCCATTGAAGGATATGACTGACTATTGCAGTGCTGCCAAACGCACGTCGCTACGACGATCCGTTACCGCATAATTGAAAAATGTTCGGTTCTTTTGAACAGACCTCGTATATGTCATACATAGTTCATGTAATAAATTTTTTATTATTGTTAAAATTTTATTATCATAATTGTTGAAATTTACAGAGAATCTCTGGCATTTCCAGAAGCCATTATTGGCTTATACAATGTATTGGAAAGTCGAGTTTACAAATAAAATATTTGAAAATAAATTTACGAATGTGCATCTCTTACGGATTTCGAGATAGAGTTTGGATGTGTCCGAATTTGCATATTTGAGATGATGAAAGATGCTCCATCAGATAGAGCACCCTCAAGTTCCTATTCATTCCGTGTATTGGAATTTGCGTAACTACATTGGTATCCAAGATAGAAAGGTGGTAACAGACTTTTGACTCACCCTGTATAAATTTTTACAAATTATTAAATCAAATTATAAAATATTTTCGGAGCTCTTCTCCACAAAATTATGGCAGCTTGATGCAATCGATTCCATTGCCTGAAAAGAGAAATTAATAAACTAATGAATTCAAATGTATCGTCTTATATTAACTACATATTTAATGAATTTAAGGCTTATTATTATTATTATTATTATTATTATTATTATTATTATTATTACAACGCTTGTATAACTTTCACCGTTTGGGTTAATGTTTGGTGGATAAAATCTTGTGATCAATATTTCAACCCCTTCCACTATTCCGATCTTCCTGAAATTTTGTACACATAAGTAAAGTTGGTGAAATTTAAAAAGATTTTTTCAAAAACTCCAAAAAGGGGGGGGGGGGGGATTAATATGAAATAGAATTGGTTTATGTTTGTTTGTTTGCTCAAGAGATGACGTTCTGCTTACCTAATTTTTGGAATAAGTATTTTTTTTTCTTCACTTATTATAAAACTTCTCACTTCTGCCATCCTTCTCTGTGTCTCCAATATTGCCCCCAACAAGATGGCCTGCCTCTGACTAGCAGCTATTTTACAATTCCTGTGCCGAATAATAATTAATTATTAATTTTGAATAATGACGGGTTCGCCGACGACGAACAAATACATAAAGTACACATCATTTTTCTCTAAGGTCGTTGACATAAGTTACACATGTAATTTGCAAACCTCTTCTGACACCTGCGCCATCACCTCCATCAAATGTATCGGGGATGGATGCAAATCCACCCTTCATCTATTCTTGCCTCTATCTTATTTCAATTCCCCCCCTTAGATTTTAAGGTTTAAATGAAACAGTGGATTTCAAGTCCTTAAGAACATTTAACAGCCTTTTATAAAATGAAAAAAGAAAAAAATAATGAAAAACAATTTTAAATAAAAAAAAAAAAGAGATTTAATACAATTAAAATATTAATAATTCAAAATGTTTATATTTATACTATAAAATTAAGATTTTTATAATATTACTTTTTATATATATACATTATATGTTAATCCGAATAAATAGCGTATAGTAAGACGTTTCCAACAACTCGCACTTGCACATTTTCTCATTTTTTTTTCATGCTGCTAATGCATAACTCTCGGAAATTGTATTTAATAAACCTTAAGTTTGAAAAATGTAGGTGAGCTATCTGAAATAAAGCAATTGTAAAGTTTGGATATTTAAATGCAATTTTCTATAAAATCTCATTTTGCGGGATGCATTGCATTTCCAGCCAGGTTAATTAACTAAGTCGTGCTTCATTATATAATTGTTTTAATATTAAATTTGCTTATTTACATATCGAATGGGAACCATAATGGCGTTAAGTTGATTGAAATTTTTAAATAATTGGGTAGCATTATTTATTTTAAGTAAGTTATTTATAAAAGCAAGATTTCAAGCATTTAGTGACGACATTAGCTCCTAGCCAATGATATTTATTATAGCAATGTAGGTTACCGTTTAGCCGAATAAAAAAGTAATCACGAATATAACCTACATTGTTCTGCTCTAAATAGAGATAAAAATTAGAAGATAAAGGTAATCAAGTTATAAATCTCAAAATCTTCAAAAATGAGATTTAAAGGACTTAGTACTACGCTCGTTATTGAATCTAGTACTACTCTTGATTAAATATAAAAGTTGCTTTCTATCGGCGGTTCAAGGACGCAAGAGAAAATATTTAAAAATATATGTACACGAAGTAAAACTCTCCTCTTT
Organism: Rhysida immarginata; assembly: GCA_023313115.1. Taxonomy (NCBI): domain Eukaryota; kingdom Metazoa; phylum Arthropoda; class Chilopoda; order Scolopendromorpha; family Scolopendridae; genus Rhysida; species Rhysida immarginata. Next base: position 2,242,502 of record JAHWFO010051442.1, on the reverse strand, counting down.
ATTAGTACTCATCTGTCAGTGGCACGCCTGTAATCATATCGCATTGACAAGTAAGATAATTTGTAATGGCAGGAATATTAGAAAACATAATCGAAAGAAAAGTTTCTAATAAAATAACGTAATACGAAAACATGTTTTTTTTAAGAATGAAAACTTAATAGAACTATAAGATACAAAGGTATACTCATAATTCCTATTTTATTTACAGATTCCGATAAAAATGGATCTAAGCTCTGCTACAATAGATAATAGACATGCACCTGCTCTAGTTGAAGAAGACGTGAGTGAAAAGTCATTTGTGGAATTAATCGATACACTCTTACTAACAGTAATAAATGTAAATTCTGGAATGGGAAAAATATCAAAAACTCTAAAAGATACTGACGTTTTAGAATTCATAATCGAAATGCCAGTCATTAATACTAAAGTTGTTATCCACTACGATATAAAATTAAAAAAACAATTTATGAATGACAAAATGACAATTTTATGTAATGAAGACTTAAACAATCACGAAGAAGATAGTATAATACCAATTTCAAATGTAGGAAGCGAAATATCTGAAGACAGCATTTACTCTGGTACAGATAATAAAAATTCTTCTTGTTCAGCTACAAACGTGAAGCCTGCTATTTCCATAGAAAGATATCATAGTAGCGTATGTGGAGAATCATTCTCAGCGTTATGTTCTAAAAATATTCACGAAAAAATTCACTCTAGTGTGCGATCTTTAACATGTGAACTGTGTGGAAAATCTTTCTCGACAGCAAAGATTAAAAAGAGACATGAAAGGCTCCACACAGACGAGAAACCTTATTCATGTAGTGTTTGTGGGAAATCCTTTTTCCGTTTGTCAGATAAGAATATACATGAGCGGGTTCACTTTGAAGAAAAGCCTTATTCTTGCACTGTGTGTCCAAGATCTTTCACAAGCCAATCAAGTAAAATGGCTCATGAAAAGATACATAGTGGTGAAAAGCCATATTTGTGCAGTGTATGTGGACGACGTTTCTTGAGATCTTGGGATAAAATGAGACATGAACAAACTCATACAAACGAGAAGCCTTATTCCTGTAGGTTTTGTGAAAAAACTTTCTCAACTTCTTCGAATAAGGCTACGCATGAAAGAATTCATACTGGAAAGAGGCCCTATGCGTGCACTATATGTGGAAAGACATTCATGAGGATTCATGTTAAAGATAGACATGAGAGAATCCACACCGGTGAAAAACCTTATCCTTGTAGTGTTTGTGGAAAATTGTTCAATGACGAATCAAATAAAATGGCTCATGAAAAGATACATACTGGTGAAAAGCCTTACGCTTGCGGTATATGTGGACGACGTTTCTTAAGAGACAGCTTAAAAATGATTCATGAACGAACACATACAAACGAGAAGCCTTATTCCTGCAGCTTTTGTGAGAAAACTTTCGTAACTTCTTGGAGGAAGGCTGCACATGAAAAAATTCATACAGAAGAAAAGTCATGAAAGAAAAGTAATTTATCACAGAAAACTGTACATGAAAGTATTCTCACGACTAAAAAAGAAAAAAGTAATAAAAAGGCTAAGAAAAAAACAAAAAACCAAAGACAGAAACGGTGTATAAGTAGCCAGATTTTGAAGTTGATTGAAGAAACAGAAGAAAATAATAAAGAATTTGAAGTGGATCAAAATTTCAAATGAGAATAAGGACCATCAAGTAAAAAATGAATATATTCGATAAGGACCACATATCTCCTTGAAAGGTTGAATATAGTGAAGAGCTTCTTTGGAAATATCCACGGCATTTGCCTCCTGGGAGAATTGAAACAGCGAAATGAGGGTAGAATGGACCGTGAAGATGGAAAGTTGAAATATAAAAGGATGGAGAGCGACATGGAAATTGGAAACAACAAAACCTGCGAAATACTGTAGATGATAAAACTTCAGAATTGAGTACAGTAAGACGTAGTAAAGGGAATTTTGGAAAATATGAATTGAAATCTGAAAATTAGAAAAACGGTCGCAAGAAGATCAAGCTTTGCTAGTGAGGCGCACATTCTTTCGAATTCGTTTGGAAAGATTTAACACTCAAGTTTACTGTTAAATTTTAATGCTTAAATGTAATATGAGATTTGAAGTCCTTAAGAATATTTAACAGAAGGAAAAAAATATATTTTCAGAGATGAAGCGAGATAATGAATAATAAAAAATTTTTAAATAAAAAAAGAGATTTAATACGATTAAAATATTAATAAAATCAAAAATATTTTTATTTATAACTATAAAATGATGAATATTTAATATTATCCTTATGTATATATTGTGTTAAGCCGAATAAATAACATATAATAAATAACTTTTAAACATAATTGCCATTGTTATTGATGCATATAAAAAGCGAATGGATATGCTTTAGTGTAAAAAACTGCGGGGTTGTGCACGATCTATTTTTCCACTGTTCTGCACTTCCTATAAAAAAAAAGTAGTCAGAAGTAAACTGTTTAAAGGCCCGTAGAAAATGTTACGAACACAAAACGCGAAAATAAATGTGTGAATCTAAAACGATGTCGCGCATAGTATCCCAAAATTTGTGCACAAAGAAAGTAGACTACTGCCTGAGTAAACTTGCTGCACAGCAGCTGTGAAAAAACAGTATATAATCGAAGCCTGTTTAAAAAATACCCGAATTTTTTTTAAATTTTTTTATTTAATATACAGCTTATTGGTTTTTGTCTCCTTCAAAGTACTCCCCTCTTCTATTCACACACTTGTTCCAGCGGTATTTCTGGAAAGCTTCTTTTGGAATATGCTTCAATGCCAGTGGCAAATTTTTCTTAATGTCATCAATGGAGTCGAAACGGCGTCCTTTCAGCACTGATTTTAATTTTGGAAAAAAGAAAAAGTCGAAGGTCTGGGGAGTAAGGAGGCTGGGGGAGGACAGTCTTCTGATTTTGGCACAAAACTGGTGAATTAACAAGGGATCTAGGTCTGGGCAGTGGGCAGGCGCATTGTCATGATGAAGGAACCATGAATTGTCTTGCCACAACAATGGTCTTTTTTGCGAATTTCCCTAGTTTCACGCAAAATTTCACGTTGCATCGTTGCTCTCGTAAATCGGACATTGCAAAAATCGAAAACATGAAAAAACTTGTAAATAGTCCATTGAAGGATATGACTGACTATTGCAGTGCTGCCAAACGCACGTCGCTACGACGATCCGTTAGCGCATAATTAAAAAATGTTCCGTTTTTTGAGCAGACTTCGTACATGTTATAGTTCATGTAATAATTTTTTTATTGTTGTTAAAATTTTATTATCGTAATTGCGGAGACCCCATGTTCATATGACAAAAAATACTTCTAAGGACCTCTTCTATCATCTCCCAAAAAATCTGTACTCAATTCAAAAACACCCTGTATAAGCATAATCATTCGTTTTTTCGTCAATAATCAGCACGTTATGATCATTGTTAAGAGCAAAACTGACGTCTACAACAATGGTATTCAAAATTTACCACGCGAAGCTCATTTTCATGCAACAATTCGTTTTTTGCGGACAAAAAAAATAAATTTACAAATGTGCAATTGGAATTTTTTGTGTATCTCTTATGGTTTTCGAGATAGAATTTGGGTATGTCCTAATTTGCATATTTGAGATGATGAAAGGTGCTCCATCAGATAGAGTACCCTCATGTTCCTATTCATTCCCTATATTGGAATTTGCGTAACTGCATTGGTATCCAAGATAAAAAGGGGGTAACAGACTTTTGACCACCCTGTATAAATTTTTTACAAATTATTAAATCAAATTATAAAATATTTTCGGAGCTCTTCTCCGCAAACTACGACAGCTTGATGCAATCGATTCCATTGCCTGAAAAGAGAAATTAATAAAATAAACTAATGAATTCAAATGTATCGTCTTATATTAACTACTTATTTAATGAATTTAACGCTTATTATTATTTTTATTATTTTTATTATTATTATTATTATTATTATTATTATTATCTCTGTATTTCACGGGATTTTAAACATCCCGGATAAAAAAAAGGTAAATAACGGAGTAAATACTCAAGTTACTTCCCTACTATGGAGTCAATTACTTATGTTAAGGAATTCACGGGTAATAGAGCAAGTATTTAAAATCACTGATTTTTGAAGACTCATGATTAATTTTGAGTCAAGACCCAAAATGTCAATGCTGGATGAAAGTTTCTTGGGAATTAATCCTGTAGCAGAGAGAATTATAGGAACGATTTTGACAGAGGACTGATGCCACATCTGTCGAATTTCTTCTGAGAGTGGTAGATATTTTTGAATTTTCTCATTATACTTTTTCTCCATATTATGAGAGTTAGGAATGGCTATTTCAATAAGGTAAGTAGTTTTGTTTGTTTTGTTAATCAGAGTGATATCAGGTCTATTGTGTGGTGTTGTTCTGTCTGTGATAATATCTCTATTCCAGTACAGTTTGGCATCATCATTTTCCAGGATAATTTCCGGTTTATATTTGTACCAAGGGAGGATACAATTTGTTAAGTGATGCAGGTTAGCAATGGCTTGATGGATTTGGCGTCCAACGTTGTCATGACGTGTGACATACTTGGTAGGAGCTAAAGAGCTGCATCCACTTATTATATGATCTATGGTTTCCAGCTGAGAGTGACGTAGTCTGCAGTTGTCATCTACTAAGTTGGTATCTCTGATAATGTGCTTAATGTAGTTTCGGGTTTTTATAACTTGATCCTGTATGGCAATAATGAAACCCTCAGTCTCAGTAAAAAGATGTCCTGCCTGTAACCAGAGGTTCGATGTTTTCTGATCTGTATAATTTTGAGTAAGTTGGTAAATGTGTTTGCCGTGAAGGGTTTTGTTTTTACAGGTCTCTAGTTTGGCTGCATCGGTAGTGACATTATCATCAAGACTAAAGCCCATCTTTAATTTAAGTGCTGTAAGATTGTCGTCAATTAAAGTAAGAGCACTATATATGGGCACATCTTGTTTTGAGTGAAAATAGGACCGGAGGAGATTGATCTGTTTATAGTGTAATTTTTTAATATCTATAAAACCCCTCCCCCCAAGTTCTCTCGGAAGGCTGAGTCGCTCAACTGCTGAGTGTGGATGGTGTGCATTGAATTTTGATGCTACCGTTCTAACCATACTATTAAGATGGTCAAGATCTGTATTAGTCCATTTCAGTATTCCAAAGGAATAAGTCAGAATGGGTACTGCATACTGGTTTACTGCTTGAGATGTGTTTTTTCCAGTTAGGTGACACTTAAAGATTTGTGAGTGAATTGTTGCTTTTGTATTGTATGATTCATAGCAGGATTTTGCTGAAATCCAAGATATTTATAATATTCATCATCCTGCAGTGCAGGGATTTTAGTTTCTCTATCTGTTGTACATAGGTATTGTAGTTGCTCAAGCTGTGTCCCCTTCTGAACGGTGGCTAGCCTGCATTTATCGATCCCGAAGTTCATTCTGATGTCATTGGTGAACTGTTCGGTAATATGCAGGAGGGACTTCAGATGTTCGGCTGAGCTAGCAAAAAGCTTCAGATCGTCCATGTACAACAAATGAGTTACTTGTGTGTTTTGCTTATTGTGGAGTTGCATCCTATATCCATGCTTTGATTATTATTATTATTATTATTATTATTATTATTATTATTTTTATTATTATTATTATTATTATTATTATTGAAGCCAAACTCGGATCAAGTCCGGAAGCCAATTCCAGAGGCGGACCCAAAAGAGGGCCAAGCCGATGGGACTCAAATGCGCGGGAAGGAAAGTTATGCACTCGTCGGAGTATTGATGTTTGGGTGTAGGAATTTCCTTACTATGTGACAGGTGTTTAGAATTGTGGCTTTCTGCAAGGTTCTGTATAAGTGTGGGTTTAAATTTAGTGTTGACAGGCTTTTGTGTAGCGAGTGTGGAATAACCCCAGTGGCAGAAAGAAAGATAAGAACAATGTGTACTCTGTTAACTCCCCAAAGGCGTTTTATTTCCTGTGCAAGATCCGTAAATTTAGTGATTTTGTCAGTGTATGTCTTTTGTAAATTGTGTGTGTTGGGGATGGAGATATCAATTATGTAAGTCACTTTGTTTTGCTTATCTACTAGTGTAATGTCTGGTTTGTTATGAGGGATAGTTTTGTCAGTGATTATAGCTCTGTCAAAATATATTTTATGTGTGGTGTTCTCTAAGACAGTGTCGGGGATATATTTATAGTATGGAGTGTGAATGTCCCTTACCTTGTGTATCTTAGCTAGATGTTGATGTATGATGTTGGCTACCTGGTTATGTCTGTGTAAATAATCTGTCTGCGTGAGTATTTTGCAACTGGATTTGACGTGTTGGATGGTTTCCTTTGCGATATGGCATTTCCTGCAAGACCCATCAGTCGAATATTTGATATGTTTTCTGTAGCTTTTAGTGTTAATAACCTGGTCTTGTATGGCAATCATGGTTCCTTCAGTTTCCCCAAAGAGGTTCCCTTCACTCAACCAAAAGTTCATCGCTTTTTTGTCGACGTGTGGCTGGTTGAGGTCAGAAGGATGTCTTGCTTTCCGAGCCATGATTGAAGTTTAGTGCATGTTGTAGTAATGTTATGGGTGTTCTGCATGCTGTTCAGGTCAGAGGTGTGTATTTTGTATCAGCCATGCAGACTGCTTTGTGTAATGGTGATGTGTGTAAATATCAATAAAAAACTCTTTAGCCACAACAAAGAAATAAAGGAAAAATACAACCGTAATCTGGAGAATCCTTTCAGTAGCGATTGCTACCATCGTTCAGCAGTCCAGGAGTAAACTAATCCAAAAAGACGAGTTAACAACGAGTTTACTCCTCGTTGTTAACTCGTCTTTTTGGATTAGTTTACTCCTGGACTGCTGAACGATGGTAGCAATCGCTACTGAAAGGATTCTCCAGATTACGGTTGTATTTTTCCTTTATTTCTTTGTTGTGGCTAAAGAGTTTTTTATTGATATTTACATCTTAATTATCCACATTAGCTTTCATTATCTAATGGTGATGTGTGTTGTTTAGAGTAAAAGAATTCTCTGAGTGACTGAGTCTGTTTCTGGTGTAGATCTATTATATCAATAAGACCTCTGCCTCCCTCTGAACGAGGCAGGGTGAGTCTTTCAATAGCTGCGCGTGGATGGTGCTTTCAGTGCTTTGTAAGCAGTTTACGTTGTTTCCTTTCAAGTCCCTCAAGATCTGTGTGTGTCCACTGTATGACTCCAAAGGAGTAGGAGAGTATTGGCGTGGCATAAGTTTTGATGGCCTTGATTAAAGTGCATTTCAGTCTGTTCAGTCTGTTTGAAAGTGCATTTAGTGCAAGACAAAACCAGAGTGGGCTCAGTGAGTCAGTCGTGATGGTTGAGTGTGAGGTGTAGGGTAGTTCTCCAATGCAGCATTGTACTCTCTAAAAATGTGATGTGTTGGGTTTATTTTATATAATCGTAGTGTATATAAAAGCCATGAGTGTGGGACACTATCAAAGGCCTTTTTGTAATCAATGTAGGCTGCATGAAGGTATCGATGCTTATTGTGAGTTTGCCGTTGGACCACACAGTCTATCAGGAGTTGCTCCTTACAACCCATGTGATTTCTACGGCATCCCTTTTGTTGCTTAGCGAGAATGTTGTTTGTGTCTATGAGTGTATAAATTTTGTTTGCGATACAGGAAGTTATTATTTTGTAAAGTGTAGGCAGGCATGGTAAAGGTCTATATTGTGTGAGATCTGTAGTGTTATGTGACTTTGGTACCATGTATGTTATTCCTTGTGTGAGGAAACGTACCAATGTCTGTGGTGTTTGCAAAGTGTTGGAGATCTGTTTTGCAAGGATTAGATGCAAACAGGTGAAGCGCTTATACCAGAAGTTCTGAATTCTATCTACACATGGAGCCTTCCAGTTGTGAGTACGTTTATTATTATTATTATTATTATTATTATTATTATTATTATTATTATTATTATTATTATTACAACGCTTGTATAACTTTCACCGTTTGGGTTAATGTTTGGTGGATGAAATCTTGTGATCAATATTTCAACCCCTTCCACTAGCCCGATCTTACTTAAATTTTGTACATGTACATAAGGTGGGTGATTCTAAAAAACTTTTTCAAAAACTCCAAAGGGGAGGGGATTAATATGAATAGAATTGGTTGATGTTTGTTTGTTTGCTCAAGAGATGGCGCTAGGTGTACCTAATTTTGACTTAAGCGTTGATTTTTGAATAAGCTTTTTTCTTCACTTATTATAAAATTACTCACCACTGCCATCCTTCTCTGTGTATCCAATATTGTCCCCTACAAGATGGTCTGCCTCTGACTAGCAGCTATATACAATTGATTTGCCGACGACGAACAAATACATAAAGTACACATCATTTTTCTCTAAGTTCGTTGACATAGTTACACATGTAATTTGCAAACTCACCTCTATCTTAAATTTTCCCTCCTTAAATTTTAAGGTTTAAATGAAATAGTGGATTTCTAATCCTTAAGAACATTTAACAGCCTTTTATAAAATGAAAAAAAAATTTTTTTCCCAGAGATGAACCAATAATGAAAAACCAATTTTAAATTTAAAAGAATGTGATTTAATACAAGCAAAATATTAATAATTCAAAATGTTTAAATTTATAACTATAAAATTAAGATTTTTATAATATTATTTTTCATGTATATACATTGTATGTTAATAAATAGCTTATAGTAAATAACCTAAAGAGGTTTCCAGCAACTCACACTTGTACATTTTTTTTTCAATTTTTTTTCATACTGCTAATGCATAATTCTCGGAAATTGTATTTAATAAACCTTAAGTTTGAAAAATGTAAGTGGGCTATCTGAAATAAAAGCTGTTGTAAATTTTGGATACTTAAATGCAATTTTCTATAAATTCTCATTTTGCGATATTTTAACGGATGCTTTGCATTTCCAGCCAAGCTAACTAACTAAAGCGTGCTTCTTCATTATATAATTGCTTTAATATTAAATTCACTTATTTACGTATCGAATGGAAACCATTATTGCGTTAAGTTGATTGAAATTTTAAAATAATTATGTAGCATTATTGATTTTAAGTTATTATTTATTTATAAAGGCAAGATTTCAAGCATTTTGTGACGGCATTAGCTCGTAGCCAATGATATTTATTACAGCAATGTAGGTTACTGTTACCCGAATAAAAAGGTGATCACGAATATACATTGTTCTGCTCTAAATAGCAATGAAAATTAGAAAATAAAGGTAATCAAGCTATAAATGCCAGAATCTTCAAAAATGAGATTTAAAGGGCATAATAACTACGCTCGTTACTGAATCTAGCACTATCTCTGATTAAATATAAAAGTTGCTTTCTATCGGCGGTTCAGGACGCAAGAGAAAATATTTAAAAATATATATACACGAAGTAATACTTTCCTCTTTATTAGCATTCATCTGTCAGTGGCACGCCTGTAATCATATAGCATTGACAGGTAAGATAATTTGTATAGGCAGGAATATTAGAAAACATAATCGAAAGAAAAGTTTCTAAGAAAATAACGTAATACGAAAACATGTTTTTTTAAAGAATGAAAACTTAATAGAACTATAATATACAAAGGTATACTCATAATTCCTATTTTATTTATAGATTCCGATAAAAATGGATCTAAGCTCTGCTACAATAAATAATAGGGATGCACCTGCTCTAGTTGAAGAAGACGTGAGTGAAAAGTCATTTGTGGAATTAATCGATACACTCTTACTAGCAGTAATAAATGTTAATTCAGGAATGGGGAAAATATCAAAAACTCTTAAAGATACTGACGTTTTGGAATTCATAATCGAAATGCCAGTCATTAATACTAAAGTTATTATCCACTACGATGTAAAATTAAGAAAACAATTTATGAATGATAAAATGACAATTTTATGCAATGAAGACTTAAACAATCACGAAGAAGATAGTATAATACCAATTTCAAATGTAGGAAGCGAAATATCTGAAGACAGCACTTACTCTGGTTCAGATATTAAAAATTCTTCTTGTTCAGTTACAAACGTGGTAGAAAGATATCATGGTAGTGCATGTGGAGAATCATTCTCGGCATTATGTTCTCACTCTAGTGAGCGACCTTTAACGTGTGAACTGTGTGGAAAATCTTTCTCGACAGCAAAGATTAAAAAGAGACATGAAAGACTCCACACAGACGAGAAACCTTATTCATGTAGTGTTTGTGGGAAGTCCTTTTTCCGTTTGTCAGATAAGAAGGCACATGAGCGGGTTCACTTTGGAGAAAAGCCTTATTCTTGCACTGTGTGTCCAAGATCTTTCACAAGCCAATCAAGTAAAATGGCTCATGAAAAGATACATAGTGGTGAAAAGCCATATTTGTGCAGTGTATGTGGACGACGTTTCTTGAGATCTTGGGATAAAGTGAGACATGAACAAACTCATACAAGGGAGAAGCTTTATTCTTGCACCTTTTGTGAGAAATCTTTCTCAACTTCTTCATATAAGTCTGCACATGAAAGAATTCACACCAGAAAGAGGCCATATGCGTGTGCGACATGTGGAAAGAGATTCATGACGATTCAAGTTAAACAAAGACACGAGAGAGTCCACACCGGTGAAGAACCTTATTCTTGCACGGTATGTGGAAAATCGTTCAAAGACCAATCAAATAAAAGGTCTCATGAAAAGATACATAGTGGTGAAAAGCCTTATTCGTGCAGTTTTTGTGGACGACGTTTCTTGAGAGACAAGGATAAAGTGATTCATGAACGAATTCATACAAACGAGAAGCCTTATTCCTGCAGCTTTTGTGAGAAAACTTTCGCAACTTCTAAGAATAAGGCTGCACATGAAAGGATTCACACTGGAGAAAGACCTTTTTCGTGTAGTGTCTGTGGACAACCTTTTAGTAGTAGATCTAATAGAGTTAGACATGAAAGGTTGCATGCTGTTGACAAAACTTCATCGAAGGATGTTAATAGAAATAATTTCGGACCTAGTGATAAAATTGTAGCCAAGGAAAAAAAGGACGAAGGAAATGCGAAAGATACTGACTAGCAGCAATGGAAATTAAAGAAGTCGAAAGACTATATACAAACATTGGATAAGAGCCAGATTTTTAACTTAATTGAAGAAACAAGAGAAATTAATAAAGAAATGGAAATTGAACAAAAATTTCAAATGTGAACCAGCCACAAGGACCATCAAGGAAAAACTAAACAAGAGAAGTTCTCACCAAAACGGTTCAGATATAGATGAAAGGCATAATAAGAGTTCTATATCTATGGAAATAACTAGGACATTTGTGTCCTGAGAGAATTGAAACAAGTGAGAGCAAAAGAAGGGAATTGCTAAGATGGAATACTGAAACAAAAAGAGATAGAGCGATATGGACGTTGAAATCAACGAAACTTGCGAAATATTGTAGAAAATACGGTACCTTCTGAATAGTGTAAAGTAAGCAATAAGTAAATGGAAAGTATGGAAAATATGCATTGAAATTTGAGAATTAGAAAAACGGTCGCAAGAAGATAAAGCACACAAGGTTTGTATTGCTTAACCTGAACTTATAATGCATAAACTTCCGACAAAATGCTAGAAACTGTGGACAATGTATAAGCAGACAACCAGGGAAAGACACTATTCTACAAAAAGACTTTTAATTCACATATATGCATTTCGAAGGCAAAGCCACCTTCATCTGTGTGATATATTTTCCCATCAAGATTGTGCCCGCAACAATTTTCAGATTGTTTGTATCACGCTGATGAAGGTGGCGTTGCTCCCGAAATGTGCGTAATTTAAAGTCTTTTTGTGGAATAGTGTCTTCTCCCTGGTTGTCTGAACTTATAATTTTGGAAAGGTTTAACATATGATTTTAGTCTTAAATTTTAAAGTTTAAATTTGAAATCCTTAAGAACATTCAACAGCCTTTTATAAAAGGGAAAAAATATGCTTCCGGAGATGAAGCAAGACAATAATTGTATTATGCTGAGAAGTGACATGGTCGCTCGAAATGTGCGTCGGTAGTTAAAATATTTATAATAAATAATTTATAGTGGAAAAATGGTTTCGTTTGTATTATTTCATTTAACAGGGTGTTCTTGAATAACGTGTACAAACGTGGGGGGGGGGGGGGAGTGGTAGAGGGATCAAATCTAAGCAACAATTCCCTCTTTCATTTTTTTCTCTGGGGCATTGTTTTTGAGATAAAAACTGTTGGACGTCGCGTAGACGTAATATGCCACTCAACCCGTACTTCTGGAACACGTCAAAATCATGGTCAATCATGTAATAAAAAGAAAAAAAACATATTGCATTCAGTACAATAATGTGACTTATTTTTTATGAAACATGCAAATGTATTACAATAAGTGTTCTAATTGACTCCCTCTAGCATGAATGCATGCTTACAACGTCGCCGGATGGACTGACGTATACGTTCAAAAGTTCCTGGTTCTTCGCGAATTTGGTCCACAGCTATGGCGATCTGGCTACCAGCTGTTCATCGGATCCCACTGCTGTCTCGTATTGTACAACTCAGAGGTCTTCTCTTGAGACCCGAACAGTAGCTATCCCAACAACTGTTTCATGCAAGTAGGATTTCAACATTTTTTATGGGATTGTCACAGGAGATGAGTCCTGGATCTTGAATTTCACACTTGAGCCTAAAAGTCGTTTGCCAGCTGCACGTTAAAGAACCCTTGCGAGGCAAAATTTGTGGCCCCTATAACGCCGTCCTGAAATGACCATAGCAGTTAAAAAGGACGGTAATACCAAACAAACCAACCAACCAACCTGAGCCTAAAACTGCAAGCATTGTGTGGAAACATCCACATTTTCAGAATGACAAAAAATTCAAAGTTTCTCCTTCAGTTCGGAAGATTATGCTTACAGTTTTTTGGTATATGCAAGACATCCTATTCGCAGAGTTTCTGCTTCGTGGGTCAATCGTCAACGCCATTACCTACTGTGAAACGTTGACTTAACTGCGGCGTGCTATTCGGGATAAGCGACCAGAAAGAGGAAACTAGGTGTGTCTAAAAAGTCCGACCGGTCGTGAAATTTTGGAGCCAACAGTTCAGTCACTGTTGAGCCCGTCACAAAGCTCATTTTGGAGCCAACAGTGACTGACTCGAAATTTTGACTATGTCCGATCGACGCGGGAACGATCAGGCTTTGGATTAGCGGTCACGTTATGAATCGAGGGTCGTCCGAATCGGGAGAAAATTTAAAATGAATAAAGCCAGCTACGTATGCTTGCATCGTTCCCGCGTCGATCGGACATAGTCAAAATTTCGAGTCAGTCACTGGTGGCTCCGAAATGAACTTTGTGACGGGCTTTGACTGGTCGCGACCGGTCGAACTTTTTAGACACGCCCTATGTTGGACTTCTTCATGACAACGCACTCCTGCATATGGCCAAAGATCGTCAAAGCAAAACTAGTCCGTATCGGGTGGGAGGTTCTGGATCACCCAGCCTACAGTCTAGACTTACCGCCCTCGGACAACCACCTCTTTGGTCCCGTGAAGAGATTTTTGTGGTGGTAAGAGGTTTGAGGAACTCACAGCCGACGGAGTTCTATTAGCGGGGTATTCTGAAACTGGTGCTTATGTGAAAAGTACGAGGGGCGTTCAAATTTGACCTGGACTTTATTTTTTGTAAATTTCTTTGTTGTAAAAATCTAAACTTTCATTGTTGTCACCTAAACTACCGCCTGTCATGGAAATGCAGCACCACTCATCCGGTTGCCATGACAAATGATTGTTTGTTTAAACAAAATGGCGGACAGCAATGTTGACCAAAGTGGAACAACGAATAATCAAGTTTTTCCCACAACGAAGGTGTGAAAGTATCTGAAATTCATTAGAGACTTCATCATCCGTCTTTGCTTGGTGCCAAAAGTTTGAAGGAGGGCGAGAATCCACCGGAATGAACCTCCTAAGACAAGGCCAGCAATTGCTGTCAATGATGGCAGTATCGCACGAACAAATGAGCTGATAAGGGACAACAGGCGGATTCATCATCCAACAAGATCTGTGCCAGATGGGTCCCTAAGCAACTCTCCGCGGTTCACAAAACCACCCGGGTGGAAATCTATTCTATCCTGCTGCAACGATATGATAGTGAAGGTGACAGCTTCCTATGGTGTGTTGTGACATTGATTCATCACCATACTCCTGAAAGCAAGCGTGCGAGCACGAATTGGCGACACACTGACTCACCACGACCCAAGAAATTCAAGATGATACAGTCGGCAACGAAAGTGATGGCGACTGTATTCTGGGACATTAAGAGTATCATTTATGTCGATTTTCTGGAAGAACGTCGAACCATAAATGCATCCTACTACTGTGACATTTTGAGGACGTCCCTGAAGCCGGCACTGAGGAAAAAGCGACCAGACCACATACAGCCAAACTGACTATGGACACACTGACGGAACTCAAATGGAACATCTTATCACATCCTCCATACAGATCGGATCTCTCCCCGTGCGACTATCACTTTTTTGGACCATTGAAAGAATTCTTGGGAGAGCAGAGGTTCCAATGAGGAAGTGAAAACGGATGCCCTGACTTGGTTTCGACGTCAGCCTGAAGATTTCTACAGAACCGGTATCCAGATGCTCCCAGAATGCTGGAAAAAATGTGTAGAGAAGCAAGGAGTGTTCTTTGACTAATAACTGGTGTGTGTATATGTGTGTGTGTGTGTGTGTGTGTGTGTGTGTGAGGTTCTGTAGTTTCCTGATTTTATAAAAAATAAGTTCAGATCATATTTGAACGCCCCTCGTAGATAAAGACGTATGATTTCCGGTGCACTTATGCGTTTATTTATAAGTTTTGTAAATTTCTTTGAAAAAAAATAAATGGCGTTACTTACTGACTTCTCCTCGTATTTCTTACTATAGCTTAGCATTGAAAATTCCCAGGGGTGTCATAATGTTATCATTAGAGCACGTGCCATTATACCGTTTTCGACCATCTTCGAACTGGTTCGTGCGATGAACTATATTAATCGATTGATTTTGAAAAAAGATTTTGAAAAAAGATTTTGAAAACCTTTCCCAAGCTTCGAGAAGATCGAGTTACAAACAGACAGACATGTCTCCCCCCGTCCCGTAATAGCAAAAAACTTACAGTACGTATAAACCATTAAGTAATGACATAGCCAAGTGCCAAATAGCCAAACTAGTCGCCGTCACATAAACCTCTCGACTGTACCACTGGAATAGCGAAGCATTCCAGTTCCAGTATTTCCTATCGATTTGTTTACATAAAAATACATTACGCAAAAAGCAATGGACGCTGCACTGCTGTATTTGTGTGAGAGCGATAGGCGCATTATTTCCTATTGTCTTTGTTCCAATATTAAGGAGTGTACACTCGTATGTAGCATAGTCTAAGGTAGTAGCGTACCTTGAGTTCTCCTTCAAGTGGATTATCGAGAGAATGTCAGCGGAATTAGAACAAGATTATCCTATGGGAAAACGGCAAAAAAACACTCCAAAATTGGCGCACAGTACTTCTCCATAGACTTCCATGTTAAAGCAAATTTGAAATAAGAAATAAATGAACTCTGGCCAACCATACGTGACTAAACTTTCACACATTATCCCACAGTCTACAGAGAGAACAATATTGTTGCTACAATCATAAGCAACTGATTGCATTTAAAATTGTCAGTTTTTCTCATCATAGTAGCTATTGAACGCTACCGTCGGGCAATTTCTTGTATGATTTTAGCCTCCAATTCAAGATCAAATGTACCAAAGTTTGTGTCTAGAAAAGGCGGTGATATTGATAACTTGTTTTTGAACAGACTTCATCATAAAGAATATAGGACCAAGATTTATCAAGATCGTTGAGAAATTAGAAAGATAGGCTGGATATAACTCTGAATGCTTGTTTGTATTAGATTGTTATTTGTATTTTTCTAATGTGTTAAGTTTTTTCTTCTTCCTCAGATTGCTTTGGCGAATCGAAACGAGAATTAAAAAATAATTTATTTTCAATAATTTTAAATGTTTCATTGTTTCTATAATAAATGATAAGCTTCTTCTATAATCTTTCTACTATATGGATCATTAGTTTAATAAAGATCATTTAATAATAATAAATAATAAGTTTAATACAGTGAAACCTCTAGATAGGATCAGTTCCCTAACAGACCCCCTTCACAATAGGACTAATGACCACTTTTTCTGTATCCTGGGGACGATCAACCTCTTTATATGGAACATCACCAGCTAAAAGCAGTATATAGAACCAGCCAATCAAAAAACGTGATGACGAACCAGCAGATCAGAAAAGAGGTTTCTTGATCTGATATTACAATTGAAAAGTTGCACTTCAACAGCCCGGTTCATTGTTGGCAAAGTCTTTAATTGGATCCAACATGCATGGGAGAATATCAAGGAAGACACAATAAAAAAGTATTTAAAAAAACGATCTTATTGTAAATTCAGATATTGAGGAAGAGGCTACTACTGAAGATTTGGTTGGGTCTGATGTAAATGACATTGCAGGTGCAGTTAATTTTTGAGGACATTGGGTTAAGGCAAAACCGATTTTAATACCATTTTTGCTTGTAGAAAAAACTGCAGTTGAAGATTCAGAAGCAGTTGATGCAATTAAAACTCTGAAAAATTATGTAAAAGAAGATGCAACAGAGCATCCTGTAAGAAATATCTTTGGATGATGGAGAAGCATGTTCAAGCAAACGTTTGAACGACAAGAAGCACAAACAACTTTTGAATCCTGTTTCTATAAATAACCTAATTAAAAAACAAGAAAACCGGTTTTTATTATTACATTTTTATATAAATACTGTATTGCAAAATAAAGTAAAACTATTGAGTTTGATAACTTTACATATTAAGAAAAGCGAATTTGTTTATTTTCAAGCAGATAAGCAACATTCTTGAGTTCTGGAGCCTCCATTTTGGGACCACCTCTAAAATAGGACCGCTTGGCCATTTCCCGTCGGTGGACCGTTTAAGGAATTTTCACTGTGTATTGTACAGGGTGAGGGAAAAGTCTGGTAATAGAGTGTGCAACTCGAAAACTATTTGGGGTACGTTAATAAATTTAAAAATATTATTACTAAGCAAGATTGGGGTTTCATGGTTGTGATATTTTCAAGTTTATGCAAGAAAATGTTCATGAACTTATAGTTTAGGAGGTAAATTTCCAAAGTTCATAAACTTGAAAAGTTCACTACCAAGTGGCCCCTATCCTGCTTAATAATAATATTTTTAATTTTATTAACCTACACAAAATAGTTTTCGAGTTATACGCTCGATTACGAGACTTATGTCTCACCCTGTAAAATTTTCATGTTACCGAGAAACCTTTGTTATGCGCTAATTTGACTATTCTACTACTGAAATAGGGAGGGCACTAAATAACTCGAAACTGGGAAAATAATGAAATGTTACATTTTTAAGAATGATTTTCACTAGATTTAATGCATATTTTCAGTAATATTGATACGATTTATGTTTTTATAAAAATTACTACTGCATAGGATAAAACGAAAGTAAACTGACGCTCAGAGCCATTCTTCCTTATTAACGGAATGGACTGGGCTTAGCTCCGTGCCAACCGAGGCGCATTTGGAACACGTATTCAAAATCAGTAGCTTAGTTTTGTTTATCTGCGGAAGAATATTTTGATTCTCATTTATGAACTCTGAAAACTCAGAGCGAATATAACACGAATTTCGGGAAAGAGCGCATCTTCCTATCTCGAGAATAGAAAAAGACGAATAGAAAAGAAGCCGTGAGTGACGAATATATATCTTATTTTATCTGTTTTCTTTTATTTTCCTTATTATTTCATTCTTAATGTGCCCACTTCAAGTGTAGTAACTATGCATTTAATCTTAGTAAATTGAATTCGTGCTTTTTATATACCTTCTTTTGTTTCTGAAAAGTAGCTATTAATATACAATTTATGCATTGTATAGAGTTTTAAGGTTAACAGCATTTATGTTACATATTCTTAATTCTGCTTCCTTGAGTTATAATTAAACTTTTGATATTTAAAACTTTGTAATTATGATATGTGAACACTACATTTCCAGTTTGTATATTGAGTTCTGCAGTGAGCACTGTTTCTTAAACTTTCTGGCTCCCGACCCCCCTAAACATGGGTGTCCTAATATGTTTTAAATGTTCAATGTTTTAATGTTTTATCCATATGAATACGAACATTTATACTCAATAAATTTATAGAATAATTGAAAAATTAGTCACCCCTTTTCTGGCGCCCCCCCCCCCTTAAGAAACACTGAGAATACCACGAAATTCAAATTCGCAAATAATTAAAAAATGTTCAAGTGTTTATTGACGAGCTGGCATCTGCGATTTAATATCATGTGTTCTGTTAACTGCTGTAGAAAAAGCTTTGTCTGAAATCTGTTTATTAAAAAAGGTAAGATAATCGCCAAAATTACAAAATTTTAACCCCTCCCCCTTTGTAACATTAACCAAGCCCCCCCCCCCCCTGAAAGAGGAAATCTTTTCACACGCAACCACGTTCATAAGCAAAGGTCCATTTTTTATAAAGAATATAGGAACACGTTCATGCTAACACCCTCCTTTCTACCCATTTTACCGTTTGCTATTTGTCACAATTTAGAACTCCATGCCAAGCAAATTTATTTTGTGAATGATCCCTAACAAAAGTTGCAAGTATTTAAATTTCCCAAAACTAAAGTGATCACCCAGCTTTCCTGGGTGGGTTGAATATAAGGAAGCCAGCTAGTAAATTTTAGAGCACTGGTAACTAAACTGAGGGTTTTTGCCAAATTTCACTAAAAATGAAAAATGTGAATAAGAGGGTTTACTTGCAAAATCATGGTAGCTATTTTTTTTTTTTTTTTAAGCAAATGTGTTGTTATACAAACATTCCCCTAATATACATAAGAAAATATACAATTTACTTTGCCTATAATGTTTGTCACTTGGGGTACTCGAAGAGTAGAAAAAAAAAAAGGAATTTTCGATTGCAAGCAAGCTAAAAGGGTTGAGATGTGCACTCTGAGATGTTTCTCCCTTGTATCACAGCAAAGAAAAGTTTGGCAAATTGGGGTTTATACTGTGTGCAGTTTTTTATTATGAAATGTAGGATTAATGGAAGATAAAATAACTTGCAGGAATTGTGAATCTTGGAGTGGGTCACTTCTTAGAAATTATATTGAAATATAAGTATTAAAAAATTTTTTTTTTCTTATTTTAATTACTTTTTAATATTTGAGTGCTTATTTTCTTTATTAAATGTAGAAAACAAAAAGGATCCTTGTGTTCTCAATATTTTCCATTTAAAGAAAAAATATTGCAAGACAACAGCAGAAAGGAAACAACAGTTTTGTGAATACTGTTGAACAGTATTGATGAAATTTATTAATTTTTTGATTGAATTAGTTAGCTAACAAAAAAAAAAAATAAGCAAATACAGTGGAATGGAACAACTAGAAAGTGAAAACCTCTAATCCACAAGAGTGAAAAAGGAAATACTGGATACATATTTCTTGTTCCAGTTACCCACCTTCAGTGGTCAAAGGCAAAACTTAGAGAATATATAGATTAGGGGGATGGGGGCAAATTGCTAAGAATAGCTTTTATTGGTTGATAATGAATAACTAATAAAGATAGTTGATAATGATAATAAATGGAAGTTGTAAACATTCCCAGGAGGAGCTTTAGCTATGAAGCAGAAATACATTTATACATTTATTAACAAAAAATTTAATCCCCCTGTGTAGGGTAAGGCAAATAGTGGTCCTGCAGTCAATTATTTTACCCATTTATCCACACTTTATACTCTCCCCCCCCCCCCCCAAGTTTTTTAATCAAAAAATTGATTTTCTCAAATGTAGTAAGTAGAAAATGTAAAAGCTCTATCTTTCCTTTTTCATCATTTCCGTTTGAATGATGTATCACATGCCTTAGTTCTGAAGACCAAGTGACTGCCACCCCCCACAACTTCGAATTCCGACCCCAATGTACCAATCAAAACCAAATTAAATAGTGAAGGTGGACGAGCCCATAATAATCTACATTCTGAATTTCAACTTTCTACTTCAAACAAATGTAGAATTATGAAGGGGATGGATGGACATTGTAAAATCAGTAAGTAGCTCCAGTCTTCCACTACTTAATAATATAGATTATGAGCACTTGAGCAATTGTGCATTGACAAAGTGATCGTCCCATGCCTGAACTCATGTCGGCAATACTTAAAAAAAGTTAAACAGAAAATAACAATGTATTCATTCTTACCGAATCGATTATTACTGTATATGACATGCCATTATCTTGGTATTCTTTACGGTCACTGATTTAGCGCGAGAATTCGACTTGAAACTCTCCACGAAAAATCCTGAAAAGTTGATACAGCCTGGCTAAGATCTTGATGGTCATATTTCTGAAAACAATTTGAAAAACTCAATCCGTTTGCGAGTTACCGTGCAAACTGTGGATGTTCAGACGGCCAGCTGGATGGACAAACGTACAGATCAAGCATGCATTCTTATAAGTAGCTTTTTGCTAAAGCTCCTAATAAATATATACAAAAAATATAAATAGGTAATAAAAAATAGGAATACACTTTGAAAGCTTTCCTAAAGATGCCATCCCACCTCTGGAAAAGTTTCGAATCTATCATTTCATTTATGAGAAAACTATTTCGGGTAAAGTGCTAGAAATATTATAAAGTGGAAAGAGCATATAGCTCGTGTAAACATATCAGATTGGACAGATTGAGCTTACTTTAAGTTATGTCTGTCAATACAAGAAATCAGTTAAACAGCTTTGAGAGATTCTAAAAAGTTATTAAATGTAAACAAAGGGCTGATCTATTCCATTTGATTTATTGAATTGATTCTGTCTTCTTGTTTTCTATTTAGTTTCTTGTTTACTATTTTGTCATTTATATTTTTTATTTAATTTTTATGTATTTTTTTTTTCGTTATTTTATTTATTTATTTATTTATTTATTTATTTATTTATTTAATTATGGAGGTGAGTACCGGGTGGGCAAGAAATAACGTGGGGTGTTCAGAGCTCACTAGTGGGAATTCTATTAAGCCAAATGCAGTACATTTTGGTGTATATACTTAGTGGAACATGCAGTTTCAATTTCTGCAAAAAAAAAAAAAAAAAAGTACCAAAAGTCGCGTTATTAGTCAAGTTGTTTTATCAGAAGAGCGACAATGCAAGTGCTGCCCTTCGTGAATTCCGGCAATTGAAAACGTTACGAAGAGGACCGATGAGGAAAATGAGTGAACGATTTGAATCTACCGTAACTCTAGGCGTGCAACCAGGCCGGGGACGCAAACGACTCGGGCAGCAACACGTTGAAGTTGCAACTGCTGTTGTGGAACAGGAGATGACTACTGTGCAAGGTACCAGCAGTGCACACGCAATAGCACGCCAAACAGATATCCCATATTCAATGGTGAGGAAAATATTGCATAAGATATTGACATTTTATCCCTATAAACTCACACCTGTTCAACAATTGCTTCCTGGAGATGAACGTACCCGAACTGACTTTTCGTTGAGATTTTTAGCACGTATGGAAGTGGATGATGCATGGCCATGGCAAATTTTATGGAGTGATGAGGCACATTTTTATTTGAATGGTGATATCAATACCCACAACAGACGTATTTGGGCTGCATCAAATCCACAAGTGTGTCTGCCAGCTCCTATGCATTCACCGAAACTAACGGTATGGTGTGGCTTTACTGCTTCTTTCATCATCGGCCCGTTCCTGACCTCTCAATCTTAAAGGATCAAATAACGTTACATATCAGACTAATTAATGCAGATATGCTGCGAGCTGCCATAGAAAATGTCATGTACCGCATGCAGCTATTGGAACAGCACACTGGTGGTCAGTACCGCTAGCGAGCTCTGAACACCTCACGTTATTTCTTGCCCACCCAGTACATAAGCGCCCAACGAGGATCGGTATGGTCAGAGACGGGAGAGTTAGATCCTAGTGGGCGCTTCCAAATTTAGATTCCAATTTTCATGATTTTTAATATTTAATTTATTTGAATTTGTTTATTAAACTTAATTTATGAAAATTATTTGTAAAATTGGTAAAATTATTTATCTATACTTTTTCTATTTATTTTGTATTTTATTTTCATTATTATCAACTAACTTTATTTATAGCTTCCTCTCCTCTCCTCTCCCTCCCCCTATTGTGAAGATGTTTTCCCCTTGGGCTTCCTCTTGTTTCATTGGCCCATTTTTTTTAAATTTTTGTCTATGAGCATTTGTGAATTGTTCATATATTAATTATACTGTGTAGTTCCCCTTTTGCTCAACCAATGAGATACACTACTGTTTATAAAAATCGCAACACCCTGATGGAATGGTCTAATCCATATGCAATTTGCAATATTTGCATACAATGGGTCAGAGTATAAATGATTAGATTTTCAGAGTAATTGCTTGAAAGAACACCATGCCTCGACGACGACGAAGGGTACCATATCAACAGCTGACAGACTTTGAAAGAGGACGCATAATTGGTCTGCGTGAAGCGGGATGGTCGTATCGTGACATTGCTGCTCGTGTAGGACATAATGCAACGACAATTATGCGTGCATGGAGGCAGTGGAGCGAAGAGAACAGGGCACACCGAAGACCAGGCTCAGGAAGACCCAGCACGACGACACCGCGAGATCACAGACACCTCTATCGCATGTGCGTAGCAGATCGTACAGCCACTTCCACAGTGTTAGCACAATGCTACAGTAGGCAGGACAATGTCTGCTAGCACTGTACGACGCCATTTGATTTCCAGAGGATTGATGGCACGAGTACCATTGTTGCGGATTCCTTTGACTCAAAACCACCGGCGCCTCAGGTTGCAATAGGCTTATCAACACCAACAGCGGCAAGCTGAATGGCAACAAGTTGTGTTTTCGGATGAGTCAAGGTTTAACTTGCAGCACCATGACGGCAGGATACGTGTCAGAAGACATCGTCGCGAGCGCGACCTTCCAGAATGCATCCTGCAGCGTCATTCAGGACAAACGCCAGGGGTGATGGTGTGGGGTGCAATCAGTTACCATGGCCGTTCCCGTCTGATCAGAATCCATGGCAATCTGAACAGTGACCGGTACATCAGGGAAGTTGTGCAACCCGAGGTCATCCCCTTCCTGCAGAATCTTCCAGGCGCTGTATTCCAACAGGACAATGCCCGACCGCATGTGGCCAGAAATGTCCTCGCCTTTTTCCAAGCACATCAGACGCCCTGTTCCCCTGGCCTGCTCGTTCATCAGACATGTTCCCAATCAAACATGTGTGGGACAAGGTTGCTCATCGATTGGCTCGTCAGACTCCTGCAGCAGCAACTGTGGATGAACTGTATACCCGTGTAGACAGAGCATGGCAGGACATTCCCCAGGCCCTTATTCAGAGCTTGTTTGACTCAATGCCACGACGTTTATAGGCTGTAATTGTATCCCACGGTGGTTTCACCCGATACTAATGTGACAATAAAACGCATTGTATTCACCTGAAAATCTAATGGTTTCTTTTCTGACCCATGATATGCAAATGCTCCAAATTTAATGCAGATTGGGCTATTCCATCAGGGTGTTGCGATTTTTATAAACAGTAGTGTATTATCAAATTGCCCCCCCCCCCTCACTCTATACAGGGTGATTCAAAATTCAATGTACAAACTTTTAGGGGAAGTAGTATGGGTGATTCTAAGCAAAAAAGTTCATATGACCATGGATCCGAATTTGAACGATAACAGAGATATGAACAGAAATAAAAATGCCACCACCAATATCAACAAGTTAATAACTTAGGTTCTGCAATACCTAGGATAATGAATTTTGCAGGAATAATAGGGTGCATAAAACTATGTATACCTTTAAAATTTGATCGAATTCCAACAAGTAGTTTACGAGTTACGCACTCAACATTGTAACACGTGCTGGTTAGTACTCGCATGTGAGCACTGTTACGATTTTACTCTTGAGTTGCAGAACCTGAGTTATTAAATTGTTGATCTTGGTGGCGGCATTTTTATTTCTGTTCATATCTCAGTTAGCTTTCAAATTCGGACCAATGTTCAGATGAACTTTCTTGCTTAGAATCACCCATACTATCTCCCCTAAAATTTTGTACATTGAATTTTGAATCACCCTGTATACAGAGTCGAGTCACATTATTATGACCACCAGCTAATATCCCGAATAACCGCCTTTAGCGACACGGACAACAGCTAGACTGTGGGAGTGAATCAAGATTCTGGTAGGTTTCTACTGGTAGCTGTTGCCATGCAGACTGTAAAGCATCCGATAGCTGCAGAATGGAGTCTGCATCCTGTGCCTCCGTTCACATTCGATGTTGCCTGTCTTCTTTTACTCTCTCTTCTTTTTGTATCCAAACATTTGCTAAAGAAGGGGATTTTCATAGCAACCAACTCACTTAGATGAGGAGGAACACAAACAATCATCTGTAAAGAGTGATCCATTGACAATCCTAATTTATTTTTCTAGTTTTCTAATTAGGCTTAAATCTTGTGGGGCTTTACAATAAAATTAGTTATTTTAACAAAGAACAATAATACAGGGTTATTCAAAAAGGAGCAGGTCTAAAATATTTATTTCTAATGAATGACAATAGATATAGACACATACAGAGGATAGAG
>JAHWFO010051442.1:2175145-2210154 GCA_023313115.1 Rhysida immarginata | reverse complement strand
CCCCCCCCCCCCCCTCCCCAGGAAGTGATGGTCCTGGAGTCTTTCCTATACTGAGGTTTGTAAATGTAAATTTATACCAATTTTATAAGGTCTTTCTTATTGGTAAAGTTTAGGACCAATGGGGAGGGCTATAGCCCCTGTAGCTCTCCCCCCCCCCCCTTAAATCCACCACTGATTAGCATAATGAAACTTCAGAATAGTCCATTCCCTCTGTGGTGGACTGGAAGAACAAAATTACAATTGGTTAGGATCTTTAAAAATTTAAATATTTAAATTTGTTTGATTTTAGCCCGCTCATAAATAAGTGACCAGGAGATTATTTTTCATTCGTTGCTAAATGAGAGCTTTCTATCTTACATACGTTGTTTCCGATGACACGTATAAAAGATGAGCCACCGTTATTTGTCTTATCCTGTGTACAAAAGGAGGAACTCATCGTGGAGTTGCCAAGCAATTCAATGTAAGCAAAACGGCAGTGACGGAACTCTGGCAACGTTTTTAAGCAAGAGGCACGGTTACTCGATCTAAGAAACCCGGAAGACCATGATCCACAACATTAAGACAGGATAACACCCTTAAACGACTCTCCACTGCAAACCCTTGGATGCCAGCTGCGGCACTCAATAATCAAGAAATGTGGGAGTTTCACAACGTTAACGTTAATTTTAGTACCACAAAACGATGCCTATGTGATGTGGGCCTTCGTGGATGACGACCTTCCAAAAAGCCTTTAATCTCTTACAAGAACCGAATGGCCTGATTGAAGTTTGCACGAGAGCACATCAACTGGACTTCCAAAGAGTGATCTAAAATTGTTTGGAGTGATGAGTCCAAGTATATGTTGGTCGGTATTTGATTACATAACAACATAAACTTGGACTCATTACTCCAAACAATTTTAGACCACTCTTTGGAAGTCCAATTGATGTCCTCTCGTGCAAACTTCAATCGGGCCATTCGGTTGTTGTAAGAGATTAAAGGCTTTTTGGAAGGTCGTCGTCCATGAAGACCCACATAACATAGGCTTCATTTTTTGGTACTAACACTGACGTTAACATTGTGAAACTCCCGCATTTCTTGATAGTGCCATAACTCACATACGAGGGTTTGCAGTGGACAGTCGTTTAAGAGTGTTCTCCTGTCTCAATATTGTGTATCATGGTCTTTTGGGTTTTTTAGATCGGGTAACTGTGCCTCTTGCTTGAAAACGTTGCCAGAGTTCTGTCACTGCCGTTTTGCTTACGTTAAACTGCTTGGTGACTCCATGATGAGTTTCTCCTTTTCTACAGCACGTACAATTAAATTCTTCACAGGAGATGACAAATAACGGTGGCTCATTTTCTATAAGTGTCGTAGGAAACAACGTATGCAAGATAGAAAGCTCTCATTTAAATATTTAAATTTCTAAGGCCTGCCGCAAATACGCTTTGTCGCGCGCGACATGGGTCGCCCATGGGCACTGCGCATGTGTCGGCTTCGCTCCTTGTCGCCCGAGCGTGACCTCGTCTTTTGCCCTTGGTCATGCGCAATGGAAAAAACTGGTTTTCAGGCGACGTCGCCTTTGCTGAGCTGAATTCAATGGAAGTGACCAGCGACAACATCGTCGATAGCCAATCAAAACATCTAATTCCTCCATAGGGAAAACCAGTGAAAAAATACAGTGGACGACAGAGAAATGATATTGTTAAGAATAATTATACAGAAACTGGATATGAAACATTTTGACACTCCATTTTTCCATTTTGCCATTATTATAATTAATGACACTCCATTATTACTATTATTATTATTATTATTATTATTATTATTATTATTCGTGTTAAATTTCAGTTTGTTTTCTTACGTAAAAAAATAATTTTTATTTCGAAACAGTTATTTAATTCACTGGTTTTATTTTTATATCTCTCTCTCTTTATTATCTAATTATTTATTAAGTACTTTTATATTCAAGTATTTTTGTCGTGTTGTTTTAATATTTTTTATAATAAAGAAATTCTAAATATTCCTTGATTTTATGTTAATTTTTTTATGTTTCGTAAGCTAAACGTTTGTAAAATTCATCATATTTGCAAGGGTATTGTAAAATACAGATTTATTATTATTGTAAAAACAACACTATAAAAAATATTAAAACAACGCTACAAAAATACTTAAATATGAAAGAACTTAGATAATACTTAAATTACATCATAATTTATTCTTAAAATTAATGAAAGGCACAATATTTGGTTTCAATACTTTCATAGTTGAATTTTAGATGTTAGCTTATATTTTCTAAGCAAATCAATTTTCTGTATTGTCTGCACCTGTTTTGTTTTCTGAATTAGTTATTAATTATGATTTAAAAAATGAGATATAAATAAAAACATTAGTTGAAAATAATTAAACCATTATTAACATCAGTTCACAGGACCAAAGGCATGAATATTTCACTACCGCATTTATTTATTTAAATAGTTATCTTGTATATACCATAGGAGAGAAGACTGGTGAACCGGCGACACTCTTGTATTTGCGGCAGGAAAGAGCTGGCGACAAAGAGCGACAACTGACGTTGGCAGTGTGACCTTGATGAACCCCCCCACTGCAGGCAGCAACGAGCGACCAGGTCGCTCCTAACTTTTTATTTGGGGCGGGCCTAAAGTTCCTAACCAATCGTCATTTTGTTCCTTCCATTCCACCACAGGCAGAATGGACTATTCTGAAGTTTCATTATGCTAATCCATAAATAATAAAACTTATAGGTAAAAACATTGTTGGTCGTATGCTTTTGAGTGCTACTGTATACAAGAGAATTTTCTTTTATGGTGAAATCTAAGAAAGGTGATAATTTTGCATTTTGTTCTTTATGTAATTGTAATATGAACATTTCCCATGCTGGGATAAAGTACAGTCGAAACCCGTTAATACGAAATCGTCAGGACCATAAATTTTTTTCGTATTAACCGGAATTCGTATTATCAATCAACTCTGATAACTTTCGAAATAAGCATAGAAAAATTTTTGTCTCAGACACCACTTTCAATATGACCGATGTTAGCACCACCTACATCGCTTTGGCTCCTACCGTACCAGAAGTTTAAAACCATTTTGAGATGGAAATCATAATACAAAAAACCGTTATGTATATATCTGACGTAGTTTTATTTATTTATTTATTTTTATTAATCTTCTTAAAAAACATGCCGACACTTGTGTGGCAAGAAGTTGGAATATTGAATGGACATGTGCATGTCACATGAGATTGCACACTGAGCATTTGTAATACAAGTTGCACAAACTTAGACAATCCTCCTTTCTTCCAATGTAACATTTGTCCTTATCTCAAATGATTGTTCAAATTGTGATATTCTTTTGTGTACACCTTGTAAAGGTTAATAATAAATGAGATGAATTTTCATAAATTTCAGACTTTCAGAGAACATTAGTGTATTTGTTTACCTATTTTTGAAGCATTCCAACTATAACTTGATTATTTCTCCACTAATTGCATTGATTATTTCTTTATAATCCTCTTTCTTTTTCTCCTCTAGGAAAAGAAAGTTGTAATGAAACACAATGCAGCTGTTAATATTGGAATATTAAAGTAGAAATCATTTAGGTAAAATTTTTATAGTTGAAACGAGGAATTTATTAATTATAAATTATCTTATTCCAATAGTATAGTTCCTGTGTTGTATACAAGATAAATATTCAATGGATATTATTGTGGTAATGGTAGAATATTGTAATATACAGTCGAACCTCGATAAGTGGATTGCCTTTGGACTCGGAAGAAAGTATCCATTTATCAGGAGTATCCACTTTCCACTTTAGGGATTTTTGTTTAAAAATAAGTACAGTACTGTACGCTACTTGGTTTAAACAGTGTCTAATGTTTAATTTTACTGTATTTACTGTATTGAAGGGTTAAGATACTTAAGAATTTGGAGTTATCAATCAATAAGAGATAAGGGAACATGTTATGGTCTTTATCTTAAAAATGCATATGGCATTCGAAAATTTGGGTTGACTCTGTGATTTTTCACCGAACACTTGTTTAATCATTTTCAGTTTCTGTTGCACTTTTAGCAAGTTTCACACAAAATTTAATGCAAACACGCTTTACTTTTTTGCTTCGGTCATAAAAATCTCAATGCAACATCAACAACTCCTAACAAAACAGGGTCTGTACAGGTAAGAACTACTTCATTCATGATGAAATTTTGTACCCTAGCTCACAAAAGTATCTACCTCCATTCATTGGTGTCCACTGAAACTATTTCACATTTCAGTTATACTGCACCAATCCGGAAAATTTTGGATGGTACCTTGTATAATTGGGTTTCCTTCTGTCGTCTATATGAAAACCTGACTTATTTATTTTATAATATTCAGATATAAAAAAATAAATTTGATTAGGTTAGGTTTTCATCGATTGCAATATCTGTTGGAAAATTTGCTTAGGATTGTTTTTGATTATAATACTAATAATATCATCTACATATCACCATAAGTTTACGTCATGTTTTATTAATCCTGATTCTTAGTTTTTTATTGAATGCCTTTAATTAAATGTTGCTATTACTGATCATAATGGGTTACATATTTCTTTGACTTTTACTTAAGTTTTGCCATTGAATGTGAATAAGCTGTCGTTAAAATATGTCAAATGATTTTGAAATATATATATATATATATTTTTTTAATTAGGGAACGTTTAATTTCTCTCCAGTGTTAGCAGATGGACTACCATATGACCATGACTGTGGCAGATCTTCAGAAGTTTGTAGCCTTACTTAGTTCACTAGTGAAAAGCCTTAAACCATAGTAGATAGATGATCACCCTAAAGCTTGGTGGTAGAGATGTTATAAAGCCAGTTTTGCTTTCCATAGTGTGTAAATTGCAAACATGAGCAATGTATCATAAATGATATGACAGTTGTATTGATTTGTTTAAATCACTGTAGTCTTTAACCTAGCTAATTTTTATAATTTAAATAGTTTCATTCATTGATATTATACACTGCTCAAAACATTTAAAGGAACACTTCTATTAAGCAGTGTGCAGAAGCAACTACGAATAATATGGACAAAATCGCTGTATGTGATCATTAAAAGACTGTTTATTTAACAATAGAATGCATTATTGAAACAACTGGTGAAGAAACATGAAGAAAAAAACAGGAAACTGCAGGACCCCTGCCTAAAACAAAATGAAATGTCCTTTGGACATTGTGAGGAGAATGCCCTGTTTCTTCAAGGGATCAGTTTTTGCACCACTCAGTAATGTGTATGCCTACCATGGGCTGCAGTAACCTCCATGCACCTTCGAGGCATGGTCCGTATCAGTCGACGGATGTGATCTTGGGGAAGCCGGTCCCATTCCTCAATGAGCTGTTGCAGTGCTTCTGGAGCTGAAGGGTGGTGTCGAATTCGCCTGTCAAGTATGTCCCAAAGATGTTCAAGTGAAATTAGGTATGGACTCATTGCAGGCCACCTCATGGTCTGAATGCCATGCATCTGTAGGAAGTCTTGAGTGACAGCTGCCGTGTGTGGACGAGCATTATTCTGCATCAGAAGGAATCTAGGCACCATGCCATGTGCAGCAACAATCACATGTTCTTCCAGAATGTCACGAATGTAAACGTCAGCGGTCATTCGCCCTCGGACGACCACAAGATCCGTTCAATGGTCTATTGAGATGCCAGCCCAAACCATAATGGAACAATATCCCATTCGCTCAGTCTCACAAACTGTTGTGTCGGTGTTTCGCTCACCGTGTCGTCTCCAGACACGTAGACTGCTATCACAGCAGGTCAGGTGGAATCTTGACTCGTCTGTGAAGAGAACAGAACGCCAGTGGCGAAGCTGTCAGGTGATATGTTGATGTGCAAACTCTAGTCACGCCTGTATGAGCTGGCGGGTTAGCCTAGGCACTCAATTGGGTCGTCTGGCACTCAAGCCACTTCACATAATCTGTTCCGGATTGTTTGATCTGAAACAGCTACTCCAGTTGTCATTTCGCAGGTCTCTGGCCTTTGAGGTTCTTCGGCACAGGGCACAAGTCCGCACATAATGATCTTGATTGGCGGTTGTTGAGCGTCGGCGACCTTGCCCAGCTCTTTGTGTGTACTGGCCAGTCGCCTGGAATCATGTCCACAGTTGGAAAATGACGGAAGAGGACACATTGAGGGCATTTGCCACAGTCTGAAATGATTGACCTGTTTGGAGCAATGTTACGGCTCTCGCAGCTTCTACTGCTTCAAGATGCCTTCGTGGCATATCAGAGCACTAACAACAATGTTCCAGGAATGCCTGTACCTTCTAATGTTCGGCCATCATCTCCAAGCAAAGGGTGTACTGGCATGTAACCAATTTGTTTTCCGGGGGGTTATATTGCTATGCAAATTTCTCAGAACATCTGGCAGCAAAATGTGTTGGCTTCAACCATTTCCTATGGGGGAGATAGGTTTCATGTTGCAGAAGATGAAATTGCAAAAAAGCATTATTTACGCCCTCTGTAGGGGAATCTACAAGTGTTCCTTTAATTGTTTTGAGCAGTGTACATTGTTTTGTCTCTTGCGTATATGTATATGTGTGAGTAGTTTTATTGATTCTAGAGTGCTCATAGTTACAATGTATTTAAAATTAGAATATTAATGGATTTTCTAGCTTTTATGAATTTGTTGTTGTAATTATATCATATCGCTGTATATTAATGTTTTATTGTGTTTTCAATTTTAATTAATGATAGGTATTCATGCTACTTGTCTTTATTCTTTTATCATTTATGAATTTTTCAATTTATTCTATGTAATTAAGTAAAATCATAATATTAAAATTTAAGGGTTGCCCAAATGAAAAGTGGACATGGTCTGGGTATGTAATACCTTTTATTTAAAAGTAATCTCCTGTTTGTTGAGGCATTGGTCCCATCGTTTACACAGGTTAATTCCCTTGGCATAGAAGGATTGTGGTCGTTTTTTGAAAAAGTTTTTCATTGCATCCTTCACGTTTTCATCTTAACTGAAACGTTTCCCTTAAAATGTCTTCTTGAGTGGCCAAGGATGTTCCAAGACTTCCCACTGGAATTTCTATATAACATTATGGTGGTTTCATGGGAGACCATAATGTTATAAAAATTCCATTGGGAAGTCTTGGAAATCTTGCATACACCCCAGACTTATCAACATGTGATTACCACATCTTTGGGCTGATCAAGAAGACATTGCAAATAGGGCGTGCATTGTTGTGCAGAAGGATCACCTGTTGTGAGAGAAAACCTGGGCATTTGTTTTTGATTGATTGCCAAAGTTTTGTGAGTATTGCATACTCTGAAGAATTGATGGGGCATTTCTTTGGCAGAAAATCAATTAGCCAAAAACTCACTACTCCTTTGCTGTTCCATCCTGGACGTATCCTCACTACTCCTTCTTGTAACGTTCATGAAGACTGGATTTAGGCATAAAATATACTACCACACCCCTTCACTAGAGCACTGTTGTCACTGCTGTAGTTATGCTATGGGACTCATCCACTTTTCATTTGGGTTGCCTCTCATATTTACTTGATCTAAGTTTCCAGCAGAGGTAAGCCCAAGTTTTCTGGAGATATAAGCAAAAATTTAATAGGCAGTCAAGCTGCACACAAAACTGTATAAAATGTTAATATAATTAAGTAATAACTTTTATTTTATTAGATTGGTCTTGGAACTTCATAACTTTTTCAACTGTGCAGCGTTCTTTTATTGATTTGAGGCTGAAAGACCACTCTGGTAAGAATCATTACTAAAGTAAATGAAATGGTAATGTTAATCGTGCTTTATAGACGTAAGATTTTAATGCACATTATTTTATTTGCTTGCAGATTATTTTATGCAAATCAGAAGTCCAAATTCCCGTGATAGTGCTTCGTACAGATTGCAAATGCCAAACCACACCAGCTATAGCTAGGGACCAAAGATGATTTCTTGGGATATAGTTTCATCCTGATTTCCGGAGGATTTTCAATTTCATGCCAATGTAAAGACTACTTGTCATGTTGCTGGCTTCAAATATGGAGGGAACATCGAGATTTGTGATACAACCATAGATGTTTTTAATTGGATTCTTTGAAAGAGACTTAACATTGTGCAAAGAACATTTGTGAATGCAACGGCCTGAATTTTGCAGTACTTATCAAGACTGATATACATTGTGCTACATAGACAGATTACTACAAGCTTCATGTTTACTTATTCCTTGAGAAAGTGTGTGCACTAGCATCTGTGAACTTGGATGTCTATGAACTCTTATAAGAATTGAACTAGGTTGTGGACAGACTATTATTATGCAAGTGATGTTTTTATTACTTGTTACAGTATGCATTGTCAACATTCAGCATTTGTTCTTAGTTGTTTACTGTTATTTTGTGGAGATTTCTTTTATTTGTCATGTTTACTGCAGCTTTGGCTTGTTGTAGAGATTATTTGTTTACTCATTGTGCATTTCACTTGTAATATTTTTTTTTCTTTGTGTAGATTACTCCTTTATTATGTAGCAGCTCTTGATTTGTTTTGTACAGATTACTTCTTCACTTATTCTGTATTTTTACTTGTAATTTTTGGACTTTGTTTTTTTGTGTGTAGATTACTCCTTGACTTGGGGAGCAATCATTCCACTTGTCTCTTTTGTTTTATTATACATACATCCACACACTTAACAAAAATACTTAAAATTTTTCCAGGTTTTGTTTGTTTTATTGTAATAAATATATATTCTGATTTTTCTTAATAAAAATGAATGATTATTTCAGCTTTTTGTTCGTATATTTTGTGCTTTTTAATAAAAAATAAAAAAATGAATTTTTTGGTTTAAATTAGCTTTTTATTTCTAATTTTTACAAAAAAAAATTCAAAATTTTGGCTGAAAGGCCTTTTAAAAATCACCCTAAGTCGAAAAAAATTTTTTCAGTGCCATCCCCCAAGCGTTGAGTTTGGCGAATCACGGAGTGATCTCCCCCAGTAAATTAACTGAGGACACTCCTTGAAGGAAAGGGGTTTACCCTTAGTAATTTGCTGCAAAAAAAAGAAAATATATGTCGTAAAAAAAAAAAAAAAATAATAATCATCAAAGCCTCTCAATGACAACTAATAGCCTAGACTATAGGGGGTCAAAGGTTGTAGTTCAAAGGGCATTTTTGGACTTAGAATATTTTTCTCAAACTGCTGCCTACAAAGGTCATAGTTCAAAGGGCATTTTTGGACTTAGAATATTTTTTCTCAAGCTGCTTTACCAATACTGAACTTAGTATTTTTTTTTTTAAGAAATGTATAGAAGAAATAGGCAAAAAAAAAAAATTGCAATTAGAAATATTTTAATCCAAATTTAAACATTACAACTTTAGAGAGCCTTAATGTTCTTTACAATGTAGAAGTAACCAAAAGGCCATAGCTCTAGGACCAAAATAACAATACAAAACATTCTGATTATGGCAGGAAATATCTAAGCCAAACATGTACACCTCTTCCGACAGTATATAGTGCTGCCATAGAGATCTATATGGAGCTCCCACTTTATTAGGTACACCTCACAAAATATGCAAATTGAGTGACTACCTGATTTGCATGTCACATGATCACCGTATAAATATCCTGAAGCAACTTTTCTACTGTTATTTACGCATAAAACATAGCAAAACCAGTGATCTCACTGACTTCCAGCATGGCATAATGGTAGGTACAAGACAGAAAGAGCTACTCTTTTCACGTACTACAGTTTCAAGGGTTTATCGAGTGGGTCAAGGAACAAAAAACAAATAGCCATTGTGAACTTCTGTGGACGGAAAAGCCTTGTTGATGAAAAGAGGCCACAAAAATGCCAAAAATTTGTGTGCGAAAACAGTAAGGCAATGATCGCACAAATTACTATGACAGCTTTGGTAGTCAGAAAACAATATCAAAAGACAACTAATCGCACCTTGGCTTCAATAGGTTACCAAGGCCGAAGACCATTTTGGATACAAATGCTGTCAGAATAGAACAAGAAAGCACGCCTCTTGTGGGCTAGCAGCACAAGCATTGAACTATTGAGGATTCGAAATAGGTTGCCTGGTCAGATGAATCTAAGTTCTTGCTGTGTCATGTTGGGAAGGCTTAGAATATGCCAAAAACAACATGAAGCCAGGCCTCAAGTCTGGTGTGAAATTTGCAAGAAGATGGAAATGAAGTAATGATGTGGGGAATGTTTTCCTGGCATGAAATGGGCCCTATAATATCTGTAGATGGTTATCTGAATGCCAGATCAAGTTCACCCTTCCTGCTCACAGTTTATCCACATGCAGATGACTCCTTCCAGCAAGATAATGTAAGAGTACCTAATAAAGTGGCAGCTCAGTGTATAACCACCAAATTATGGTTACAATTTAAGTTCTTGCATGCCCAAGAACTCTGCTTAATTGTCATAAAGAGGAAGCAATTTTTGAATAATATGGATTAAAACAATCTTACAACTCCAGGAGCTTCACTGTTGGAAGTAGTTATAGAGTAGTAATTTGGCAAAGAGATCCATCTGAAATGAAAAGAAAAGAAGTTTTTATTAAATTATGTTTACAAAATGACAAATAAATAAATCACTAAAATGAAAAAAAGTATCTCTTTTGGCATTCAAAGAAAATTTTTAGAAAATATTAACTCTTTATAGCCATTAAAAATGACCAAATGTGTAAATCATAATACTCATGATTATTAGTAAATAGATTTTAATTTCAAAATAACGTGCATCAATAAATAATATCTTTCGAAGCAAGATTCATTTAGCGTATCTGATACCTTCACCCTTCCCATTTCTAAAATTCAATCTAAATGAACCCAGTATGAAAGTTTGAAATGGAGTTGTGTATAAAGATTTCATTAGCTTGATCATTTTCGTTTCCCTTAAAATTGCATCATCATTTTAAAGAAATGGAATGCAAATATTAATGAAACAGTGAACAATACAATTTGTATAGTCAATTAAATGACATCTCAACGAGGTGCAGAATCTGTAAAGGAATATGGTAGAACATTGAGTCTTCTTTTTTCATGCGTCTCTGATTGTCTGTGACGCATGGGCCTCCTTCGTGAAACCACTCTTCTTGAACATCTACAGCAAATTATTTTGCCACAATGCAAGTTAGCTTTATTATATTTGAATCCCACTTCCTTTGATGAGGCCATTGTGAGACTCTTCGTGGTAGAGTCAACTTGACAGTGCCAGATTGACAGAAGTGACCAGCTAATTAGAATGCAGCTAGTTATCAATCTCAAAGATCAAATACCGGGTGATCCAAAAGTGTGTTACATTTTTTCATGAAACTAATACATGTAATTGTTTTGCCATGATGAATTCTTTAGCAAAACAACGTGTGCTGTTGACAGGCACGTGCTTTGCAAGTGCATAGGCACGTGTGGACATGTTGCACCTGCACATTATGCGTTGGTAACCCGAAACATGTTGAACCAAATGTTCCCTAATGGTTGAATTGGAAGTCGTAGCACATTGGGTGAGTGACCAGCCAGGTCACCTGATCTGACACAGTGGATCTAAAGGAGGTGGTGTATCATTAAAAGTGCGGAACTGTGGTAGAGCTGGAGCAGAAGAGTAACGCTGCAATTTCCGCCATATCAATTCAGACTTATCATGACATTATGGTACACATGTGCCATCGAGAAGCAATCTGTGTTGCCAGAGATGGCAAACACTTTGAATCCATAACTGATGTATCATAAAACACAAATTGTTATTGAAGAATTGTTATACAAAGTTTCATGAAAAAATGTAAAAAAAATGTAACACACTTTGGATCACCCAGTACATCAGTGTAAGGAAACCACTGTGGAGGAAATTATGATCCTATCAGGGACAATAAGTCAGGGCCGTACCCAGAATTTTTTTTCAGAGGGGGTTGATGGGGGCTGGCCCAATCCTGCTTGTGGTATTGTGATAACAGATCTAGTTGACATGACATGGTGGCCAATTTCCAGGAAGGGGGGGGGGGGGGGCTATAAGCATTCACCGAGTGATCTAGGCATTCTTCTCTGTAAGCTTCTGATATGTTCTCCAACTCTAGGGCCTTTATCGCAGAACCAGGACTCATCACTAAACATCACAGATGGCCAGTCATCCTTTGACCAGTTCACAAGTTCCTTGCACCATGCAACCCGTTGTTTCTTCTGTGTCACACTCAAGAGCAGTTTACTTTTGGGTACTCTGGATTCAAATTTCATGGCAAGTAGTCGTCTGAGAGCCGTCCGCATTGACACATTGGTTCCATATTTTCTCCACTCTTGATTCAGAGATGAAACGGAAGCAAACCGGTTGATTTTGGTGATCTTCCGCAATAATGCATCCTGTCTTTTTGTTGTTTTTGGCTTTCTTCCGCAATTTTCCTGTTTGTTGTCAGCATTTCTCA
Organism: Rhysida immarginata; assembly: GCA_023313115.1. Lineage (NCBI taxonomy): Eukaryota > Metazoa > Arthropoda > Chilopoda > Scolopendromorpha > Scolopendridae > Rhysida > Rhysida immarginata. The sequence continues at coordinate 2,197,743 of JAHWFO010051442.1, read as the reverse complement.
GGCTTCTGGAAACTTTGCTTAACTGCAGCCAATTTCCTGGGCAATTAAAGCTTGAGTTTTGTTTTGAACGTACAAAGTTCTAATTCTTTCCTTAATTTCGGTCGAAATGTCTTTCCTACATCCCATTTTGTGATTTACAGCAAGAGAATGAACTACTATTGAAAAATCACTTGACTATATACGGAAAATAACTCAAAATGTTCAGTTATACTAATTTTTTGTCACGAATTATTGCATATGCTATTTTTGGTCCAACGTAGGCAGTTTTTCATTGGCTACAACATTTATTCAAATTTCTGAAAGTTGAAAAGCTAAACGTTAAATCAAAGCAGAGATGTTATAGTTTCATCTTTAATCAAGGGAATATTCCTAATTACACAACAAATGTAATAATTAACAGTAATGCGAAACGTTTTCATCAACCCCATGAAGTATGCTAATTTTTTGGCGAGCAGTTGTACAGGCTGTATCAGGTTCGATGGTCAAAAAATACCTAGTGTTGTTCTCCGCAAAATTCTAAGCATAATTTTCCTTATCCATTTTTCAAAATTCTCAAAAAAAATGCTTGAAATCGTTATTCAAAGTTTGGCTATTATGACATAATTCTAAGCCTTCGGAGGTTACAGTCCTAATTATTCTTAACTATTTACGATATTTCCTATCAGCATTCAGTCAGTTTAGCAGCTATGATGATTTTTTGCTTTGAATTTTCATTAATTTAAAATATCAATTCATTTAGAGCTCATTAAAGTAGAGCAACTCTTGTTTATTTTTGAAGTAAGTGAGTCTATTGACTCTGTCTCCTACCCTTTTATGAATAAACTCGCCTTCAGCAGGGATAGTAAATGGCATAAATAGATTACGTCAGAATGCTGAGAATTACACCAGAAGGCTTAGAATTATGTCATAATAGCCAAACTTCGGATAACGATTTCAAGGATTTTTTTTGAGAATTTTGAAAAAATGGATAAGGAAAATTATGCTTAGAATTTTGCGGATAACAACGCTAGGTACTTTATGACCATCGAACCTGATACATCCTGTATACTACTAGCTGATATCCCTGGCATTGCTTGGGCTCTGTTTTGATAAAATTTTGCAATGTCTGAATGTCATACACAGAAAAAAATGATTATGGAAAAGCTTACAATTAATATAGTAAAAATTCATATTAAGAACTGAAAATATTTCTTTTAAAATGCTCCTTTGTGTCTCGTCCTTTTCTCTTATAAATATCCGTTCATTTTAAAATGCTCCCAATGGATGGCCCTCTAGCAGTTGTACCCGCTTTGCTCGTATTGGAATGTTGTGTAAAGCTGAGTGAGTTTTACGTAGTGCCAGAGAAAAAATGTGTAGACCAATGTATGTGGTTTCGAAAATGGGAGGAAATAGAACACTTTGATCTGAAGTTCTTCAGCCCTGCCTATGACTGTAGTTCTTCTACAGGGTGACCCAAAAAAATGGGAACTTTTTAACAATCCAATAAAACCAAGAGTAATGGAAGAAAAACATTTTAGTCATAGTAATTGAAGCCTGTATACTTGCCATTTACGAAACATTAATGGAATTTATCATTTTTAATGGCGTCCACCTGTACGAATGCATTCTTGAAATCTGCTGTTGAGATTCCTCTCTGACCCCTGCAACATCTCAGCTGGGATACTGTGAATTTCATCCTGAATTCTCCGTTTTAACTCATCCAGAGTTCTTGGTCGAGTCGTGTACACTTTACTCTTGAGTGTATCCCCACAAGAAAAAATCACAAACAGACAAATCTGGCGATCTAGGGGGCCAGGGAACATTACCGAATCTTGAGATCACACGGTTAAAAACCTTTTTATGGCTAACGCACGCTGTTGCCCGTTCCACTGACCCATGATTACTAAAATGACAAAGTGTTTACTTTCTCAAGGTCACTGTCCCACAATGCCGCCACTACGCATTTCAAAAATTCCCGGTTTTTTGGGTCACCCTGTATTTTGCTCACCACATACTTCCGTGCTGGAGAGCTTGTGGCCATATATAGGCTTTGTTTCACCACAGTCGGCCCATGGGAAGAAAAGATGATAATTTAAAATTTTTAATGGAAAACGTCCTTATTAAAAAAAAAATAGCAAGCTTTCATTACCACAAATGGATTTATTCTAACTTTTCTAATAACAGATACAGAATAAAAAATCAAAAAAAAAATCGACCTCTAAAAATTTTTTTAGGAAAATGGTTCACAAGACTTTTTTTTTATTGTATATTGTCACATTAAGCACTTTTACATGGTGCTTGAACTGGCAAGTTGGGCAGCTGTCCTTGAAGAGTTAGATGCTGCTTTTAATAGCACACTTGCTTGAACCGTGATTTTTTGATCAAAATTTTTAACAGCTGCATTTACAACATGTAAACTGCATCCAATAATTTGTGAACATCGTTACTCATGAACTATAAATTTTTTCTTTCACTTATAATTCTTTCATATATTTTACTGAACTTCATATTCTTCATAAGAATCACTGCATCAGCTACCAATTCAAATCAAAGAACAAGAACTACAACTGCTCGCGTTACATTGTAATAACTTGTTCGCTTGTCCCTATTAAGATGTCGAAAACTAAGATATTTTTTCATAATCTTTTTTATCTAGGTTTAATAACTGGGTTTTCTTTATAGCTGGGATCTTTTTAATGGACACCCACAGATAACCTGGGTATTAAATTTCAGGAACTTAAATAATTAAGTTATCAAGAAGATTATAATTCTTCATTAAGTACGCTGAATATTTATGAATACTGTGCAAAAAATATTCGTAAGAATATATGCACGCTTCCTATGAAGAAAAAAAAATTTTTTTTGAATATTTAAACTCAATTTTATTTCTCACTCTAAATTTTTCAGTCATTAAAAACTCTTGTTTTCGAGATAACAGCACTTATTACATGACGTCTACTTGTATGGATGCCAGATTTTCTACTTGCTCATAAGAGCAGAATCTCAGATGAAATTATAACAATATCATGGAATTGTCATGGAAGCATTTCCGTACACATATGACTAGTTTGCCCAACGTATTGTTGAAAATGAAAATTCATATTGCATAAAACGTCTATACAGTTGAGCTCCGTTATAACACACAATCTACGAGGGTTATTCGTAAAATAAGGTTTGTTTTGCAATAAAAACAAAACTACTATATATATTTTCAAATTTTTTTCTTTTCCAGATTCTATGTACCTTTAACTATTTTTCCACATAGTTTCCAAGTTTTTTTAAGCACTTATCATAGTGCTCAATGTACTTCTGCATGATCACTTCATAGAAGCTGCTGCCGGTGAAGAAAGTCACGCAGTTTTCACTTGTTCATCATCGCTGAAATGCAGGCTGCCAATGATCTCCTTTAGATCCTTGAACGGGTGGTAGCCACCGGATGCGAGATCAAGACTATAAGGTGGGTGGTCAAGTTGTTCACAAACAAAACATCGGATTAGTTGGGAACAACTTGACCATCCGGTTTACAGCCCGGACCTTATGGCTACCACTTGTTCTGAGAGCTAAAGGAGATCATTGGCAGCCTGCAATTCAGCGACGATGAACAAGTGAAAACTGCGTGATTTTCTTCCCCGGCAGCAGCTTCTATGAAGTGATCATTTGGAAGTACATTGAGAGCTATGATAAGTGCTTAAATAAACTTGAAAACAATGTGGAAAAATAGTTAAAGGTACATAGAATCTGGTAAAGAAAATATTTTGAAAATATACAGGATGGGCCAAAAACAACTCACCACTGAAAATTTCTAAGTCTAATGGAAACGGTCCACAAAGGGGTGAGTGACTCTACAAGGGAGAACGCTACCATTAATTAAGGCAGGCGTTAACGTTAAATGGAACGCCTGCCTTAATTAATGGCAGTGTTCTTCCTTCTAGAATCGTTCACCCCTTTGTGGGCCGTTTGCATTGGACTTAAAAATTTTCAATGGCGAATTTGTTTTGGCCCACCCTGTATATAGTGGTTTTCTTTTTATTGCAAAATGGACCTTATTTTACAAATAACCCTCATATCATATCACACAAATTTTAAATATTTTGTTGGCCAATCATAGGATTAATGTTAAAAACTGTTCGATAAAACATACACAATTATAACACATGATCTGTTATAACATAAAGTTTTAAAGGCAAAATTAGAAAAAAAAATCTATTATACCAGATTTAAATTTTTTTTTAAAAATGAAACATTTAATTTATTTAATAAAACTTTTTAAATAACAAAAATCTGAGATCAAGATTACATATTACAGTCACTTTTAGTTTTACTTTCACTATTTCGCTAAAAATGTCGTCTAAGAAGTGGAAGTAGTTTAGTATTACTGTATTTGCAACAGCAAGTTCTTGATGATATAATGATGACTGTAACCTGTATTGAAAGTTTCAGTTGTTAAACAAGGATAAAAAAAAACAAACAAAGACAAGCTAAACTAAATTATTTTGAAAGGAATTAAAATTTTTTTTTATCAACTCCACTGTAACACACAATGCGTTATAATACACAGAATTTTCTGGTCCCTAGAAGTGTGTTATAATGGAGCTTGACTATACCTAAAATTCCGTCATATGGGCGTCCTACCAACGGATAAACAATAAATCTGTGAGGATGTTGTTCTCTGTACTGTGTTTAATAACAAAATTAAAAGAGACCTTGCGTACAACATTTTAGTTTAAAAACCAACTAGTTTCGGCATTTAATCCCGCCTTCATCAGGGTACAAGAGGAATGGGCTAGCAGCCCTTACATAATGAGACAGTAAATGATATAAAAACACGATAAATGTTAAGTGACAATAATACAATTCATGGAGATTTCTGATTGGCTGACATAAATAAGGGGTGGCGGCAGCCAATCAGAAGGTTATAAAATAAATGGGGTGATGTATCGATTAAATTGAATTGAAATAGGAACATTTAAAAACGAATTAAAAAAAAAAAATTATACATAAAATAATACAAAATACAATTAGAATAATAAACAAAATACAATTATAATAAATAGAAAAATCCATAAATAAATAAATAAATTAAACAAAATATTGACAAAACATGGCAAAAGTTTAGCCTCATAAATAAAAAATTACAGATCATGGCTTAGATGGTGAAGTAATTGATATACATCAAAATAGACTTGGTTGTTTAAAAGTTTATCTGGTTGCGGACCAGAGACGGCTTTGTAGACAGACCATTCAATTTAATCGGATTACATCACCCAGTTTATTTTATAACCTTCTGATTGGCTGACGTCACCCCTTATTTACGTCAGCCAATCAGAAATCTCCATGAATTTATCATTGTCACTTAACGTTTATCGTGTTTTTATATCATTTACTGTCTCATTATGTAAGGGCTGCTAGCCTATTTCTCTTGTACCCTGATGAAGGTGGGATTAAATGCCGAAACTAGTTGGTTTTTAAACTAAAACGCTGTACTGTAAGGTCTCTTTTAATTTTGTTAAACAAGAAATGGTTTATCTCACATAAACACTCCCTGAATACATAGATTTAACCCGGTCCCCTTACTAGTTGACCTTCAGACTTAGGAGCTGAAATCTGCCCTCTCAATGCTCTCTTCTAGGCAATTTATGTTTCATGACTTGAGTAGAATGCTCACTTATACGAGGGTGGGCTGAAAAGTAATGCCTCCATGGCTGTAACTTTTTTATTTTTTAACCGATTTTCAAAATTCTTTTTGTATCTGATACAAACATTTCTCCTCTATGTGATGCACTATTCACTTTTCGACATAGTCCCCATCTCTTTCCACGCATTGTACCAACGACCGAACGGCAGGTTTCACCTCGTCGTCAGAACGCAACTCATGCCCCTTAAGGTGCTCTTTCCTCGTTGGGAAGTGTGAAAGTCGCAAGGTGCAAAGTCTTTCATTTTTGAACTGTAGGCGTTGCAACCCTCTCTGATGTGTGGCGATCGTGTACAGACGGGCGTTATCGTGCTGCAGAAGAGGATCCAAAGCTGCCATTCAATCCTCGTGTCGACGACAACCGCGGAATTCCTCTCCAACGGGTTCACCCGACTAGTCAAAATGCGTGGAGAGGGATGGGGACTATGTCAAAAAGTGAATAGTGCATTACATAGAGGAGAAATGTGAGTATCAGATACAAAAAGAATTTTGAAAATCGGTTAAAAAATAAAAAAGTTACAGCCATGGAGGCATTACTTTTCAGCCCACCCTCGTACAAGTAACTGGAGATGAACCTCCAAACATCAGGTAATGATATTGTTTGAAAACATGGAAGGAAAAATTCTGCGACCTGGATTTGAACCAGGAAACACCTTTACCAATTGGGCTATCGCACAGCCATTTTGTCACTAAGTGTCTTAAAGACAACCAAGTTGTCAAGATGGAAAGACCAATGGGAGGCGGGCACCCTCTCTTAGTGACACTCGAGGTTCCTGGTTCAAATCCAGGTTGCAGAATTTTTCCTTCCATTTTTTCAAACAATATCATTACCGAGTTAATGTATTTTTTTTAATTTTTTTTTTGTCGCATTCTGCTATTTTCTGTCAATAAACTTTGATTTAGTTTGCAAATCTGTTTCAAATTTTATTATAAACTTACATTATTAATTTGGTATTTTTAAAACTAACCAGAAAAAAAAAAATTCGGTGAATTTAACTTAAGTTATGGACTGTATCCCCAATTGCTTAATTTATCATCTAACATAAACTATATCTTGAGAAAATAATTAATTAAAATTTGTGTGTTTAATATGTTGTATCAGACATATATGACTCTCAATAGGAATTCGTAGCTAATAACCTTGTGATCGTTTTTTTTCGTCGAAGAAGCAACACTCGTGGTGGTTTTCTGAACTCCAACATCTTGCACTATGCTGCGTAAATCTGTTATATTGTTTGATATAAGCACTGAAATTTTTCTCTTCATTTTTGGGTTCATATATGGACTATTTTCACGCCACTTTAGGAAAGATATTTGCCGCTTTTCCAGCCAGTTCTTTCTGGGCCACATTGGGCTGAATTTGAAAATTGCCGCGAGTGTTCCTTCTTTGGAAAAAAAGGATCAAGAGGTTGTAGCTGCGAGTTGCTATTGAGAGTCGGTGCTATTCCCCTTCTCATCCACTCCTGGTTGTATTTTAATATACATTTCTCTCATATGTCTATTTTAAACAGATAACTTTAGGTTAAAAATTACTTGGAATCCTACATACCTATATATTTTATCTAAGAGTTACACAATGGTCAGGATTGCTGTGTAAAAGAAGAAATAAAAAAGGTAGATAGCAAAATGGTAGATATTTAGTGGAGCCAACACGTTTCGAAATAGCCTTCATTATTGGGGCAAATGGAGATTTACAATGTAACTGAGTCGAAGCTCCAGAATTTAAGGTTTATGTCCGCCAATCAGAAAAAACTGGACAAGCCAGGCACTGATTGGCAGGCAATGTAGCCATATCACAGCAAGTGAAATACAGTTATAATTTTGTGTCTAGGATAGGGTTCTTCTCAAAGTTGGTTTGGCCATTCACGATCTTATTCGGGAAGTCTTTCGTGAATCTTTTGATTATTAGGGCCTCATGGGTCAGTATTCTCCTGTGGTCAGAGTCCACCTTGAGTATCGACATCCATCTTCTGTGGTTCCAATCTGGTGTTGTTGTTTTTTTGAGGTGGTCCACAAAAGCAGACTTACCATTACTGTTCAGCCAGGACCTCTTGTTCTTGCTTTACCTCTCCCTGAAAGATCTCTCCATGCAGCCAATGTAGAAGCACTCACAATCGGAGCAACTCCTTCTATAAGCTCAGATTTTGGAGAAATCAGAATCGTATGTAGGATTCGTTCTGTGATTCAGAATGTGCTTGCAATTATTAGCTGTCTTAAAAGCCACTTTAACACCTGACTCCCTGATGACTTCAAAACTGGTGTAGGTAAAGGGAACATAGTTCTCGAGAGGTGGGTCTCATTATAGTTCGAATGCGGTCTGTTCATGAGGTTGCATTTAGTCCTATTGAAGATAGCGTGCATCACCTGGTCAGGGAAGGAGCTGTTCCTGGCAATGTCAAAGTAAGTTGTATTTCATCTGTTCTGTCTCTTCTGGTGATTGGGTATGTGAGGTCCTGGCGAAAGTAATATACCAGAGCTGTGCTGATAGGAGGGGGGGGAGGGGGGGGATGGTGGAAGAAAAGCCAATAATGTTGGTCAGTTTCTGGAACACACTGAACTCTAGGTTCTTCTTCTCAAGTTCAGGCTCCATTCAATATCTACCGTTTTGCTATTCCTGGACCTTTTTATTTCTTCATGTATATATTGAGAATGAAGTTTTACAGTCAACCAAAGGAAATAATCCACACGAGTTTAATACTTAATATTACATTTCATGCTATTGTGTTGTTTTAATAGCTTTTTTAATTATAATTTTTTAAATTTAATAATCTTAATAATGCTAACTCTAAATGTAATATTAAATTATTAAAAATAAATTAATATTGAAACGGTAAAACTTACAGTAAATTTCAAGTGTGGATTATTTCCCTTTGACGACTGTACCACCATGCTATAGGTTAACTGACTCGAGAGAAACATTTCTTGTATAATCGTTGACAAAAAAAAAATGCATTTCCAAAAAAAATGAACCACTCATAACAGAACCTTTGTAAAGATATGTATAAGATTAGAATTTCTAAGATGTGACTGAACTGACCTGGACACTGCAGAATCCTGCTGTTATTGTCAAATGCCATATAGTAAGACAACAAGATCTATGATCTAAGATGTTATTTCCTTTGAGAGCCATAACCCCTTGATAGTCTTCTGTGGAGACCTCACACTACAGATTGGAGAAGTCTGTGGCAACAAATTTTAAAACAGAAGGCTTAGAATTAACATATCACATTAGATAAAATCATTAGGTGTTCCAAAATAAGGCTGTACAAAAATAAATAAATAAATAAAGATATTTGACTTTTACTCTATTTTGATAGAGGACCCACCAATGATTCACAAGTTACATAGAGGATAATTATAATTAAGAGGGAGAGTCAAAAATTATCTATGCTTTTGCTATAACACACCTTTAAGGTTGTCATACTGCCTTCTGTGCATGCATGCTTAGAGTTGATATGACTGCAGTCACGTGTGTGAAACTTGATCCCATTTCTTTCCAGCTAGTTGAATTTTGAAGATACATGAACACCTTCCCTACTGCCCAGATCTTGCTCCCTCAGTTTTTCATCTGTTTGGGCCGTTCAAGGATGCTTTGCAAGGTCATCAATTTTCCATAGACTTAGAGATACAGGAAGAGGTGCAAAAGTGGCTTCGTGACCAACCGAAAACCTTCTTGGACCGCTGGACCAAGTGCACTGACTATGTAGAAATATGATGTACAGGTTGAACCTTTGTGTAAATAAATTGTAGAATGAAAAGTGTAGATAATTTATGACTTGTACCCATAAACTTGCTTTATTTAACCCATTCTAGGAATATATCCAGATTGGGCCACAAGATTTTTATGGTTCACCACTTCAATTAATTGTGGGGCTACCTGAAAGACAGGGTTTTTTTTATCATAGTTCACATATGCCAATCGGAAGAAAAGCATTATCAAGGGAGATATCAGGCATACTCATGGAGATGCTTTGTGCAGCCATGCAGCACGCTATACTACGCTTTCAGTGGACACTGGTGGGTGCCATTTTGAACACACAGCTAAAAAGTGTGACTTTTGCTATGTTCGAAAGGGATTGAGAGGGAAAGGCCCTGATTGATGAAAAGTTTTGGGCAGGAAAAAATTGAGAAAAAGAGAAAGGAAAAAAAGAAAGGGAAGGATGTAGGGAGTCATGGGGTGCAAGAGCACAACACAAGTGATGACTGAGAATAATGACTGATAGTGATATTAACACAATCATTTGTCAATTACCAAAAGTGGTGTGCATTTCACAGAATATGAATTGCAAAGTAATTTTTCATTGTGTTATTCGAGCAGAGCTTGAAGGTGAACAGCAATTGCAAATAGAATGTCGGGAGGAGTTTTTGAGCTGCAATACCCAAGCAAGGATCGGTCTGTAGCGGGCAGGTGGATGCTTGGACCGAGGGGCTTCGAGGCTCGGCTGGAAATAACGACATTGCATTTATGAATGAAACAGGTATTCATTGTGGAAAGGAAACTGCATCTGATACACCGACACCGAAAACAAAAGAGATAGCAACCTATTAGGAAAGGAATTTTACTCTTTACTCATGCAATGATAATTATTTCTCATGAACTCATTAAATAAGAATTACTGAATGTTGGCAAATCTGTCTCAAAGAGCCAGGGAATATTGTTAGACAATTAGAAATTTAGATAACTTTATTAACCACTGAATCACTAAATGATACGTCAGATAAGCTCCTTTTGGGCAAGGTTTCTGATAAACAGTTGTCTGCCGTTTGATACATATCTCGTCTCAGGTGACAGGAACTGGTCGTAGTAGGGCACATTGGCATCAACTGACACCAAGTAAACCTGACTGTCCACATAGCAAAATTGTGAGCATCAGGTGAGCAAAGGTCACAATGTCACAAAAACTGGGCATACTATATGATCTGCAATGCTTTAAAAGTGTTTCAATGGAATTACTTATTTATTATTTCTCTCCACCATGTCCTTGGCAATGTTCACATTATGGTTGCTGTTCATGCAATCCCTCATTTTCCACAGAGAAAGTTTAATTATAATCACCCTGTGTATACCGGGTTTTGCATAAGTTCTGTTACACATGTGAGGAACCCCGCAAAAATGACATAACTACGCGTGTGATGCAGTTAGACATGGCTTTTATTGTCAGAATTGATATTGGTGTGTACACAATGAGTATTAATCGATGTAACCACCATCGGCGGCAAGCATATGCTCTAGGCGCTGTTTAAAGACCCGACAAACGTTACAAATGTAGTCTTTCTTCATGGCGGTCCACATGCGGTTCACAGATGCTTTCAGCTGGTGAAGTTGCTGTGATGGATCTTGCAAGCCTTGCTCTCGATATGCACCCACACGCTGTAGTCAAGAGGGTTGAGGTCGGGCGACCGAGGAGGCCAAAAGTCCTTCGACCAGAAATTCATGTTCGACCCCAACCACTCTTGAACGGTCTTGGCATTGTGGGCCGGGTTATGGTCATGTTGAAAGACAGAGTCCGCCTTCCTCGTCACCTTTTTCATCCAGCGCAGAAAGTTCTTGGTCAAGATTCCTTGTAGTCGGCCGCTGTAAGTCTGTAACCAGTCGGGAACCAGATTGGTGGCATTTTCATGCCATTCGACGCCATGACGGCGAGCATCATCACTGAGGCCAGGTGCTTGGTTGTAGTCACGTAGCGGACCTCAGAGATGTCTTGGCCGAAGCTGACCATGCGGTCGTTCTGCTTGTTGACGACCGGGTCGACCGTGAAGGTTTTTTCATCAGAAAAGATGACAATGTGATTGCTATGGGTCTTCAAGTCGCTGAGAAGGCGACGACAGTAATCTCGACATGCCATCCATCAGAAAAGGTCTTGTCACGCGCCTCGAACCCTTTCCACCCTCTTCCTTCATGGCTCTGAACACCATGGCCACAGAAATCTTTTTCTTTGTGAATTGTGTCATGTTGAGAGTCTGGTCACATTCGAAGGCTTTTCTGACACCCACATGATTGATAAAGCAAGGTCTGCCTGCATGTGGGCGATCTTTGAGGTCTTCCCCTTTCTTCAGCCTCTCCGCGACTCTGTAGACAGTCATCCGGCTGACAATGAGCTGCTTAGCGATGTCAGACTTGTTGTGGCCTGCGCGAAATACCTGGTCTTTTTTCAAGGTTTTACGGTAATCCACTGATTGTGTAAACAAGGCATTTTGAAAATCCACTCTTGGGTCGTTCAAAATTTTGGTTTGATATGGTTGGTACTGTGGTGTACGTCATAAACAGCAAAATTGACCAGACAACACCTTGTCAGCAGTCCTTCCTAAGAATGGTGCCAACTGAAGTAAGAAAAGGGTTGGGACAAAAATGATATGCATAAAAGAAGTTTATTTACAATAATAAGCAAGATAAATACAATCTAACAAGATAAACAGGTAGTAGGTAAGCAGGGTATAACAAATTACTGCAATCAGCAATAACAAATTAGTGACAGATTCATGATCACATAATAATTAGCACCAGTCTAAACAAAAGGACTCCCAATTAGTTATACTAACCATATTGTCAAACCTTAACAAGGGACTAAATCACCCCAAATGTGATTACCAACCTCAAGTCGATCACCAACACGAACCTCAAGTCGTATATTACCGAAGACCTCAAGGGTTTTGATCAGTGCAAAAGGAAACCAAAGCCAACATACCGGATCCTACACCAGTGGGCTACCACAGAGAACCCAAACCCAAACGGGACTCTACTACCTATGCCACTAGACCGCACACTCACCAGACTACACAAAATAGGTACCTAGTATGCACACTATAAGAAACACCGAACCTTTCCCAAAACATGATAACGGTTTATTTACCCACTGTACTAAGATTACAATCACACATAAATGCCTCACAAAAAAATCCAATCAATTATAACAACTCTAAAGCATCTTAAGATAAGAGTACAGTAGTGGCAAAATAAATGATAAAGCAAACCAGCACACAACTAAACAAAAATCTCCCCATTAACCACACACACAAGTGATGTCAAACCTAAACAAAGGACTATACAACCTTATCGTGCAAACTGGTCACACACACGCACCTTCCGTCGTGTAACATATAGACGCAAGGGGATGGTCGCTGGAGTGGGAAACCAAAGCCAACTTACCGGATCCAACACCCGAAATCCAGTCCGAACAAACGGGAATAGCCATCCAAAAGCGGGTTAATACAGCCACTGCCAACGAACTACAACACCCAAACCCCTACACAATACCAGTACCAAGAAAGTACAAAATCTACAAACCCAAACTTTCCCATAATACGATGACTGTTTAGGTACCCTATGTGCTAGTACTGCTATCGCACCAAATGCCCTACTAACAATCCAATCAAAGTATACAATCTAACTTCCACAGTTAATTAACACCTCTAATCGTCAAAAACTTCGTTAAATCCAACAATCTAATGAATAATCAAACTTAGCTAATCCATACACAACAAGCAAAATAAATAACTTAGGCATCTTTCTCCATAAATATCCAAATACAGCTAAGTCACTAATTCCTATCAATACAAATACGTAAGACTTCCCTTTTTGTCAGTTCTCTAATTAGCTTACAAAGAACAAAACCCTCCATAAATGAGCTATTCTACAGTCAACTGAATTCAAAATCCTTAAATAATAATTTTAAATTTTTACAATTCTATACCAAACAGATAATATGTATAACCCTTCAAATAACTAATCGAACAAAGTTATAAACTTAAAGGCCCACTAATAAAGGCAATAAACTTCCGTTAAATCCAAACTCACAAATAATTAGAATCCACAATCTAAATCTTTTAAACCTTATCCATACTAAAGCTTGATATTAACTTTCTAATATAAAGAAATTAATGATCGACATCTCAAGAACATATCAAAAATAAACTGAACAGTACAAAGTTACCACGTGGTTTTTCTCTTTCCAAGAGAGGGTTAGGCCTAACCACCGCTTACATCAACAATGCAACAGGAACCCAGTCCGGGTGGAACACAAACGTTCCCGGTCCAAAGTCATCTGCTTCGGCATCGTTGTCTTCTTGGGCTTCCATATCAGCTATGTCTTATTAGTATCGTCTCTGAATCAAGAATGATCCCTAATGCTTTCTCCAGCGTCCTTTTATTTCCCAGGCGGGCGTCGGGCTGCCCCCTGGTGGTAGTGTGGGTGAAACACCCACTCTCCTTCCGGATTTCAGGAGGGTCACTTCTGGGTTCTGGCACAAAGTGACGTCATCGCAACATGCAAGATTCGATGCGTGTGCGATATACTTAATAGAAAACTTCTATTAAAAGATTTACAAAAGTCAAAAACTTCCTCTATAAGTATAATAAGGTATTACAATAATTTATAAAGGCAAATCAATACAATAATAGGATTCAAATGATTTCTAACACTTGATTAGGGCTAAGTATACCAAAAAGCCGAAACCTCCCTCACCGAGGGGTTTTTGCCCGCGGCCACAAAATAGAGCTTTTGTCCGGCAACAGAGTTTTGTCCTAACAAAGACTAGGGTAAAACATAATGAATACACCAAATCGGCACTCGAATGTGTCATGTAGCCCTTTTATATGGGAGGACTACTGTAACCCAATACAGAAAACGATTAATATAACAAATTAAAAAGAGACTATGTCACAGTACTAACATCCCTCTCAACTACTCTAGTCATATCAGGACGGCATTATAGGGGCCACAAATTTTGCCTTGCAAGGGTACTTTAATGCAGATTTTAGCTCCATCAATCGGTTTGAATTGATGATTTCTGTTTGTCCCAACAGCTGTATGAGCTTTGCTCTTAAAATAATTTTTTGCTAGATCTCTAATACAGGATGATTCATTGGTTGGTTGGTTTGGTTTGGTTTGGTTTGGTTTGTTAGTATTAATGTCCCTTCACTACTATGGTCTTATCAGGACGGCATTATAGGGACTGCAAATTTTGCCTTCAAAAGGTTCTTTAATGTGCAGCCGGCAAATGACTACAAGGGACCAACAGCTTTACAGGATGATTCATAACGAAAGTATAAAACTTAGGCATTTTGTTGGGGAGGTCAGATTGAGCAAAAAATTTCAGATAAAGACAGGTCGTATGTATTCCAATTAGATACAGAATTACAAAAGATCAGTTTTATAAGCATAGTAAAAAATAGATAAACAAGACACGTTATAACTTATAATTAACATTTAATTTAATTATTATGTGGAGACCAAGCAGAGAAAACTGAAATTCTGAAAGGATTTTAAATAAAAAAAAAAGTATTTGGCAAACATGACTATTAGGACTCAATTTAATGTTGGGTGAGCGCTTGTTGGTTTCACAATATACATCTGTTTGTCCCCTTCCTATTTTCCAGATTTTTTGATATACACGTAGAAGGTTGAAACTCGCAACATAGTTTACAATGACCAGTCCTACTTCACTATTTAGTTTGGTCTTGATTGGCCCACTGGGATCAGAGTTATGGGGATGGGAGTTAGAGGGGACCATGTGATTTACTTGGTATTTGAAATCATGGCTTCTGCTATTTTCCTATATCGTCCTTGGGGGGAATTATTTCTTGTTTCGTAGCTGGGAGACTCTCTTACTAACTGATATGTTCATCCCATTATAAAAGTGATAAGAGTTTAAGGGTATTGAAATTGAATCTTCGAATAGTGCTGGGCTCCCAATGTTCATGTTTGCCAAATACTTTTTTTATTTTTTTATATTAATTTTTAAATAAGGCCTATCAAGAATTAGTTGTTGCAAATGAACTTTGACAATTTTTGGCTCAATACAGGTCAAAATATCTCAGGAGGGCCAAACCAAAAGAATCTGAATTTTTGAGAATGAAGTAACTTTGAATGATAGAAATATTGAAAAAGATTAAGGAAAGTCTCAATCCCTCGTCCCCCAAATTTAGCTATTTCAAAATTCACACCTTCAAAAAATGTTGGAGAAGCCCTTAGAAAAGCCATCTTTATGCAAAACAAATGTTACCAAAATTCAAAAGGTTGAACCTTTATCTCGAATTTCATGGGATGAGAAAAAAATTCAAGGTAAAGAGGTTTTGAGATATGGAAGTTTTTTTGAAAAAAAAAAAAAAAATTTTTAGGTTAATAATGTTACTGTGAGAGCATAGAGAGCTGTATGATAAAGAGTACGTGTATATGATAAATAGTACATACAAGTGGCGCCACTGACGTTAGAAAACTGCGCATGCTCAAATATCTCGTAAACAACTTGGCAAGGAGATTACAAATTTTTCCTTATTTTTTTTTCTCTAATGTATGAGAATCGTCTAATTTTAATGGAAGTGATGTCAAATTGCTTCATCTTCGTACGAAACTTTCTCATACAGTACTGTAAAAATCTTAACCCTCTAATGTATTTAAGTGTTTTGCATTTTGCCAGCACATGAAGTCAAAATTTGACTTAGCGGGGTTTTCCAAGAAAATGTTTTGAGATAACGAGGGGAAAAATTATATTGAATTAATAATGAAAGTACAGGGAACTAAAAAATTTTCAAGATATCGAGGTTTTCGAGATAACAAGTTCGACTGTGGTTCATTCCCTATCAAATCAACACAGGCCACAACCTGACCCCTTTCAAATTTTCATAAACTTTACAAAATTTTAGATAGTATGCATTTATTTAAATGTATAAAATATTAAATCTCTATATCGTGTACTTTTTTTCGTAATTGCGATATCAATTTGTGGGGGGGGGGGGGAAATCACAATTTTAGTAAAACAGTTTACTCTTAAAATTGAAATAACTCTTGATGTGCTATATTTGGTCTCATTTTAAACCTATTTAAATGCACTTTAGGTTCGAGTGTATTAAAAATATGAGCATCCATTGTTATATTTAACCTTCAATTTCTCAAAAAAATACAATTTAGAAATTTTAAAAAAATTCAATGCTAACCATACAAATTTTCTCATCACTTCCAAAAATTTCAGGCTGAAACTCTCAGACACTTCTGAATAATAAAATATCTTAGTCCTGTCTGTAGTACATTAGTCGAACAGTATGATCTGGAAACAACAATGTGCAACACGCCTAAATAGAGCTCCGTATAACTGTGGAATTTTACTGCTGTGTGCTTGGATATATCAACAAATTTTTTATCTTGTCGTGCTGTTAAAGATTTCTACATCTGTTCGAGAGTGGTAATACATTTGTGATATCTTTTATTGCCTAAAATCAATACATTCCATATAATGAATATAGCAACTTCTTATAACAACAAACCTGGTTGCTTGCAATACCGCCTAGAGAGAAAGCCTGCTCACGGAAAAATCATACATTGTTACATCAACTACGGTAGGGACAATTTCGAGCTTATTAATGTCGCATGTTCTTCTCAAAACTTCATATACAAAAGTAGGAAAGGTCGTATTTATTTTGAAATTATTTTTTTTAATTGATGATTTTGATATTTACATTAGTTTATTGCTCTTTAATCCTGTAACGAATTATGAAGCCGGAACTGCAAATGGATTTCGCTAAGGTGATGTAACAATGTATGGCATTTTCGCGCTCAGGCTTTGAGTAGAGGTGGTGTTGTTGCTTGGCAGACAAATCATTGTTAATTCTTCAATGTTTGACTTTCTTCTCATTTTATTATAGCAAATCACATTATTACCAGCATCATTATTCTTGAAGTCGAGTCAAATTTTGAAATATCTTCAGTTATGATGGTCATACTTTTGTCGTTTAATACAGACTCAAATAGCACCTCCTAAGAATTGTGTAAAATTTGCTCTGAAAAATTGACTTCAAGTAAATCTTACAAATTAGAACATCTCACACCAAATTTCATGCCAGATGTCTTGATTAAAATCAGTGACCTATTAAGATCAGTGATCTATAAGGGTCATACAAATGAAAACGAATATTATTTATTTTATCCAAAGTGTACACAAGGAATTTAAAAATACTCTCCAAATGTGTTAAGGCATTTATCCCACTATGTAACAAGGCGTTTAATTCCTTTATGGAAATAGTCTTTCGGTTGCGTGTGGAACCATTCCAAAACCTCTTCATCGTCCGACTGAAACCTGCAGCCTTTCAGATGTGTCTTGAGATCCCCAAACACATGAAAGTCACATGGGGATAAGTCAGGGCTGTAAGGTGGATGCTGCATTGCTTTTCAGTTGAACTTTTTGATGAGGTCCATCGTTGCTTTCGAGGTGTAAGGATGCGCGATGTCGTGGAGAAGAAGCACTCCTTCTGTAAGAAGTCCAGGACGCTTGCATTTGATGGTCGTGCGCAGTGCCTTCAATGTTTCCCCATATCGTGCTGCGTTAACTGTGGTGCCTTTTTCAAGAAAGTCCAGTAAAATCGGGCCTTTGCGATCAAAAAACACGGTCAACATTACCTTCCCCGTGCTGTTTGCGATTGCTTTTGATTATTTCAGGGGTGGTGACCCATAATGCTTCCATTGACGAGTTTGACGTTTGCTGTCGAGAAAACTCTCTCCTTAATGTTCACAGCGAGTCAAATGTTGCAGGGACATGGCCATTCGAACTCCAAGTTGTTCCTATGTCAAATGATGCGGGACCCATTGTGCACAGATTTTTCTGTTGTGTAGAAGTTTCCTGACAATGGAGTGAACAGCTCCACGACTAAGGCCAGTTTTAGCAACCACGACATCGATTGTCACTCTTCTGTTTTCCTTTAAGACAGCATCAATTTTGGCTTTGGAATCATCCGTGATGGTGCAGTTTCCTTTTCCACGTCGTTGATCATCTTGCAATGATGACTGTCCCTCCGAAAACCTCTTGCTCCATGTCCAAACACAAGTGAAGGTTAGGCAGTCATTTCCATAGACGTTCTGCATACGATGATGAATTTCAGAAACTGAAACTCCTTCACATGTCAAAAAACGAATTACTGCTCTCTGTTCCTGTTTCGTTGTCTCCATTTTGTTGTTTGGACAAAGCGATCACTCGCAGAGCTTTGAAGCGCGAGCTATCGTTCTATCTCACGTGTGCAATTTGCACGTGGGGTTTCGCAGTTGTTGAAAACAAAAACTTACGATCCTATACGTCTTTTTTTTCCCCACACAAATTTTCATTTTCATTTGTACGACCCTTATATATTCAATTCAAAAAGAAGATCTATCCTGGAAATATCTGCTTTGCTCTAGGAATCAACAAGAGGAGAATGAACATCCTAATGATCTTTATGAAAATGAAATGATAACTAAAAAAGGTATTTATGATAGCATCTCTGCTTGTATCAAGGAACACCTGGATGAAATGAAAACTTTCTTTCAGTAGACTTTCTTTCCAAGAAAATAGAAGATATTTACACCGATTTAAAACAAACCCAAGTAAAGCTAGCAAAATGTGAAACTACTGTCACACATTTATCATCAGAAAATGAAACTTTGAAAAAGGTTTTGCAAGCTATGAAGACACAACCAAAAGATACCATTCTTATAATTCCAATTTACTCAGTAATGGTACTCTTAAAAAACAAAATGGACTATATTCAAAAAATTTGTATGAAATTAAATATTGACTGTTCTCCTCACGACATAAATGTAATTCACAGATTTGGAATCAGAGATGTTAATGGTAAAAAATCTAGACCCATTGTGATCAAGTATACGAACAAGAGGTTAAAAATTTAATAATGATTAACAAGAAAGTTATTCCAAACTCCCTATCAACAAATATTTTGGAAATTTGTGGAGAGAAATACCCTGTATATATCAATGAACACTTATCCCCATATAAAAGTTACCGGCATCTTTTTAATAAGGCTAGAGAAATAAAAGTGTCCATAAATAAATATCTATGGACTGCAGAAAGTAAAATTCTGATGAGAAAGGATAGCAATTCAAGATCAATTGTTATTATATGTGAAAATGATTTAAATATTCTATAACACAAATCCTATGACTAATTAATCCTTTTTTTTATCAACATGTAAGAAGCCTCAAAAACATTTAATTCCTCTTCATCTGTCGTGCTAATTCATATGATATCATTTTACTCACAAGGGGACCGAACAGACATGTCACCATGGATTTGGTTGAAATTTTAGGATGCCAATCTACAACAATAATATATCTTCTATGTAAAAAGATTTGAATCGGTGGCCTTTTGTTTTAGAGAAAAAACAAAAAAATTTTTACGTTTACTATTATGCTATGAAAGATTATTTCAAGATATAGTTGATTTCGCAGAAGAGAATGATGTTCAGTTAAAACCACCACGAATTTTAACGGACTTGGAATTAGCGGCAATCAACGCGTCAAAATCAGAATTCCCAGACATTATCAACAAAGCTTGTTTTTTTTCATTTAGCGCAATGCGGCTGGAGAAAAATACAAGCTAGCGGATTATCAGTTCGTTACGGAAACGATGAACAATTCAGCTTATTGTTACGTCATTTATTTGCGCTGGCGTTTGTCCCAGCTAACGAAATTCCAGCATCATTTGACATCTTAAAAGCTGAGATGCCTCCCGAATCTATCGATGTAGTGAACTGGTTTGGGAAGAAAACTATATTCACGGGAGAATAAGACACCAAATTCGTGACAAGTTATATGTTCTCTGCCTATATTTCCACCCACACTGTGGAGTGTCACAGATTCAATTGAGCTTGATATTCCACGTACTCAGAATGCCGTAGAAGCCTGGCACAGGAGATGGGAGACATTGTTTGGCTACAGTCATGTTGGTCTTTTCAAAATTATACAAGAGTTTCAAAAAGAACAACAACGAGTGTAGATTTAGAAGTGGAAAGTATTTTTCGCGGTCAGCCATGTCCTACTCCGAAGAGAACTGTACTCGACAGAGAGAGACGGAGAGATTTATGGCAGTATTTAGATACAGAGTAAACAGACCATTGATGGACTACCTTCGTGGTAGTGCACATAACGTCTCATTTTGATTGCATACGTTAAAGTTTTTGTTAAAGTTTTGTGTGGGGCTATTTGACAAACAAAAGTAATAAATATTTTATTGAATCACAATTTATTTAATATTTTTAATAAACACAGTTTATTTAATATTTTTAATAAACATTTTTAATAATAAAAATAAACTAAAAATATTAATAAAGCTAAACATATAAATAGGGAATTTGGTTGTCGGGAATTCGGCTTTTTGGGATTGTGGTTTTTCGGAATCGTGGCTTGTCGGGATTTTGGCCGTCGGGAATTTGGGTGTCGGGATTATGACCCGCACCCAGAAAATTTATACATTTTTATCTCCTCATTTCTCTTCTTGTCAGTATGGTTTTATTAAAGGTCGATCAACTGTCGGAAACTTCCTGGACTATGTACATTTTATTGGAGATGGTATAAATGAAAACAAACAAGTTGATGTAATTTATATTGATCTTGAAAAAGCGTTTGATAAAGTTAATCAGTTTTTACTCATAAAGAAATTGATCAATTTGATTTACAACCTCATTATATCAAATGGTGTTTCTCATATATAATAACAGAATCAACTATGTAAATATTTACAGTATCTATTTGTCTAGTTTTTATCTCCTCCTCAGGTGTTCCTCAAGAATCAATCCTAGGACCTCTTCTTTTTATTACATTTATCAAAGATGGCCCAGAATCAGTAAAATATTCCCAATTATTTCTTTTTGCAGATGACATTAAAATAGGCAAATTATTACAATTTGATCTTCAATCGATTGAATCATGGTGTAGTGAAAATAAAAGGTCAGTTAATGATAAATGTCTGTTACTTAATTCATTTAAAAAACATTGTTCACACTTATGATTATACTTTAAACAACACTCTTCTATAACGAAAATCATATACTAAAATCATATACTGCAAGTTTATAAAGGCCATACAGTAACCAGATAATGACTTCCCATCAGCTTTTTAATTGGTGTGTAGACAATATTAAAATGTATGACTTTGAATACACAACCATTTCTCAACAATGAAGAAGAACAAAATCTTCAAGAGCAATTCAAAAATGCATGTGCAATTTCTGGAACACAAAACTTACACACTTTCATTCCCACCAAAAAAATTGATAACAAAGGTATATTCCAACTCTGAAAGTATGAAGAAGAAAACAGGATTTATTGCCTGTAATGAAGACAATTAATGGTGGATAGGATGTGTGTAAATGTAGAAGAAACAGATAAAGTTAAGATTATGCTTTTGCATCCCAGTGGACCATCTCCATCATATACTTATCCTATATGATCAGACATAAGAACCAAGCAATCCTTTTTGATGATGCCAATTGATATGATCGGCCTCGGTGGCTCAGTGGTTGCGTGACGACGAGGATTTTTTTCAGGGGGAAAATCCTGAAATCACGCACTTCCTTCGGAAGGGAAGTAAAGCCGTTGGTCCCGTGTAGTCGTTTGCCGGCTGCACGTTAAAGAGCCCTTGTGAGGTAAAATTTGCAGCCCCTATAACGCAGTCCTGAAATGACCACGGCAGTTGAAAAGAACGTTAATACCAATCAAACCAAACCAATTGATCTGCGAACTTCAACAGAAAGAACTTACACTCTCCCACATGAAGAGAGTGTCAAAATCAACAAAAAGCATGCATCAACATGTAAATAGTCTTTGCAGGTATGTACAAGAAGATTAATACTGACTACAATTAAAATAAAAAAAAATTTCTGAACCTTAGCAATACATCATCTGACCTGTGCATATGAAAACATCTTAGTCATTAACTCCAAAAGTTTGTGCGGTTCCAAAATGAAACTTACAGGATGTTTAAGGACCAACAACATATTTTTTTTCCCAAAATTTTAAAATTGTACTTTTTATTAGTAATTCAACTAAGTTAAATATTATATGCCATGGTCTTAAATATCATTCAAGGTAATAGTATGGTTGTTCTTATACAGGGTGACCCAAGCTTATCCAGCATAATTGTTTAGGAATATTGTGTGGTTCAAATGGAA